>JASJOG010000224.1:0-95000 GCA_030142905.1 Heliopora coerulea
AATAGGATTATGACGAAGAGATAAGAATAATAACATTCTAGGCCAAGATGCATTGCAGGGCAATTTGCCTTTTTGTCTAATTTTTGCATTGTAATAACGGTCAGTCCTTATACAATATTAAGAGATGCGGCGAACTGCTTAATTATTACTGCTAATAGTTTGAATCAAGAGCAACTGAAACTGTTAGAATATAAAAAGAGGTCCACTGAATGTCCTCGGGCATTACATGCACTCACAAGATGAACTTTTGAAGTAAATTCTACTATAAGTGAATTTCACGGCTTTTTTTTAGTTACCAAGGGTGGCTAAAATGAAGTGATTCAACAATGGACAATGGCTACCGATCAAGACATACGCGAAAAAGAATGAAGCGTTAATCGGACAGGAGAAAAGACCAGGACTCACAAGATTATTTTATTTAGCAAAACCTGCAAGTGGAATGACACAACACCAAGGGGAAAATATGCCTTTGAAGAACCAAGACATGGCGAACAAGATGGATCGTTCGACGCCGATAGAGATGGAGTCCATATTTCCTAGACTTTTGATTTGAGTTCTCAAGCTCGAAGTTGCAGATTCAAGCAGTTTCAAGTTCCTTTGTACAGAATCCCAAGGCCTTGTTTAAGCTTGCGAGCACTACTGACATGTGGCCTACGCCGACGAAGGTTTGTCTTCTTTAAGTGGCTGAATGAGTTCTTACTTGAAAACATTCATAATAATTTCCGATAACAACGTCTGGGTTTGCATATATTTAAAGAGCTTTCTTCACGGCTTATATTCGGAAGAACTCAGTATGAAGGGAATTTTCCGCTTCAAAAATACAATAGTAGCTTTAATGGCTCAGTTCTTTTCATCAAATTTGACGTCAAAGGCAATAACAATCGTTTAAAGATTCTTCTATTCTGAGCACCGATAATTTTCAGTTTGATGTCCTTCTTCGAAGCAGTTTATTAATAGCTGCCAGAAATACGTGCACGCAACAAACCGTCGTCCACCCTTCCAATATCTCTCTCGAGAATCCAAGTAACATTGATAATTTTTTAAAATTGTCAAAAAGACAAATCGTCCTTACTATAACTAGAAGACGGAAAGCCATATAAGAAAACACAACATTTGGCCACAAATACTAACAACCCAAATTGGAAATTATTATACATTCGAATTACTTGTCGTCATATTTACGTTTAAAATTTTGATTCTGTTTTATTAAAACGAAACGTTTGGTAAGAATAACCTTTAACGGTTTAGGTTGGGTATGTTTTCATAAATTAACATAAATTTAACTTGTATTAAACTTGCATCATGGGATGCTTCTGCCTCGTGCTCACAAAGAGAAACTTTATTGTAAAACGATAAATGCTTTTGTGATTAAATCCTTTTTTATTGTTTACATAAAACTACAAAACCGAATGAGCTCTACAGTTTAATAAATGATAAGAGATCTATTCTGACAATTCTACTGCTAAACAATGGATGTTCATATCAAGACACTGTATTAGTTGCGATCTCGAGGTATTTCGAGACACTTTTCAATCAAACGTTTCACTCATTTTGCTTTAAAGAAAGATTTTTTATTAGATGACAAGGCTTTCCGTCTTAAAATTCAAGCATTCTCAAAGGTTACCGGTCGGATACCAGCATTACCGACAGCCCATGATTGAAAAATTTATTTTTGATATTTTTTTGTCTTAAAAATCTGGTAACTTCTACATTATCTCAAAGGCGATTGCAAAGTATTCATCTGGATGTACAAGACTTTTTTGACAAAGATGAAACGAATCACGAAACCGACGAAATAAACAAAGAAAACATGAACGAATTCTGAACTTTTATTGCTGACCAAATATCGGAAAAATACATAACATACAACAAAATACCACAAGAAAACCTTGTGCAATATTTTTCGAAAGAAGCGAGCAGAAGGAAGAAAAAGACATGCCTTTTTGCTCTGTAAAACTCCCGTAAAAAAGGAAAATGGCGTAGCGTCCAAATCTGCAACTCTTACGTATTTTCAATGAAGCATTCAGCGGCACCTCAGTCCAAGGGGTTCAACGGTGAATTTGCAAAAAGAAGACTGCTTTGAACTTTTAAACTTTCTTAAGAGATTTTAAAATCCTAACCAAAGCATTACTGGTCAAATACGGCAAAGGTCATCATCCACAGGCCACTAGAGAAGTGAGAAAGACTGAAGTGGACAACTGTTTCGCCGAAGGATAGTTTGCTGACCAAAAACAAGTAGCTTCGCAGCATGTTACCCAGTTATTGTTAACCTTGCATTTTTGTTTCGAGCCAGTAATACATTCCGACGTCTTCAGCGGGGTGACATTTCATACGGAAAACGATCTTGGATATGGCAATGAAATCCTTGTGTAGAAAGCGGAGAGAGCATCCAAAGTCTACCACGGCCTGGATGAGTCTTCTGGACGATGAGTGTTTTATCCCACTTCTCAAAAATAAAATTCACCATTAACGAGGTTAGGTTAAATGCTACAAAGCATTCAAAAGCCATCATCTTATAGAGATAAATGAACCAGAATCTTCATCCTACTTTACCAATAAACACCAGCGAAGTCCAGCCGATAATATTTACTACAAGAAGTCTCCATTAGGGAAGAATGAAGTCAGGAAGCCACTTTTGAAAGCTGCTCAAAACAATTCGGTTACCAGAACTTGTATTTCAAAGCTACTCGATTCAGATCTACCTGTGATTGTGTAGCTCAGGTAAGTGGTTACCAGAACGTGAAAACTCTCGAGATTTATACAAATCAGCATCTATTCAACTTCAGCGAAGGATGTCGTTTACACTTTGTCGCTTAGCAAATGTCCTGATAGAAAGCGAGATCCTTTACGCCCTTTGTTCATATTCATCAGAAGGAACTAAATCAAGCGTTGCTGCAAAAAGTGAACAGTTGCCCAGTGCATATTCCGAAAAGCTAAGTTTGAGAACTGCTCTTTCAAGTCATAAATTGTTCAATTACCCAGATGGCCCTCAAAAACGAAACCAGCCGCAAGCACCAAAAAAGCCATCCCGCTTGCCGATCTTAAATTGTATATACATATATACATACATACATATTTACATACATACATTGCGCACGCTCACTAGTCTCTGGTTAGAGCGCTCTGGCATGGCTTAGATGTACCACAAGCGTGGGACATTTGAGTTGCCTATATAATGTAGGCTACTCCATCCTGCTCATCAGCACTACACTGATGAGGCCCAATAGGCCGAAACGGTTCCGTGTATAGTTACATACATATACATATACATATACATATACATATACATATACATATACATATACATATACATATACATATACATATACATATACATATACATACACACACACACACATATATATATATATATATATATATATATATAAAATCACAACACAAGATTTGGTTACTTCATAAGAACTTTATAAGAACTTTTTGTTATTGATACTTGTTATCAACACATAAATCTTGTGTTGTGATTATTCCGCTCTACCTCGGTATTGAGAACTCTGCACCCATATGACTGTTATTGATACTTGTTATCAACACATCTATCTATCTTTCTATCTATCTATCTATCTATCTATCTATCTATCTATCTATCTATATATATATATATATATATACATATATATATATATACAGTAAATTGCATAAATTAATTAATTAATTACATTAAAACTATTATTAAAATTACATTAAATTTACATTAATTAATGCAAAAAAAGAATATGTAGGTAAATCTGCAACTATGAATGCATTAATCAACCTTAATACATTAGACTGGGCAAAGAATGTACCAAAAAACAAATAGCATATCTTCACTGACCGTTGAAGTGAGAATAAAATGGAGATACAGTGGTCTTGATATGTTTATATGTTGATATGTTTTGTGCCGTAATTTTTGCAATTTGCTGTATATGTAATCGTATATACAGATGGTGAGCAAAAAAAAATGGCCATCCTAAATAATTATGGTTAACGTAACATAATCATCACAAGATGAACAGACGTGGTTAAGAATGATCGTCTTAGGATGCATGCGTCTAAATAGTTTCAAATATCATCTCAAATCTTAATTTTAATAACCGATTTTTAAAATTCACAAACGTTACGCAGTTTTTAATTATCTTATAGTTTACAAATTCCTGGTACATCTCTGATGTCCTTCATTTTGACTCTAACAAATTTGTTCGTACAATCACCAATTAAGTTTATTTACAAACTACTACAGGCAGCAGCAGTATCTCAAGTACAAACCTACTGTATGTACCATTCAGTACCTAGCTGGCACTCCCTTCAATTTGATCACAGCTTTGCATAAATGAGGCATGCTTTCAATAAGCTGATGCAAGTATTCTTTGGTGATTGATTGTAATCCATTTTTGATTACTGCAAAACGTTCGTGTTCACTTTCAAACTTTTGGTCTTTTGTTAATTAGTCCAACTCAGCCCATAAATTCTCAATGGGATTTAAAAGGACCCATCCCCATTCATCAATATTCCCACTAATGTGCTCACGAGCAGATAATAATCGCGGTAACCGATTCTTCTCACTCCCAAATGGTTTCTCAGATTTTTTTCTCCATTTGAATTTTCTCTCTTTAAAGAGGTGATTTATGGTTTTGGCGGAAAATTTGACCCCTGTCTGAGCTTCTAATTTATCAGCTAGCTGATGTTTGGTTGGGGTGCCTGACTTGGAAGTTTTAATAATTAAACTGTCACTTCGATCGGTAGTTTCCATCCAGAACCAGGATCACGAACGCAATCTCTACTCAGTTTACCTTAATGAAAAGTTCTTTCTTTGTTTTTTTTCCCCAGAATAGGTCAATGTGAATTTTTTTTGAAACTGTACATGTAGTAACTCCAGCTTAAAGCAATCCAAGAATTTCATGATTCCTTCTAATTTTCATCTCAGATTTCTCGGTGCCGACTTTTTTAAGTCCCTTACTAGCCACATCACTTTTACATAAAACCTCGACGAAAACGTTTAAAATTGCACATGTAACTGGTTTTTTGGCTAATAATGTTTTGTACTTAAGTTATCAACTAAATATTGTGGGATGCACAATATTTTGATAATTTTATGGACAAGTTCATGTCATCCAATTTGTAAGAAATAGGAGAAAATGCATTATGTTTAGCAAAAGGCATTACCATAAAAAGTATTAAGAATTGACGTGTGTTCCATTCCAGTACTTAAAATTAGTATGTCAAAAGCTTTTTAATCAGACTTTCAAGAAAGCATTCTAAAAATATACGGTTTTCTTTCATTTCTGTTCTTCCAGAGACAGTTATCAAATCGACTATATTTTTGACGATGACCACTTTTTTTTGGCCACCCCCTCTACATATATATAAACAATACAGCAAGACAGTTTCTATATTGACTTTATGTAGAGTGCTCAATATCTTATAAGATAGAACAGATAGTAAATAAACAAATAAGCTTAAAACTCTTAGTTGTTACTCAGAGTTTTACGTCTCTTCGGACGATCATGAGACAACTGTCCAGATTCTGATTTAGTCATTCTTCATCAGATAAAAATAGTTCGGTGATCTCATTGTCTTGCTTCACGGCACGTTTTTATAATCCCCAGACGTAGTTTGATAAAACAGTCTTGTTCGAGTACTTGTGGTCGCGGAATGATTTCGTATGGTTGTTGTAGCGTTGTTTGAATGGGTGGGCTGTCATACGTATGTAGAATTTCTTTTCCGTGCTGTCAGCTTGCAAAATTCCGGCCTTGTAGATTATGTTTGAGGTCATGCAGTTTCCAGGTAGTGGGCAGGATTCTTTGTTTCGGCAATTGCAATTGTTTTCTTTGTTGTTCATTTTGTCTTTATTGAATATGCGAACGTTGTGTTTGTTTACAATGTTCTTCATATTTCCCATGCAGCTGCAGCTAACTTTCAGTGTGTTCTTGTTGAAGATTTTACGTAATTTGTTTGATGCGGGAAAGTGTTTATCTGCTAAGGCGAGAAATTTACGTCCCACGTTGGTTTTTACATTTCGGCTATGTGGTGAGTTGAACCATGTTATATTTCTTGATCTTTTTCGTCGTTGGGTTGCTCTTAATTTGGGGTCTTCGTCAGGGAGACATTCAATGTTGGTGTTAAAGCCGCTGTTCTTAAGTGCGTCGTTGTACGTAGGTGGAGCGTTAGTGAAGGTGGAGTAGTCGGATGATAATTTCGAAACACTTCGGTTTACGGATTTCGGAATCTGCTTGATAATGGCTGGCGGGTGGTTGGACTGTTTGTTGATGTACAGCGTGTCATCGTTTGGATTCTTGTAGAGTTGCAACTTGCCGTTTTGTAAGTTCAGGGTGATCTCAAGGAAGTTAACAATTTTTTGTTTGGCTGTGGCTGTAATCTTGAGCTCAAATTCGTCGAAGGCTTTGATTAAATCTTTCTTAGCTTTCACTGCTAGTCTGGCTGTAACGTTCTTCAGTAAAATTAGTCCGTCGTCTCTGTAAAGTCCCGTGTTTGTCTTTCCGAATTTTTTTGATAAAGAATCTAAGACGAATAGGCCGACGAACTCGCAAACTTCTGCCTCGTCGCTACTTCCCATGATTACATTTAACATATTCTCACTTCCTCGTTCGATCCATGGCTTCTCCCGATGGAATAAAAACGTCTTTCGAGCGTGTTCGATGATGGCTTCTTCTTCTGGAGTAATTGTGGTGAGTTGTTGGCCCCAGGAAATTACTCGATCTAGAAGGTTTTCGGAGATTGAAGGGTAAAAGTCAACGATGTCGAAAGAGATGAAGTTATGTGAGGATTTCTCGCTGATCTTGCTGAACCAAATCTTGCTGAAGTTGAATTTCTCCATTGGTTAACGTCTGTGCTTGTTCGGATGGATGTATTTATGCGGTCAAGGATGGCTTTGCTGACCTTACCGAGATCAGACTTGGCTGGGTTTATCAGGCGACACTTCGTGTTATTTTCAAAACTTTCTTTTTGGTCTTTCAGTGAAATAAAAGCTGGCTTTCTGGCCATGGACTCGATTCTATCGTCGACATGTAGATCGCTTGCTGTATGGAAGCACCTGTTCCCGGCTGTGCACTGTTATTGACCTAACTCAAGCTTAATAATGAAGATTCGATTTAATTATTCTTTGAAAAACACACCTCTACTGTCGCCAGATAGTTATAGAAAGAGACTCATCGAGAAGATCGAAAGCGTTATTATCAGAATGAGATGGAAAGCACACTTTTTCCTGAACGGAGACAACACAACAATCGGCAGCAAAATTTTGGTTCGAATTCAAAAAAGTCAGCACTACACATTGATGAATTAAACCCGTTCGAAGAAAACCTGGTGGAAATGGTGAAAAACATCAAGTTCTGAAATGTAAATAACCAGTTTCTCTCAACACTCGCCAACGACGCTAGGAATATAAATTCATCGCCCAACGTGATGCCATTCGCCGACAAAACTCGAAACGTTTACGAAATAAAACCGGATAAATACAAGTAACTGTTGACCGAGAACTTAAGAGCGAACTACAAGCTAGGAAACGAGAAGCTAAGTGACGAAAAAACCAGTAACTAAAAACTATTGCCAGCAACCTACATGTCAACGACAGAATCGAGTCCATGGCCAGAAAGCCAGCTTTTATTTCACTGAAAGACCAAAAAGAAAGTTTTGAAAATAACACGAAGTGTCGCCTGATAAACCCAGCCAAGTCTGATCTCGGTAAGGTCAGCAAAGCCATCCTTGACCGCATAAATACATCCATCCGAACAAGCACAGACGTTAACCAATGGAGAAATTCAACTTCAGCAAGATTTGGTTCAGCAAGATCAGCGAGAAATCCTCACATACCTTCATCTCTTTCGACATCGTTGACTTTTACCCTTCAATCTCCGAAAACCTTCTAGATCGAGTAATTTCCTGGGGCCAACAACTCACCACAATTACTCCAGAAGAAGAAGCCATCATCGAACACGCTCGAAAGACGTTTTTATTCCATCGGGAGAAGCCATGGATCGAACGAGGAAGTGAGAATATGTTAAATGTAATCATGGGAAGTAGCGACGAGGCAGAAGTTTACGAGTTCGTCGGCCTATTCGTCTTAGATTCTTTATCAAAAAAATTCGGAAAGACAAACACGGGACTTTACAGAGACGACGGACTAATTTTACTGAAGAACGTTACAGCCAGACTAGCAGAGAAAGCTGTAATAAACTACGAAAGTTTATTCACAATATATACAATGTACAATATTTTATAGTGAATCAAGTTATCCGAAAAATTATTAATGAAGTTCGACACTGGCTTCTTTTCGTTCACTGAACACACCTCAACAGGTAACAGGAAAAAAAACAAAAACGCAAACGTTCTCTCACCGTGATACAATGCATCAGGTTTCTTACACTCCCGAGGGTATCATTTATGGTACATGAATGATAGTTTAATAATAATATGTGCAACATGCAATACAGTATTTGGTGCTTAAAGTTCATCCTTTCTCAACAGTTCTCCGATTACAGCTGCATATCTTCTTGGTCTCGTCGGTTCCATCGGATTTTGTGCCACAGGATAGTCTATGTCCACTACAGAGATCTGATTTTCTTGCTGTTTGGTAGAATACAACTCTAACGGTATTAGATGCTGAATAGGGCGTCTTAAGTAGGTCGACTTCCAATTTTCAGTGTTGAGCACACGGATTCTTGCAGATCTAACCACATTATCTCGACTTTTGATCAATTCCTCCACTCTTGCCAATTTCCAGAACGCACGCGATGATTTGTCATTTTTTAAAATGACAATGTTTCCTGCACCAATTACGCTCTTATTTGATCCACTGGATACTCTTGAAGATTCTCTCAAACTCAGAAAGTATTCTGTTCTCCATTGGTTTGTAAATTGATTCAACAGTCTTTGATGATACTTGTCTCTTCGTGTGAGTGCTTGACTCGTACTGATGATCTCAAACTGTTTGTCATTTGATGTAGTAGCAACGGTACGTCCATATATCAACGCTGCCGGAGTTAATGGATGAGATACTCCTTGTTCAACGTCATACACGTGCGTCAAAGATCGATTATTCAACGTGACCTCTATCTCGATCAATAAAGTACGCATCTCTTCGAAAGGTAAGTATGCTCGTCCTACTGTCTTCTTCAAACAACGCTTCACGCTTTGTACCATTCTTTCCCAGAATCCTCCATGTCATGGGGCTTTCTCTATAATAAAATCCCATATTACTCCTTTATTGACTAAATATCTCTGAACTTCGGTAGATCTCGCAATCTTCTTTACTTCTTTCGCGGAAGACTTGGAAGTCTTTGTGTTATCGGAAATTAGCTTTGTTGGTAATCCTCGGCGTGCTGCGAAACGTCGGAAGGCTTGCAAAAATGTAAGTACTGTCAAATTATGCACAAGGTCTGGGTGAACCGCTCTTGTCGTAGCGCATGTCCAAAGACACACGTACTTCTTTTCCATCTTTCTTTCCACTCCGTCTCTAACTTGAGTGTCGACACATAATGGTTCTGCGAAATCGACTCCAGTATTTGCGAAGGGGTTCATCACTGACTCGACTTGTTGGCAGTTGAGCTGTTGTAGGAGTACCAAATGGCTTTCCTTCGAATTTTTTGCTAACTACGCAATTTCGCACTACGCGTTTAACTGTTTCTCGGTCCCTTAAAATCCAATAACTCTCTCGTTTGTTGTTCAATGTTTCCTTTATTTCATTGTGATGAACAAACTCGTGACTTTTACGAATTATAAATTCCGTCACATAATGCTTCGTCGGCAGAAGTACTGGTTGTTTTGCCGACAGAGAGAGCGACGATTTGTCTATTCTACCCCGACAACGAATTGTGCCTTCCTCATCTAAAAATAAACCAAAGTGCTTGACTAACAGGACCATTTTTGAATTGATTCCCAATAGGTGTTTTCTTTCTTCTTTGAAGTTGTTTGCTTGGATCGTGTTTATCCACCGTTTTTCTTCTGCTCTTAGCTCTTGAGCTGTAACTTCAACTGTCCCAGGTCGCTGTCCTCTCGCTGTTTCAATGAACATCTTCACAAGAGCCGTTACACGTAGCAATTTTGTCATTGAGCCATAACGTTAACAATCCATGACTACTTCGATATTCGGAAAAGACACATTATGTGAAACAGTGTTTAACGATCTAACAATCTTGGGTCGTTCTTTGGGTTTTGTTATCTCCATGTATGTGTCGTTTTCGTCGTTTTCCGAAGGTTCGGGGTCGGTGGGCCGCAGTTGCTCTGGACATTTCAGAAAATCTTGGCCATTCCACCACATTTCATCCACAGCTAAGTTTGATCCTTGAATTCCACGAGACGGCAGATCGGCAGGGTTAATCGCCCCAGGGTAAAATCTCCAGTCTTTCGCCTTGGTTAGCTTTCGTATCTCGCTTACACGTTGTTGAACGTAGGGTTTCCGCGCTTTATTGTTTTTGATCCAACGTAGGACTGGGTAAGAGTCGATCCAACAAAATAGTTCGGGAACCATTATCGTTGAAAGAGATCTCTGAACTGTGTTTATTAATCGAGCGAGAATATTGGTGCCAAGCATCTCCAGTCGTGGAATCGACGGTCTTTTTTATAGGGGAAACTCTCGTTTTCGACGCAAGTAGAATTACTTCTACTTCACCATTGACGTGCTCTGTTCGTAAATATACAGCGGCGGCGTACGCTTTTAAGCCCAATGGGTCAAAAATCTTGGCTGACAATCGTAAAACGGATCGTTTGGTCGGACGGATAGTTTTTGCCTAGTCCGTCCAATTGCTGAGATCGTATTTGAATTCATCTTTTTCAACATCCCAAGACATACCAAGAACCTTTACTGAACTGTCCTCGTTTTCTGTCACCGAGCTGTTTTTTAGCTGTTTGTCCTCTAAACCGATCGTTGAATCTTGGTACCTCTCATTTGGATAGGTTTGCAAAATGCATCCTGGTGTCTTGTTCGTTACGGGTCTGTTGTTGACCCCAACTTCTTGCTCACTCCCGAGGGATTCTATCGTCGTTAACTCCTTTGGTTTGAGTATTGCTACTTGTGTGTCGACCGCCACTCTTTCTCGGAAAGCCTTTGAATTGGAGATCCACTTCCGTAAAGCGAAACCACCTGCATTCATAATTCCCTTGGACTTCTCGTATATCTCAGTCGCTAAATCATCGTGTGAGGCACCACCCACGAAATCATCAACGTAGAACGAATCTTGCAAAAATGATACGATTTGTGGCTCCTTCTCCTTGTTCAATTCTAGATGATGCTGTATCAGTGACTACAAAATTGCTGGACTTGGAGTGAGCCCGAAAACCAAACGACAAAATTGATACTGTACTAATTCAGGATGGTCCTTTGAATATCGTCAAACCACAAGAAACGAAGCGTTGCTCGATTTTCAGGATTGATGTTAATCTGATGAAAGGCTTTCTCAACATCAGCCACGATTCCTATTGGATAAGCCCCCAATTTCACCAATATATCGAAAAGGTGTGGCATCAGGTTTGGTCCCTTTTCTAAACACCCATTGATAGAAAGTGAAGCCTGCTCATGTTTTGCCGATCCATCGAAAACCACACGCACTTTCGTTGTTAGCTTATCCCGCCGTACAACTCCATGATGGGGCAAGTAGTGTGTTGGTTCATCGTCGGTCGGTAGTTCTAAAACCCTTTCAACGATTCCTGCTTCTAACTGTTGTTGAATAACGTGATCATATTCCTTGAGAAGCGCTTGGTCGCTCTTTAAACGTGAACACACCTGATGTAAACGCTTTAGACAGACTGATATTCGTTCGAAGCTGGAATGCAACCGTCTTTCCAAGGCAAGCTAACTTGACATCGTTCCTTGCTTTCGTCGTACTGCAGATCTGTCAAGAGGTCTTCTTTAGTAGACTGTTCATTTGGCTCGAGTATCCCTATTGACTCTGTATGCCAGAACTTACTCACTGCATCGGTTAACTCGTCCTTTTCGTTGCTCACACAGGGATTGTGATAAGACGCATCTGACCTTTCAATGATGAGATTGACTTCGGCCTCCTCTATTCCCGAATTGCTGGCCTCTACATTTCCTGACATCAGCCATCCAAACTCACTATTTACTGCGACGGGACCCCCATCTCCCCGTCTGATTTCTCCCAGAATGATGTCAAAATAATAATTAGATCCAAGTAATATGTCAATGTTCGGGAGTGAACCATCAATCAGGCTCTCATCTGCAAGAACCAAACCCTGAAGGTGATGGTAACGATCAATATCTAGTGCTGTCGACAAAGGAGAACAAATCTTTCGGGAGCTAAGCGCCGATATTTCGATATCCTTCGATTTCCCTTGTAGCCGTAGTCGTACTTGGTCACACTTTCGCTTTCTGAATCAATCGTCTCCAAAAGTATGCAATTGTAAAATTTTTGTTTTCTCCGGAACAAGACCAAGTTTTTCTTTCAAGGTTTCGGTTCAATACGATCGTTGACTACCATTGTCCATCAGAAGTCTGACAGGTACAACTGTAGCTGTGTCTGTTGTATAGGCGTAAGTTTTTTGCTGTTTGCAAGAGAACCTTGCACTTCCCTCTAGTCGTCACACTTGTAATCGTGCTTTGATACCCAGTTGTCGTGTTATCCCCACTTGAATTTTGGATACTCAGTTCGGGTGCTTCCCGTTTCGGTTCGTTTATCGTCGGCGATTTCGATTCACGGCTCATCGTCTTCGGATCTGCAGTCCTTGGTGAAGGCCATTCACAAATGGATTGATGATGCTTACCTTCACAACGTCGACATTTTTTCGTTACATCGCATTGATTACTTCGGTGACCTCGTTGCAGACAAACAAAACATCGGTTGTCTCCCTTCAGAATTTCCTTTCTTTCATTTGGTACGACGACGACTTCGCATGACGCTGAAAAATGTAATTGTCCACAATAAGGGCATTTAACTGAACCAGGTTTTCCGTAATTTTCTTACGTCGTTAATGAGGAAGTCGGAAATTGACTACGAGGTGGTAGTTTCTTCCTTTCATTGTCGGCCTTCACATGCTTGCTCAATTCTCGTGCCTCCACTTCTTTTCGGATAATCTCCAAAAGTTCTCCAATTTCCCACACGTCCTTTTTCGCGTTCATTGCTATTTGGAGGCGAATGTCGCTTGGTAGTTTTGCCATAATTACTGGTGTTAAACTCCCGTACTGATCCGACTTGACTCCCAAGATCTCCAATCCTCGCACATTTTCAACTTGTCGGAAACAAATCGCAGTTGACTTGCCTTATCGCCTATGCACGGAGGTATTTTTAAAAGTTCGTCCATATGGCCAGATACTATTTTCTGTGATTTGCCAAAACGTTCATGCAATATATCGATACCTGCTTGGTAATTACTCTCAGTGATCGCCAGACCTTTAATCGCACGAAGAGCATGTCCCTCCAATAATGAAAACAAATAATTCAATTTGTCGACTGTTGTCAGTTCAGTGTTTTTGTGAACTGCACTTTCAAACGTCTCCCAAAATGTTCTGTAGTTTGTCACATCACCCTTGAATTTCTGTAAAACCAGCTTGGGCAATTTTGTTCTTGTACTTGAATGTTTAATTTCACTAGCCGTCGAGTTCGAAGAGGATTCTTTCGAGGTTTGGTTGATTGACATTTCAACCACATTCGTTTCGCTGAATTTTATGAAGAAGATTTTATGAAAAAATATATTGATTTAAATACAAAACTGAGAACAGAAGCAAAAAATGAATTTGAAAAAGACTTTTTCAAACTTATGAATAATTCTGTGTTTGGAAAAACTATGGAGAATGTTAGAAACAGAGTTGATATACAATTAGTTAACAGAGAAGAAAAAGCATTAAAATTATTTTCAAAAACTAATTTTAACAAAAGAACAATATTTTCTGAAAATTTTATTGCTGTGCATATGCATAAGAAAAAAATTAAGCTGGATAAACCTATATATTTAGGAATGAGTATATTAGATTTATCAAAGACTTTAATGTATGATTTTCATTACAATTATATTAAATTAAAATATGGTGAAAATGCGCGGTTGTTATTTACAGATACTGACAGTTTAATGTATGAAATTAAAACTGAAGATTTTACTGTTGAAAAAATGTTTGACACAAGTAATTATCCAAAAGAACATGAAAGCGGAATTAAAACCGGTTTAAACAAAAAAGTAATTGGAATGATGAAAGATGAGTGCCGTGGTAAACAAATAGAAGAATTTGTAGGGCTGAGAGCAAAATTATATTCTTATAAAATAGATGAAAAAGACAACGCACCAAAGGTGTCAAAAAGATGTAAAGGTGTTAAGAAAAATGTTATTAAAAAAAATATAACATTTCAAAATTATAAAGATTGCTTATTTACTGAAGAAGAACAAATTAGAAAAATGAATTTAATAAGACACCGAAATCATGAATTGTATACTGAGAGTGTTGAAAAAATTGCATTGTCAGCAAAAGATGATAAAAGAATAATACTTGAAAATAAAATAGATACATTGGCATATGGTCATTACATGAATGAAATGATTGACACTTATGAGAATATATTTGGATTTAAACCGTAAAATTCTTTATCAGCTAGGTTGTTTCCTTAAAATTCTGTCAAAAAAGGTAATTCCCCCGCATGTCGTTGAGGGGTTTTCACCACATTCCATACATTCCATACATGCCTAATCTCCCTAACAACGGAGCAAACCGAAAACAGTTTTTTTGTTGACATCGAGTTAGGCAGGTTGTTAGGGAGATTAGGCATGTATGGATGTATAGAATGTTTGGAATGTTAAGGTTATTCCCCAAAGACACTGAAAAATTTTGACCCGTTTTTTAAAATATTCTGAAATTCTTGGTAACGTAATTAAATTCATGAAAGCGAACGGAAGTTAAGTTAACGAAACCAAAAGTGACGCCGTCAATAAAAAGGGTTTTCCCCAATGACACTTTGAAAAATTTTGACCAAATTTGAAAACGTTTTGAAAAAGGTGTGACAGAATCCGTACATTACAGACTACTTTAGTTGATTGATTCGAGCTGCACTTCGGAAAATATGGCAACGTTTAGAAAATGCACAATTAAGCCTTATATACGCCTAAAAGCAAGAAGTATGGTTAGAATTGGTCGAAAACCAATTAGGTGTACGAAAATTTCCAAATACTTCTAAATTGTTCTCCTCCGCCTAAACATCATAAAACATATCGATTTTCGTCAATTCGACGAGTTCCTGTGAAAATTTCTCCAACTCGTCAAAAACGCATTATCTAGTCTCGACGAGATAAGACGATTAGTGAAACGAACAGTGAAACAGTTGTGGCTTAAGTTAGTTGAATAATCCGAAATTTTGCCAAAAATCGTTAATCGCTGTAAAATGATCTTTTCGAGTCAGAGAAGAGAATAAAAGCATTAGTTGATTGATTCGAGCAGTACTTCGGAAAATATGGCAACGTTTAGAAAATGGACAATTAAGTGTTATAAACGCCTAAAAGCAAGAAGTATGGTTAGAATTGGTCGAAGACCAAATAGGTGTACGAAACTTTCCAAATACTTCTAAATTGTTCTCCTCCGCCCAAACATCATTAAACAAGTCCATTTTCGTCGATTCGACGAGTTGCTGTGAAAATTCCTCCAACTCGTCAAAAACGGTTTATCTCGTCGAGATAAGACGATTAGTGAAACGAACAGTGAAACAGTTGTGGCTTTAGAGTTTAGTTAGTTGCATTTGCCGAATGTTTCCCAAAACTCGTCAATCGCTGTAAAATGATCTTTTCGGGTCAGAAAAGATAATGAAAGCATTAGTTGATTGATTCGAGCAGTATTTCGGAAAATATGGCAACGTTTAGAAAATGGACAATTAAGCCTTATATATGCCTAAATTCAAGAAGTATGGTTAGAATATGTAGAAGACCAAATAGGTGTACGAAACTTTCCAAATACTTCTAAATTGTTCTCCTCCGCCCAAACATCATTAAAAAAATCGATTTTCGTAGATTCGACGAGTTGCTGTGAAAATTTCTCCAACTCTTCAAAAACGCTTTATCTCGTCGAGATAAGACGATTAGGGAAATTAACAGTGACACAGTTGTGGGTTCAGTCAGTTCCATTTACCGATTGTTTGCCAAAACTCGTCAATCGCTGGAAAATGATCTTTTCGGGTCAGAGAAGAGAATAAAAGCATTAGTTGATTGATTCGAGCAGTATTTCGGAAAATATGGCAACGTTTAGAAAATGGACAATTAAGCCTTATACCAGCCTAAAAGCAAGAAGTATGGTTAGAAGTGGTCGAAGACCAAATAGGTGTACGAAACTTTCCAAATACTTCTAAATTGTTCTCCTCCGCCCAAACATCATTAAAAAAATCGATTTTCGTAGATTCGACGAGTTGCTGTGAAAATTTCTCCAACTCTACAAAAACGCTTTATCTCGTCGAGATAAGACGATTAGGGAAATTAACAGTGACACAGTTGTGGGTTCAGTCAGTTCCATTTACCGAATGTTTGTCAAAACTCGTCAATAGCATTAAAATGATCTTTTCGGGTCAGAAAAGATAATAAAAGCATTAGTTGATTGATTCGAACAGTATTTCGGAGAATATAACAACGTTTAGAAAATGGACAATTAAGCCTTATATACGCCTAAAAGCAAGAAGTATGGTTAGAATTGATCGAAAACAAAATAGGTGTTCGAAACTTTCCAAATACTTCTAAATAGTTCTCCTCCGCCCAAACATAATTAAACAAATCGATTTTCGTCGATTCGACGAGTTGCTGTGAAAATTTCTCCAACTCGTCAAAAACTCTTTATCTCGTCGAGATAAAACGATTAGTGAAACGCAGAGTGAAACAGTTGTGTCTTAAATTAGTTGAATAAACCGAATTTTTGCCAAAAATCGTTAATCGTTGTAAAATGATCTTTTCGGGTCAGAAAAGATAATAAAAGCATTAGTTGATTGATTCGAACAGTATTTCGGAGAATATAACAACGTTTAGAAATTGGACAATTAAGCCTTATATACGCCAAAAAGCCACATATATGGTTAGAATTGGTCGAAGACCAAATAGGTGTACAAAACTTTCCAAATACTTCTAAATTGTTCTCCTCCGCCCAAACATCATTAAACAAATCGATTTTCGTCGATTCGACGAGTTGCTGTGAAAATTTCTCCAACTCGTCAAAAACTCTTTATCTCGTCGAGATAAGACGATTAGTGAAACGAGCAGTGACACATTTGTGGGTTCAGTCAGTTCCATTTACCGAATGTTTGCCAAAACTCGTCAATCGCTGGAAAATGATCTTTTCGGGTCAGAAAAGATAATAAAAGCATTAGTTGATTGATTCGAGCAGTACTTTGGAAAATATGGCAACGTTTAGAAAATGGATAATTAAGCCTTATATATGCCTAAAATCAAGAAGTATGGTTAGAATTGGTCGAAGACCAAATAGGTGTACGAAACTTTCCAAATACTTCTAAATTGTTCTCCTCCGCCCAAACATCATTAAAAAAATCGATTTTCGTAGATTCGACGAGTTGCTGTGAAAATTTCTCCAACTCTACAAAAACGCTTTATCTCGTCGAGATAAGACGATTAGGGAAATTAACAGTGACACAGTTGTGGGTTCAGTCAGTTCCATTTACCGAATGTTTGCCAAAACTCGTCAATCGCTGTAAAATGATCTTTTCGGGTCAGAAAAGATAATAAAAGCATTAGTTGATTGATTCGAGCAGTATTTCGGAAAATATAACAACGTTTAGAAAATGGACAATTAAGCCTTATATATGCCTAAAAGCAAGAAGTATGGTTAGAATTGATCGAAAACAAAATAGGTGTTCGAAACTTTCCAAATACTTCTAAATAGTTCTCCTCCGCCCAAACATAATTAAACATATCGATTTTCGTCGATTCGACGAGTTTCTGTGAAAATTTCTCCAACTCGTCAAAAACTCTTTATCTCGTCGAGATAAAACGATTAGTGAAACGCAGAGTGAAATAGTTGTGTCTTAAATTAGTTGAATAAACCGAATTTTTGCCAAAAATCGTTAATCGTTGTAAAATGATCTTTTCGGGCCTGAGAAGAGAATAAAAGTATTAGTTGATTGATTCGAGCAGTACTTCGGAAAATATGGCAACGTTTAGAAATTGGACAATTAAGCCTTATATACGCCAAAAAGCCACATATATGGTTAGAATTGGTCGAAGACCAAATAGGTGTACGAAACTTTCCAAATACTTCTAAATTGTTCTCCTCCGCCCAAACATCATTAAACAAATCGATTTTCGTCGATTCGACGAGTTGCTGTGAAAATTTCTCCAACTCGTCAAAAACTCTTTATCTCGTCGAGATAAGACGATTAGTGAAACGAGCAGTGACACATTTGTGGGTTCAGTCAGTTCCATTTACCGAATGTTTGCCAAAACTCGTCAAATGCTGTAAATTGATCTTTTCGGGTCAGAAAAGATAATAAAAGTATTAGTTGATTGATTCGAGCAGTACTTTGGAAAATATGGCAACGTTTAGAAAATGGACAATTAAGCCTTATATATGCCTAAAATCAAGAAGTATGGTTAGAATTGGTCGAAGACCAAATAGGTGTACGAAACATTCCAAATACTTCTAAATTGTTCACCTCCGCCAAAAACATCATAAAACAAATCGATTTTCGTCTATTCGACGAGTTGCTGTGAAAATTTCTCCAACTCTTCAGAAACGCTTTATCTAGTCGAGATAAGACGATTAGTGAAACGCAGAATGAAACAGTTGTGGCTAAAGTTAGTTGAATAAGCCGAATTTTTGCCAAAAATCGTTCATCGTTGTAAAATGATCTTTTCGGGTCAGAGAAGTGAATAAAAGTATTAGTTGATTGATTCGAGCAGTACTTCGGAAAATATGGCAACGTTTAGAAATTGGACAATTAAGCCTTATATACGCCAAAAAGCCACATATATGGTTAGAATTAGTCGAAGACCAAATAGGTGTACGAAACTTTCCAAATACTTCTAAATTGTTCTCCTCCGCCCAAACATCATTAAACAAATCGATTTTCGTCGATTCGACGAGTTGCTGTGAAAATTTCTCCAACTCGTCAAAAACTCTTTATCTCGTCGAGATAAGACGATTAGTGAAACGAGCAGTGACACATTTGTGGGTTCAGTCAGTTCCATTTACCGAATGTTTGCCAAAACTCGTCAAATGCTGTAAATTGATCTTTTCGGGTCAGAAAAGATAATAAAAGTATTAGTTGATTGATTCGAGCAGTACTTTGGAAAATATGGCAACGTTTAGAAAATGGACAATTAAGCCTTATATATGCCTAAAATCAAGAAGTATGGTTAGAATTGGTCGAAGACCAAATAGGTGTACGAAACATTCCAAATACTTCTAAATTGTTCACCTCCGCCAAAAACATCATAAAACAAATCGATTTTCGTCTATTCGACGAGTTGCTGTGAAAATTTCTCCAACTCTTCAGAAACGCTTTATCTAGTCGAGATAAGACGATTAGTGAAACGCAGAATGAAACAGTTGTGGCTAAAGTTAGTTGAATAAGCCGAATTTTTGCCAAAAATCGTTCATCGTTGTAAAATGATCTTTTCGGGTCAGAGAAGTGAATAAAAGTATTAGTTGATTGATTCGAGCAGTACTTCGGAAAATATGGCAAAGTTTAGAAAATTGACAATAAAGCCTTATACCAGCCTAAAAGCAAGAAGTAAAGTTAGAATTGGTCGAAGACCAAATAGGTGTACGAAACTTTCCAAATACTTCTAAATTATTCTCCTCCGCCAAAACATCATTAAATAAATCGATTTTCGTCGATTCGACGAGTTGCTGTAAAAATTTCTCCAACTCGTCAAAAACGCTTTATCTCGTCGAGATAAGACGATTAGGGAAACGAACAGTGAAACAGTTGTGGGTTCAGTCAGTTCCATTTACCGAATGTTTGCCAAAACTCATCAATCGCTATAAAATGATCTTCTCGAGTCAGATAAGAGAATAAAAGCATTAGTTGATTGATTCGAGCAGTTTTTCAGAAAATATAGCAACGTTTAGAAAATGGACAATTAAAACTTATATACCCATAATAACAAGAAGTACGGTTAGAATTGGTCGAAGACCAAAAAGGAGTTCGAAACTTTCCAAATACTTCTAAATTATTCTCCTCCGCCAAATATCATAAAACAAATCAATTTTCGTCGATTCGACGAGTTGCTGTGAAAATTTCTCCAACTATTCAAAAACGCTTATCTCGTCGAGATGAGACGATTAGTGAAACGAACAGTGAAACAGTTGTGGCTTAAGTTAGTTGAATAAGCCGAATTTTTGCCAAAAATCGTTAATCGTTGTAAAATGATCTTTTCGGGTGAGAGAAGAGAATAAAAGCATTAGTTGATTGATTCGAGTAGTACTTCGGAAAATATGGCAACGTTTAGAAATTGTACAATTAATCCTTATATATGCCTAAAAGCAAGAAGTATGGTTAGAATTGGTCGAAGACCTAATAGGTGTTAGAAACTTACCAAATACTTTTAAGTTGTTCTCCTCCGCCCAAACATCATAAAACATATCGATTTTCGTCGATTCGACGAGTTGCTGTGAAAATTTCTCCAACTCGTCAAAAACGCTTTATCTCGTCGCGATAAGACGATTAGTGAAACGAACAGTGAAACAGTTGTGGCTTAAGTTTGTTGAATAAGCCGAATTTTTGCCAAAAATCGTTAATCGTTGTAAAATGATCTTTTCGGGTCAGAGTAGAGAATAAAAGTATTAGTTGATTGATTCGAACAGTACTTCCGAAAATATTGCAACGTTTAGAAAATGGACAATTATGCTTATACACGCTTAAAAGCAAGAAGTATGGTTAGAATTGGTCGAAGACCAAATAGGTGTACGAAACTTTCCAAATGCTTCTAAATTGTTCTCCTCCGCCCAAACATCATTAAACGAGTCGATTTTCGTCGATTCGACGAGTTGCTGTGAAAATTTCTCCAACTCGTCAAAAACGGTTTATCTCGTCGAGATAAGACGATTAGTGAAACGAACAGTGAAACAGTTGTGGCTTAAGTTAGTTGCATTTCTCGAATGTTTGCCAAAACTCGTCAATTGCTTAAAAATTATCTTTTTGCGTCAGAGGAGAGAATAAAAGCATTTGTTGATTGATTCGAGCAGTACTTCGGAAAATATGGCAAAGTTTAGAAAATGGACAATAAAGCCTTATATAATCTTAAAAGCAAGAAGTATGATTAGAATTGGTCGAAGACTAAATAGGTGTACGAAACTTTCCAAATACTTCCAAATTGTTCTCCTCCACCCAAACATCATTAAAAAAATCGATTTTCGTCGATTCGACGAGTTGCTGAGAAAATTTCTCCAACTCGTCAAAAACGGTTTATCTCGTCGAGATAAGACGATTAGTGAAACGCAGAGTGAAACAGTTGTGGCTTAAGTTAGTTGAATAAGCCTAATTTTTGCCAAAAATCGTTAATCGTTGTAAAATGATCTTTTCGGGTCAGAGAAGAGAATAAAAGTTTTAGTTGATTGATTCGAACAGTACTTCGGTAAATATGGGAACGTTTAGAAAATGGACAATAAAGCCCTATATAAGCTTAAAAGCAAGAAGTATGGTTAGAATTGGTCGAAGACCAAATAGGTGTACGAAACTTTCCAAATACTTCTAAATTGTTCTCCTCCGCCAAAACATCATAAAACAAATCGGTTTTCGTCGATTCGACGAGCTGCTGTGAAAATTTCTCCAACTCGTCAAAAACGCTTTATCTCGTCGAGATAAGACGATTAGTGAAACGAACAGTGAAACAGTTGTGGCTTAAGTTACTTGTATTTCTCGAATGTTTGCCAAAACTCGTCAATTGCTTAAAAATTATCTTTTCACGTCAGAGGAGTGAATAAAAGCATTAGTTGATTGATTCGAGCAGTACTTCGGAAAATATTGCAACGTTTAGAAAATGGACAATTAAGCCTTATATAAGCCTAAAAGCAACATATATGGTTAGAATTGGTCGAAGCCTAAATCGGCGTACGATACTTTCCAAATACTTCTAAATTGTTCTCCTCCGCCCAAAAATCATAAAACAAATCGATTTTCGTCGATTTGACGAGTTGCTGTGAAAATTTCTCCAACTCGTCAAAAACTGTTCATCTCGTCGAGATTAAACGATTAGTGAAACGAACAGTGACACATTTGTGGGTTCAGTCAGTTCCATTTACCGAATGTTTGCCAAAACTCGTCAATCGCTGTAAAATGATCTTTTCGGGTAAAAAAAGATAATTAAAGTATTAGTTGATTGATTCGAGCAGTACTTCTGAAAACATGGCAACGTTTAGAAAATGGACAATTAAGCCTTATATATGCCTAAAAGCAAGAAGTATGGTTAGAATTGATCGAAGACAAAATAGGTGTACGAAACTTTCCAAATACTTCTAAATAGTTCTACTCCGGCCAAACAAAATTAAACAAATCAATTTTCGTAGATTCGACGAGTTGCTGTGAAAATTTCTCCAACACGTCAAAAACGCTTTATCTCGTCGAGATAAGACGATTAGTGAAACGAACAGTGAAACAGTTGTGGCTTTAGTTAGTTGCATTTGCCGAATGTTTCCCAAAACTCGTCAATAGCTGCAAAATGATCTTTTCGGGTCAGAGAAGAGAATAAAAGTATTAGTTGATTGTTTCGATCAGTATTTCGGAAAATATGGCAATGTTTAGAAAATGGACAATTAAGCCTTATATACGACTAAAAGCAAGAAGTATGGTTAGATTTGGTCGAAGACCAAATAGGTGTACGAAACTTTCCAAATACTTCTAAATTGTTCTCCTCCGCCCAAATATCATAATACAAATCGATTTTCGTAGATTCGACGAGTTGTTGTGAAAATTTCTCCAACTCGTCAAAAACGCTTTAACTCGTCGAGATAAGACGATTAGTGAAATGAACAGTGAAATAGTTGTTGCTTAAGTAAGTTGAATAAGCCGAATTTTTGCCAAAAATCGTTAATCGTTGTAAAATGATCTTTTCGGGTCAGAGAAGAGAATAAAAGTATTAGTTGATTGATTCGAGCAGTACTTCGCAAAAGATGGCAACGTTTAGAAAATGGACAATAAAGCTCTATACAAGCTTAAAAGCAAGAAGTATGGTTAGAATTGGTCGAAGACCAAATAGGTGTACGAAACTTTCCAAATACTTCTAAATTGTTCTCCTCCGCCCAAACATCATTAAAAAAATCGATTTTCGTAGATTCGACGAGTTGCTGTGAAAATTTCTCCAAATCTTAAAAAACGCTTTATCTCGTCGAGATAAGACGATTAGGGAAATTAACAGTGACACAGTTGTGGGTTCAGTCAGTTCCATTTACCGATTGTTTGCCAAAACTCGTCAATCACAGTAAAATGATTTTATCTGGTAAGAGAAGAGAATAAAAGCATTAGTTGATTAATTCGAGCAGTACTTCAGAAAATATAGCAACGTTTACAAAATGGACAATTAATTCTTATTTACGCCAAAGACCCACATATGGTTAGAATTGGTCGAAGACCAAATAGGTGTTAGAAACTTTCCAAATACTTCTAAATTGTTCTCCTCCGCCCAAACATCATAAAACATATCGATTTTCGTCGATTCGACGAGTTGCTGTGAAAATTTCTCCAACTCGTCAAAAACGCTTTATCTCGTCGCGATAAGACGATTAGTGAAACGAACAGTGAAACAGTTGTGGCTTAAGTTTGTTGAATAAGCCGAATTTTAGCCAAAAATCGTTAATCGTTGTAAAATGATCTTTTCGGGTCAGAGAAGAGAATAAAAGTATTAGTTGATTGATTCGAACAGTACTTCGGAAAACATGGCAACGTTTAGAAAATGGACAATAAAGCCTTATATAAGCTTAAAAGCAAGAAGTATGGTTAGAATTGGTCGAAGACCAAATAGGTGTACGAAACTTTCCAAATACTTCTAAATTGTTCTCCGCGAAAACATCATTAAACAAATCGATTTTCGTCTATTCGACGAGTTGCTGTGAAAATTTCTCCAACTCGTCAAAAACGCTTTATCTCGTCGAGATAGTAGTCTGTAAAGTGCCGATTCTAGCACATTTTCTGAATTTTTATGAGCTTTCGAAAATTGATGACGTCATCACAAATTGATGACGTCATCACTTGTCACATCTGTCAATCATTTTCATCACCTGTCATTCATTCCCAAATCTTATTCAAACCGTATTCTCAAATTTACCTAAATTATTTACATTTTCGAAATTGGTCAAATCTATCACATTTTCGAAATTGGTCAAATCTATCACATTTTCGAAATTGGTCAAATCCATCACATTTTCGAAATTGGTCAATTTTGTTACATTTTCGAAATTGGACAAATCTATCACATTTTCGAAATTGGTCTATTCTGTTGCATTCTCGAAATTGATCAAATTCATCGCATTTTCGAAATCGTTATAAATAAATGGGTAATTGTGTTTCAAAAACAAAACGTGAAAATACTCTAAATATTGAAAAATCTGAAAAGGAAAAAAAATCATTCACAAAGTTACATTTAAATCTTCATGGTTATCCGCCAATAAATTTTAGAAAAATTCAAAAAAGTGGTTTTAGAATCGGAGCTCATGTTGATGTTGGAATGAAAGATTTTGAAGCTGGAATGACGTTTGGGAAAAATAATATACATGAAATTCAGTTTTCAGAAAATAATAATCATTTAAAATTGCTAAAATCTTTAGAAAATGAAGAAGCAACATACAATAACTCAAAAGAAAAAGATAAAATAATAAATACACTTATGAGCGAATTAACCAGAAAAGACACAGTTGTTAAATCTTCATCTTTAGAATCTACTTCATAATTTTTAATTTTATAATACAATATATATTATAAAATTATTCAATTTGTTGGTGGTTAGTTTCGTTTCTATCTTTTTTATGTTTTTTAATAACATGTTTTCCAACTGTAATTCCTCCAGATAATATTCCTAAATATGGTAAATATGGAGTCAATTGTTCAACTACAGATTTTACATCTCTTTTTAATAATTTATCTTTCACCAGCTCTTTTTCCAATTCTTCACTACTTTCAATAGCTTCTAATCCTCCTAATAAATCTGAAAATTTACTAATTAGTAAATCTGTTAAAAATACGTTTGCTTTTTCTGCTTGTTTTACTTCATATTTAGCATAAATTTTTAATATAACTTTATCACTTGCTTTTTTCAAATTTTGCACCGATTGAATAATTTCACCATCTTCAGATAATTTTATCAATTCTTCGCGTTTTTTCATTACTTCTTTTTTGGTATCTTGCATTTGCTTTTCTTCGTTCCATGCGGTTGTGCTTGTCTCAATTTGCAGAACTTCTGCATGTTCACTATTTTCACTCATTTATTTTATAACCAAATGGAAAAATTAAATTAATTTCCAAGCATGAATATTTTTTTGTTTTTAACGTTTCTAAAATTTTATCCAATTCAGTGTGGTCACACACGCCTAAATATTCTTGAATTATTGTTGACATATCTTTTTTATTCGGATTATAAAATGTAACCAACTTTGAAATATTTTCTCTAAATGGTTTTGCAATAGATGTCAATTGTTGTGTAATTACAACAACAGAAAGATTATAATGTCTAGCACTAAATCCCAATTTAACCAACTCACTTGTTCTATTTTTAACATTTTTTCCACTTGCACAATCATCCAATATGATTAAACTTTTACTTCCTTTTGAAAAGTTAACTATAAATTTTAGCCAATCTTCAACATTATCATGATCACAAGGAATAGCAATAAAATCTTCATCTTTATCATATTTCCAATTTTCATAAGTTTTATTCCATTCAAATGTCGGACAAATTAAAAAAATATAATCAAAATAATTTTTATGTTCTGATTCTATAAAATCTAAAAGATATTTTGTTTTTCCACAAGCAGTCATTCCAACAATTATCATATTAAATGGTTTTTAGTCATTCATTTTTTATTTATAATTTTGTCTTGTTTTTAAAATTGAATTGAAGCCAAATCTTTATTTACAATGTTTAATAATCCATCACTTATCACAAATATATAACACATTACATTTGCAGAAATAGCAGTTTTTTTAATTTCTAGCAATAATCCAGACTGTGTGTTTACTAACTTTTTACCAGTTCCATAAACAAAGTTATCATCTAATGTTCTTAAATCCACACATAATGCAAATGAATCTTTATAAAATTTTTCAATACTCATGACCGCGTCACAGTCAAAATATCCACAGCGAAATATTCTAAAGGCTTCTTCGAAAAATCTCCGTTTGGAAAATCCTTGTGAATAAATAGAATTTGGAATTCCTTCAACACTAATTTTGACGTCTGTTATATTTGGATAAACAAATTGTTCACTATCTGTGACAGTTTTATTTCTAAATAACAACACAACTGCTTTCATACTTTTCTGTGGGATATTTATGGTTTCATTATGTAAAGTCGCGTCTTTATCCCATTCTACTGTTTTCATCAAAGTTACATAATTATATGACAATGATCTTCCAGTGGTGTAATTTGTTAAAACATCAATTGTTAAATCTTGGTTTTCAATCGTTTCATACTCTAATTCTAAATTTTCCAAAGTATATCCACCAACACTTTGTCCGCTTTGTGCCACCATAATATCACTAGCTTTTGGAAAAGTTAAAATGTATTGAAAATTGTTAATCATTCCATAAGGAGCATATAATCCATGATCTGAAAGTATTTTTTCTAATTTTAAGCACTGTTTTGTTCCATAAATATCATACATTAATTTATCAGAAACTTTTTCAGCAGTTCTACTTGTTGCTCCAGAGTCATCTTTTGAAATTAATTTTCTAAGATTTTCTCTCGCGATTCCATATTCAACCATATCTGCTCTTTCGAATTCAGGTTTCCAGAGATCTTTGTAAATTTCCAAAAGAGATTCTCCGCTATTATCATAAACAATTTCTCCAGCAAATTTAACAACTAATCTTTTCTTTAATAATTTTGATAAATTATTTAAAAACCAAGACTTAGTATTTGCATTTTTAAAATTAAATAACAATCTTAATGAATCAGGTACAAGACACAAATTAGGGTTTAATTTTGGAATCTCTATATAAAGGTCTTCTGGATTTACTGAATTCGGATTTAAAGTTACAACATGCCTTGTTCTGGTTCCTTTAATTTCACTCATTTTTGATCTTTTATATCCTGGATATAATTCGTCTATTCTATTCATTTTTTATTATACAAAAAATTTTTTTTAATCTTTATTACCCTTTCGGTATTCCTTATCCTTTCGGTATTCTTCATATAAAAAGTAAGTAATTGCAATAACTAATATCCATAAATTTTTAGCTAGAAAAGCAATACCTTTAGCTCCCCATGATAATATTTGAGAAATTAAATTTAAAACTGCTGAAATGACTGCTCCAAAATTTTTACCTATATTTGCAATTGCTTTTGCTAATTTTCCGACTGCATTTGCACCTCTTTTTTAATGCGTTTCTTGCTCCAATAACTATTGCTGTAATTATACTTGCTACAGAAATTGCTACTGCTGATAAACCTGCGAGATTTTCTTTTGCCCATTTTTTAAATCTTTCTAATCTCCCAAGGTCAGATTCTTCAGCATTTTCATTTAAAATCTGTATTCCTTCTTCACTAATTGGTTTTTCCTCATTTTCAAGTCTCGTTTTATCTGCATATAATTTTGCAATTTCTGAAAAACCCTTATATTTACTTTTTTGGGGTTCAGCTGTTTCTAAATCAGCTTTATTTTTCCAATATTCATATTCTCTATCAAATGATTTAATTTTTTCACGTAAAACATTTTTTCTTTCATTTTCTGATAAATCAAAATAGTCTTTACCACCAACCGGAGAGACAGCTTCTTCAAAATTTAATAAACCTCTAAATTCTCTCAATTCATCTGAATCAAATAATGATCTTCTTTGGTCATTTACATCTCTAATTAATTTAATCAATTCATTTTCATCAACTATTTTATCAATTTTATCTGTAATTTCTGAAATTGTATCTTCAACTATTTTTTTTCTCTCGGTTTTTCTCATATCATAATTTCCCTCATTAGATATTTTTTTATCTATAATAGAATCTGGTGTTTTTATATATTCTTGTTTTGCTTTTTCAAAAATATCTCTGAATTCATTAACAAATACCTTATTTTTTCTACCAAATAACTGTGGTTCATTTTCAACGATATTACCAATTTTTATTCCTTTGAAAAAAATTGAAACATTTCCTTTTTCATCTTTTTCAAACCTAGTTTCTTCTAACAATTTTTTACTATTTTCTCCATTTTTTTTCTCAGGAGTGAAATTAAATATTTTTTCGAAAAAATTTTTTTTATCATTAGTTATTGATCTTTTAATTCCACTCAAACCTTTTTTGAATTTGTCATAAAATTTTCTAGACTTGGTGTTATCAAGATTTTCAACTCTAACAGGTGTATCATTTTGACCAGTTGGGGATAACAATCTAGTTGTTTCTCCAGTATCTAAATTTGTATCAGCAAAATTTCCTTCACTTGTTTCACCTATTTCGTGTTCTTCTCTGTATTCCTCTTCTTCTTCTATGTTTCTATTTTTCATTTCAATATCATCAAAACCGTTAGTATCCATTTATTTTATATGTTTTGAATATTTTCTTCTGCGATCCAAGAGTTATGTTTATTGTCATAACCTTCCCACTTTACCAACACCATATTTTTACCTTTGACTTTTTTCCTTTTTAATATTTTCTCTACTTTATACAGACCACTCACATCATTAACAGCAGATAATTCCTGTTCATAAAATTTCCCAATGATTGGTTCTCCTTCTAAATCTTCCACTTCATACATGTTTGGATCACCTCTAAATACTTTTACAATTTTAAAAATTTCTTCTGTAAAATTAGCTTCATAACCTTTGGTAAAGATATTCTTATATTTAGAAATTCTAACAGTATCACCAATTCTGAATTTAGGTAAAGGTAAATCTCCTAATGGGTAACCATGTAGTGTAATCCACACTTGGTCTTTGTTAGACTTGTTCACATCAGCAGGTTTCATTAATATACTACTGTGTTTAGTATTATTATAATTATCTACAAGGTTACTCAAAATATTAATCCAATTATAAGTTTCCTTGCTATAGAAATATTTCCACATGGATGATTTTAGAGTTCTGTTAAATCTTTCAACTATAGCTGCTTTTTTAACAGATTTTGTGGAAAAATATTCAACATTATGTTCCTTCAATAACCACCTTACACCAACATTATAAAATTCTTTTCCTTCATCAAATTGAGCTACATTTGGATATTCGTCAAATCTTTTTTTGAATTTTCTAAGTAATTTTCCAACAGCTTTCGTCATGTTAAAAGTATCTTTTCTGTAGACAGGAATATCGAATGCATATCGATTTAGAATTTCAACAGCAGTAAGTATCCAATAATATCCATCATTATATTTTTGATATTTTTTCATATCAATCAAGTCCATTTGTATTTGGTCGCCCAAGTCTTTAACAAATGTTTTTTGAAATTTATGCCTTCTGACAATTGGTTTAAATCTTGTAAAAGTATCTTGTATTTTTAACCAGTCTTGCACAATTTTTCTACTGACTTTTAATTCCTTTTCTTTTGCTTTTTGATAAAGTCTTTCTGCAGATTGATAACCTGTTTCTGGGTTGTAATAAATATCTCTTAACTCTTGTTCAATAACGATTTCATTGTGACTAAGCTTCGCTGTGTCTTGATTCATTTATTTTTATTAAAATAAATAATGAACATTAGTGATTCAGTTGAAAAAGCAGAAAGAAAATATTACGGAAGTGAATATGATTTTGTGGTTAATGAAAGAAAAATTTTGGATAAAAAGTTTAAAGAAAATTTTTTGAAAAAATATCCATATGCAGACATGTCAAAATTTTATTTTGAACATGATATTAATAAAGATGGAAGTTGGGAAAAAACAATAACATATTTCAAAAACAATGAATACATTTCAACAGACATAAATTCAGACACTTTCAAAAATGATCCAAATATGACAAAGTATCTTTATATTAACAAACCAAAACCAAACTTTCCAAAAATTTGGAAAATTGGAGGAACTGTGCAAGAATTATCAAAAGGAAAATAACATGTTGATTATACAGGAAAAAAATATTATTGGGATAATTTTCCTACACAATATGTTTTAAGTTATCCTATTAACCAGTTTAGAATTTATGTAAGCAATACAGATTATTTTCAAAGTAATTTACCTGGATGTTCACATAACTATGTTCACATAACTACAGATGATAATGCAAAATGGTCACTTAATGAAACATATTTTCAAAGCATAATTAGAACATGGATTGCAACTTATGGATGCGGAATTTCAATACAACATTTATTATTTTCAGCTAATGTTCCAAAACAAATTACATCATTTATGAGATTTCATCTATATTTTACAGTCAGAAGAATTATGCATCAATTGAAAAACGGTGATGATAAAACATTTCATAAATTTAATGCTGGATTTTTAGAAGACCACTATCCAAAATGGACATACCAAGAAATTATGAACATAAAAAATGAGCATTTAGGTCAAGACGTTGTTGGTACAAACCCATGGAACAGATATAAACACGGTCCAGGTCAAATTAGAGACACAAAATGATTATAAAAAATTTGTTCCAAAAATATCAAATGGTTTTACAAAAAGTGGTACAGAATTATTGAATGAAAGCATTGAAGCATATCTTTATGCAATTCTTGGTTCGCAAGCTAGAACTAGACAAAGTATTGTTTCAAATAGAGCTTCAGCATTGGAAACACAAAACGTTTTTAGACAAATTTTTGAAGATTCTATTATAAATTATGATACGTTGACATGGATTAATAATATGAATCAAGCAATTTCATCAACAAATGTAGTTTTAAATACAGCTATAAGTCCAACTTTATGGTTAATTCCATCATCTTTAATAATTTTAAAAGAACCAATAGATGGGTATAATAACAAATTAAAAGTTTCTGATGAAAATATGGTTTTTGGAATTAACGAAAAATTAAATTATTATGGGTCAAAGACCCGTGAAACAAAATTACAGGGAAATGAAATAAAGAAAAATGAAATAAAGAAAAATGAAATAAAGAAAAATGAATCCAAAAAAGATTTGAAAAATGAATCCAAAAAAGATTTGAAAAATAATACATTAAAATACATTTCAGACCTTTCAGGTAAATCTTCAAAAATTATCCCTCCAAAAACATCAAGTGAAAATTTATGGATTTTATCTTTTGCAATAGTTGGTGGAATTTTAATTGCGCGGTACGTGCTCTGATCGGACAAAGTTTCGAATCAAAATATTTATTATAAAATAAATGGTGATATCTTTAAAAATTTTTATATCAAAAAATGAAAAAACAATCTCATTAGACGATCCAATCATATTAAATAGTTGTTCAGAGATGTTTGTAAAATCTATAAGTATTTTTTGGAATTATAATAATTTGGATGCAAATATTCATCATTATAACTATAATAATACAAAAATTGGTTTCAAAGATGGGTATAATACCTTTAATATTTTAAAAACAGAATTTGAAAATGTTGGAAAAATAGAACTGGAACAAATTGATTTTTCGGGAAAATGTACAATAAAATCAGATAAAACATTAAATTTACAAACATTTGCACCCATACTAGGATTTCCCATTAATAAAGTTAGATCTCCAAATACATTAACTGAAAGTGACAATGAAGTAAATATCAACAATAATTTGGAATATGTAAACATAAGTTGTAACATGATTGACAAAAGTAAAAATTTTGTAAATGGAAAAAGAAGCGACATTCTTATACAAATTCCGATAACAACACAAAAAACACTAAAAGGTAGTATTTCTAGAATTTATCCTTCCTCCGAAGGAAAAGGGGTTAAATTATCAAATGGAATTTATAATGAATAAAATTGAAAGTGGAAGGAAATAATTCTTCTTATGTAGGAAATATTTTGTTGGAAATTATTATAAAATAAATGAGTTTATTCTATGGATATGAAAACAAACATGAATCTGATGTAACAGGAAAGCTGTCTACTACAGGAGGGAATATGACGGGAGACATTAACATGGGATCACACTATATCATAACATCAGTTGATCCAACGGAAAATGAGCATTTGACAAGAAAAAAATATGTGGATAATTTAATAACAAATCATACACTTGAAACACATTTAGTGAGGAAGAAACATGTGGACAACAATTTAAACATTCTCAAAAAGGATGTTAGTTTTTCAGTGTTGAAAGATAATTTTTCTTTGAAATTTCATAATTTATATTTTGTTGAATATAATTCAATTTATGATTTGTTGTTTGAAAGAAACGGGGGAAAGGTAAAAGAACTAATTGATTATGGGATTGAAGGAAACAATTTTAAACAAGCAACAAAAAGTCTTCAACTCCTTGTGTTTAGAAAGCGAAAAAGAAAATAATAAATATTTTTTAAAATTTAATAATAATAGAATGATTTCAAATTCCAACATTAATCCAATATCAGGAAAAAAAGATATTGTAAATGTTTTTGTTGTTTATAAATTGAATTCTGTTCCTTCATCTGGAAGTGATTGGTTAAAAGGAGGAATTTTTGGGAATGATAATGGAGGTTATGATAAATTTGTTTGTTTTGCAAATCCATCCACAAAAGAATTAGTTATTGCTGGAGATAGTGCTGATTTTTTAAGTATTGGTTCAAATCCTGTAAATCATAAAACACCAATTGCTGCTTTTCAATCAAAAGCAAATGCTGGAGTTTTGAATAAATGGATATGTTTGAGTATTCATTGAGATATGTATACAACACCAAATGATAATGAAAGTAGTGTTTATTGTAATGGAAAAAAGTTAATAACTTTTACATCCAAAACTGTTTTAGGAGATACAACTTTAACAATTGGTGATATAAAAAACAACACAAATTCACCTTTTGATGGATCAATATCTTTCTTTTCAATTTTAAAACACGAAAAAATGACAGAAAAAGAAATTTTGTTTTATCATTATGTTCTTTGTAATTTATACAACGTTGATCATAATCCTATAAATATATAAAATAAATGAGTGTTATATTTAATGATGATGATTTTAGCTCAAAAAGAAAAAATTTCATTTTAAATGAATTTGATAAAAAATTATCAAAAACAGGTGGAACAATGACTGGGGATTTGGATATGGGAAATCATCATATTCTTCATGCAGCAAATTATACCCCATCTTCTGATCACCATGTTGTGACTAAAAAATATGTTACAAATTGGTCAATTCCAAATACTGTTGCAAATATTTATAATTTACAAATGGATGATGAAGGAATTTTTGATGTGAAAGATGATAATAATTATATAGAATATACTGGAAGCAATAAAAAGGTTGAAAAACTTTTGAATTTGTCAAGAAAAAAAGATTGGATTTTCAAACAAGATGATGAAAACAAACAACCATTTTTCAAAAAATCCACAATTAATAATAATTTTTATTGTGTTCAATACCACACTGGTCTTGGATCAAACAGCAACAATTTACATTTAACTTGTGAAGAAAATATTTTAAGCTATCAATACGTGAATTTTTACTTTGTATATGGTTTAAAATCATTAAATTCGTCTAACAATGAGGTGTTGTTGTTTAAAATCGTAGATAATGGAACAGCAAGTCAACCAGATCCTTTTAATTTTGGTATTTCTTATCGTAATTCATTATTATATATCACAAATTCATCCACGTATTCAATTTTAAATAGCAGATGGCAATTGAAAGCAAATGCAACTCAAATAAACAAATTAATATGTCTTTCTGTTCATTGGGATCAAAGTAATGTCGGTGGTGATAAAAAAGGAAATCTTTATGTGAATGGAAAAGAAATTGTTTCTTTCTATACAAATGCTAGAAAGTATCACACTCCAAATATGAAATTTTATCTTGGATCAAAAAATAAAGACCACGGAAAAATGGATGGAGAAATATTATATGTATATGTTTCAACAAGAAAAATGAAATATCCAGAAATTGTTTTAAACCATTATCTTCTTTGTAAAAAATATGGTATTGATTTTGACGAAGATGAAATATTAAAATATATAACTAAATAAATTTTGAATAAATTTTAAATAACTTTTGAATACACTTCAATAAATTTTAAATAAAAAAATAAAGTTATAAATAAATGGTAGAGAATCATTAAACAATCAAAACAAAAAAATAAAAAAAATAAAAAAAATAAAAAAAAATAAAAAAAAAATGTCTTGATGATCGTATGCTTTTATATTTAATAAAACAATTGAATAACATTTGAATAACATTTGAATACACTTCAATAAATTTTAAATAAATTTAATAAAGTTATAAATAAATGAGTGAAGAAAGTAAACAACAAAATGTTGAAAAAGTAACAGCAGTTGAAAAATCTGTTAAAGAAAAAGATCCAAGAAAAGTGGAATTGGGAAAAAGATTGGCAAAAATTTCAAGAGAAGCAAAAGAAAGAAAAGCAAGAATGCGGAGCGAAGCAGACCGCGAAACGGGTGGCGAAAGAACCCGTTTTGTAAAAGAAATAAATGATTACGTAGATTTCAGATATTTTGTTGGTGGTGTGACAATTGTTGCTGCACTTGGAGGTTTATATTATGCATATAAAAGAGACAAAAGACAAAGCGAAAGCGAAAGTGAGCGAAGCGAAAGTGAGCGAAGCAAACAAAGTGAAGAAGAAAACAAAAAAGTTAAGACTATAAATAAAAATGACTATGAAATTACTAAATGCAAACCATCAAAGTGTTCTATTGAAAATCTGTAAGAAAATAAAGTTTGCAAAAAAATTTTTTATATGTATAAATAAATGGGTGAAATGAATAGAAAAGAAGTTATGAATGAATTATATGATTCTACAATAATTACATTGGGTGCTGTTGGAGTTGGAATGATATCAAGAAAAGTAATTAGTGATGGTTTATTAACTCCATCTAGTTTAGTTCCTACTTTAAAACTTGCAGCAGCTGTTGGAATATCATCGCTTGCAGTTAAATATGCACAAGATAAAAAATGGATTCCTTCTAATCCCTTCAAATCTTAAAAAATAAAACATAAAAATAAATGGAAACAGTAGTTGGTGGATTATTTAATGCATTTGCTTTTGCAGGTGCAGGGTTTTTATTTTCCAAATTAAATCATTCTGGATATGAAAAAGAAATAAAAAGACATAATGAAGCAATTGAAAAACTTGCTAGGGAAAAAGAAAAATGGTATGAAGATCAAGTAAAAAGAAAACAAGAAATTGAAAAATTAAGACAACAATTATCTGATGCAAATGCTGATATAAATAAAACAAACATGTCTTTGAAAAATCTTGCTGAAATAAATAATCGTTATAAATATTTAAAAGAAGAAGCGGATGAAGAAGATGAAAAAGAACCAAAATTAGAAGATTATTATAAACCTTCAGATGAAATGAAAGAATATCAAAATGTTATTTTTTTTCTAGTTGGTCTTTCGGGTGGTTATGTAGCTCATAAATTTTTATAAAATTTTGTTTAAAAAAAAAAACATCTTAAATAAATGAGTATCATTAAAGAAAAAACAAGCTATACAGGTTACACGTATAAACAATTGTATAATATTGCAAGAGAAAGAAAAATAAAATATTTTTCAAAACGTAATAAAAATGAACTTGAAAGAATGTTAGGTTTTGAAATTAGTAAACCAAATGAAAAGTATGAAAAATATTGTAGAGAAAAAATGAAAAACCCAGTTTCAATAATGATTAAAAATAATGAAACGGGTGAAATATTATATTTTAAAAGTCTTTTATCTGCTGCAAGAAATTTTAATATGAATCCAGAAAGTATAAAATGGAGAATTAAGAAAAAAAAAGATTTGAAATTCAATGGTCAATCATTTTTGGTTTTTTACAACCAGACTGATCCGGTTGACAAGGTTGATATTTAAAAAAATAATTTTTTTTAAATATTTTTTGTTTAAAGAAAAATTATTATATAATAAATGAGTTTAAGCAGACCAGAAAAGATTAAAACATTTATATACTATAATTATGAAGAAGATATAGATAATGACGAATTATGTTATATTTTTTATAATGAAATTGGTAAACTTTCAGGAGAGGGAGAATTACTTCCTCATCATAAATTTTATATAAATTTTGAGAAAAAATATTGTATTTTTAAAGATTTTGAAATTGATTATGAAACTGGGAAAAAAATTTATACAAAGTATAAAATTATTCTAAGACAATCAGGTCGATCATTTAAATTTTCTTCATCATTTAATATTTTTATATTTAATAAAATTTAAAATAATATTAAATAAAGACAATGGAAATTCTTACATACTTTTCATTCTTTTCAAATTTTCCATATTTTATATATTTTTCAAAATTAAAAATTGCTAAATTATTAAAAGATTATATTACAAAACCTTATGAAATTATTAAAATAAATAAACCAGCGAATTATAAATTTACGAAAAAGAATATTTATAAAATTTTTATCAAAAAAATTCTCAACATAACTGGTGAAGAAACCATAAAGACCTTATCAAAACAATCATTTATAATAAATTATAGAGAAAAAATTTGTTATTTTTATGAATTCAAATATTTTTGTGGGTTTATTCTAACGTCTTTTAAACCTTATAAAATTATTTTAACTCATCCTATTAATCCATCCATTAATATTTTTATATTTAATAAAATTGATCTTTAAATCATTTTTTATTTTTTTCAATATGATCACGTGACCATTTGTAAAAAAAATTTTTTTTTTCTTGTTTAAATAAATAGTGATATTAAATAAAAAATGAATACAACAAGTGGAAAAAATTTATTGGACGAAGATGTTCCAAATATTAATACTCCTTTATTAAAACCAAAAAAATATTTAAACATTAATAATTTGGTTGAAAACTTAAAAGAAAAAGCAAATGATTTATTTAACAAGACTAAAGAAAAAGTACTTAATTTATTTGATAAATACAACCCCATGGATCCCTTGAGGAATAATAAAGAAAAAATAGCAAATTGGTATAATCATCTAAAAGATAATGTTTTAGATATATTTAACAAAATACAAGGTAAAGTTTTGCAAGCATCCACCCCAGCTGCAAAATTTAAATTGGATAAAGAAGCTTTGAAAGTAACAAAAAGATATGAAATTGATCTGAAAGAAGTAAGATTATCTTTATATGATCCTTTAAGTCTATTGAAAAAAATAAAACCATTGGTAATTAAAAAATTCAAAAAATATCCAAGCACAAAACAACAAATAAATCTTGTGTGTTTGATGAAAAAAACAAATCCAGCAACAGGAGAACAAACCACAGACAATGCTCATTTTCATAGTTATTATGAAGAAATTTTTGATGGAAATAATTTTGACGAAATATATGAAAAAATGACAAAAAATTATTTTGAGTTTTGAAGAATTTTTAAAAAATTCAAGCTTATGGAAATTTCACAAAGGATTGAAAGTAATTTTAAATATTAATGAAATTAAACGATTACTTGCATCTACTTTTATTCCTTTACCAGCGTTTTTAAAAGATAAAAAAGCAATTATCAATCCAGAAAATGATGATCAAAAGTGTTTATTGTGGTGTGTTGTAATAAGTGAATTTTTGAAAACTAATCCTAATTTAAAAAATCCTGGAAGAATTACAAAAATTTTAAAAAAGAAAGCTGAAAGTTTTAATATAAAAGATATTAATTTCCCATGTGGATTTTCTGATATTGATAAATTTGAAAAAAATAATAACATTGCAATTAATTTATTTGGATACAACAAAGAAAAAAGATTTGGAAATAAAAATCATGAAATTTTTCCTTTGAGAGTTAGTAAGGTTGAAAATCCAGAATCACATGTAAATATATTATTAATAACTAATGAAAACAGATATAAACATTATTGTTTAATTAAAAATATGAGTAGATTGTTTTCAAGTCAATCTAGTAAAAACCAAAAAAAAATACTTGTTTGTAATTATTGTTTACAGCATTTTAGAACTGAACAAACTCTTAAAAATCATTTAGAATATTGTTCAAAATATGAATGTGGAAAAACTGTTTATCCAAATAAAGGAGAAAAATTATATTTTAAAAATTATCAAAAAATGCATGATATTCCATTTGTAATTTATGCAGATTTTGAATGTAATTTAAAATGCGAGGATAAAAATATTGGAGATAATACAAAACAATTTCAAAAACATGAACCATCTGGATATTGTTATTTGATAAAATGTTTTGATGATAATTTATTTAGACCAAAATTATTAAAATATACCAAAAAACCTGGTGAAGATATTTCTTTAAAATTTGTAGAAAGTTTAGAAAATAATATTAAAAAAATACATGAGCAATTTAAATTTCCAAAAAAGATAATATTAAGTGAAAAGGATAAAACAGATTTTAGAAGAGCTGAGAAATGTTATGCATGCGGGTGTGTATTTGGAAAAGCAGAAGAAAAATCTGAAAAAAATGATGAATGTGGTAAAAGTGATGAATGTGATGAATGTGATGAATTTGAAAAGATGGATAAATTATTTATGGATGATAAAATTAGTGCAGAAGAATTTAAAAAATATTTTGAAGACAGAGAAAAAGGAAAAGAAAATGAAAGAGAAAACGAAAACAAAAAAGAAAAAGAACCGAAAAGAAACAATTTCACAGACAAAGTTAGAGATCATTGTCATTTTACTGGAAAATATCGAGGTGCTGCATGTATTAGTTGTAATATGCAAATGAAAAAACCAAAATTTATTCCAGTTATATTTCATAATTTACAAAATTATGATAGTCATTTTTTTTATAAAAAATCTAGGTGTTTCAGAAGGTGAAATTAATTGCATACCCAACACTGAGGAGAAATATATTTCATTTACAAAAGAAATTATTGTTGATAAGTTTGAATCTATAAAAATAATTACAGAAAAACAACTTCAAAGTAAATGTAAAGAAAATATTATTGAATGTGAAGAATTACCATCAACCAGTGAAAACCCAAAGTATAAAATCAAAGAAATTATTAATGTTAAAAAACAAATTAGATTTATTGACAGTTTTAAGTTTATGCAAAGTAGTTTATCAAATTTAGTTAATAATTTAGATAAAAATGAAATGAATATTTTAAAGAAATTTTATAAAAATGAAGAACAAAGAGAATTATTAACTAGAAAAGGTGTTTTTCCATATGATTGGTTTGATAATATTGAAAAATTAAAAGAAGAAAAACTACCTGATATTGGGGAATTTTATTCTAAATTAAATGATGAAAATATAAGTGAAGAAGATTATAAACGTGCGAAAAATGTTTGGAATAAATTTAATATTAAAAATATAAGAGAATATCATGATTTATATTTGAAAACTGATGTAATTTTATTAGCTGATGTTTTTGAAAATTTTAGAAAAGTTTGTAAACAAAATTATAAATTAGATCCAGCATGGTACTTTACTTCACATGTATCTTAAAGTAGAAAATGGAATAAGAGGTGGAATTTCAACAATCACAAAAAGATATGCAAAAGCTAATAATAAATATATGGAAAACAAATATAATCCTGAAGAAGATAATGTTTATCTTTCTTATTTGGATGCAAATAATTTATATGGTTGGGCAATGTGCAAAAAACTTCCTGTGAGTCATTTCAAATGGATGGTAAACAAAGAATTGGAAAATTGGAAAAAATATAGTTGTATATTAGAAGTTGATTTAGAATATTCTAAAGATTTACATGATCTTCATAATGAATATCCGTTAGCACCAGAAAGAATAAAAATTAATCAAGTAGAAAAATTAATTCCAAATTTGAATAATAAAGAAAAATATGTTTTACATTGCGAAAACTTAAAATTATATGAAAAATTAGGATTAAAAATTAAACGAATTCACAAGGGTGTTAAATTTTATGAAGAAAATTTCATGAAAAAATATGTTGAGTTAAATACAAATTTGAGAACAAATGCGAAAAATGATTTTGAGAAAGACTTTTTCAAATTAATGAATAATTCTGTATTTGGAAAAACTATGGAAAATGTGAGAAACAGGGTTGATATACAATTGGTAAATAGAGAAGGAAAAGCATTAAAATTATTTTCAAAAAGTAATTTTAGTAAAAGAACAATATTTTCTGAAAATCTAATTGCTATTCATATGCATAAGAGTAAAATTAAACTAGATAAACCAATATATTTAGGAATGAGTATATTAGATTTATCAAAGACTTTAATGTATGATTTTCATTATAATTAAATTAAGAAAAAGTATGGTGAAAATGCATCATTATTATTTACCGACACTGATAGTTTAATGTATGAGATTAAAACCGAAGATTTTTATAAAGATATTTCACCAGATGTTGAAAAGATGTTTGACACAAGTAATTATCCAAAAGAACATAAAAGTGGAATAAAAACTGGATTAAACAAAAAAGTAATCGGTATGATGAAAGATGAATGTGGAGGAAAACAAATAGAAGAATTTGTTGGTTTACAAGCAAAATTATATTCTTACAAAATGTTTGGGAGTGAAAAGTCAACTAAAAAATGTAAAGGTGTTAAGAAAAATGTTATTGAAAAAGATATATCATTTCAAAATTATAAAGATTGTTTATTAACCGAAGAAGAACAAATAAGAAAAATGAATTTAATAAGACATCGAAATCATGAATTGTATACTGAGAGTGTTGAAAAAATTGCATTATCACCTAAAGATGATAAACGAATAATACTTGGAAATAAAATTGAAACACTTGCATATGGTTATTACATGAATGAAATGATAGACACTTATGAAAATATATTTGGTTTTAAACCATAAAATAATTCCAACGATTTTGATAAATTTCGAAATTATGAATTTGACTAATTTCGAAAATGTAACAAAATTGACCAATTTCGAAAATGTGATGGATTTGACCAATTTCGAAAATGTGATAGATTTGACCAATTTCGAAAATGTAAATAATTTAGGTAAATTTGAGAATCCGGTTTGAACCAGATTTGGGAATGATTGACAGGTGATGAGAATGATTGACAGATGTGACAAGTGATGACGTCATCAATTTGTGATGACGTCATCAATTTTCGAAAGCTCATTAAAATTCAGAAAATGTGCTAGAATCGGCACTTTACAGACTACTCGAGATAAGACGATAAGGGAAACGAACAGTGAAACAATTGTGGCTCAAGTTAGTTGAATAAGCCGAATTTTTGCCAAATTTCGTTAATCGTTGTAAAATGATCTTTTCGGGTCAGAGAAGAGAATAAAAGCATTAGTTGATTGATTCGAGCAGTATTTAGGAAAATATAGCAACTTTTAGAAAATGGACAATAAAGCCTTAAATAAGCTTAAAAGCAAGACGTATGGTTAGAATTGGTCGAATACCAAATAGGTGTACGAAACTTTCCAAATACTTCTAAATTGTTCTCCTCCGCCAAAACATTATTAAACAAATCGATTTTCGTCGATTCGACGAGTTGCTGTGGAAATTTCTCCAACTCGTCAAAAACGCTTTATCTCGTCATCATAAGACGATTAGTGAAACGAAGAGTGAAACAGTTGTGGCTTAAGTTAGTTGAATAAGCCGAATTTTTGCCAAAACTCGTCAATTGCTTAAAAATGATCTTTTCGGGTCAGAGAAGAGAATAAAAGTATTAGTTGATTGATTCGAGCAGTACTTCGGAAAATATGGCAATGTTTAGAAAATGGACAATTAAGCCTTATATACGCCAAAAAGCCACATATATGGTTAGAATTGGTCGAAGATCAAATAGGTGTACAAAACTTTCCAAATACTTCTAAATTGTTCTCCTCCGCCCAAACATCATTAAAAAAATCGATTTTCGTCGATTCGACAAGTTGCTGTGAAAATTTTTCCAACTCGTCAAAAACGCTTTATCTCGTCGAGATAAGACGATTAGTGAAACTAACAGTGACACAGTTGTGGATTCAGTCAGTTCCATTTACCGAATCTTTGCCAAAACTCGTCAATCGCTGTTAAATGATCTTTTCAGGTCATAGAAGAGAATAAAATTATTAGTTGAATGATTCGAGCAGTACTTCGGAAAATATGGCAACGTTTAGAAAATGGGCAATTAAGACTTATATACGCCAAAAAGCCACATATATAGTTAGAATTGGTCGAAGATCAAATAGGTGTACGAAACTTTCTAAATACTTCTAAATTGTTCTCCTCCGCCCAAACATCATTAAACAAATTCAAAAACGTTTTATCTCGTCTAGATAAGACGATTAGTGAAACGAAGAATGAAACAGTTGTGGCTTAAGTTAGTTTAATAAGCCGAATTTTTGCCAAAACTCGTCAATTGCTTAAAAATGATCTTTTCGGGTCAGAGAAGAGAATAAAAGTATTAGTTGATTGATTCGAGCAGTACTTCGGAAAATATGGCAACGTTTAGAAAATGGACAATTAAGCCTTATATACGCCTAAAAGCAAGAAGTATCGTTAGAATTGGTCGAAGACAAAATAGGTGTTCGAAACTTTCCAAATACTTCTAAATTGTTTTCCTCCGCCCAAACATCATAAAACAAATCGATTTTCGTCGATTCGAAGAGTTGCTGTGAAAATTTCTCCAACTCGTTAAAAACGCTTTATCTCGTCGAGATAAGACGATTAGTGAAACGAAGAGTGTAACAGTTGTGGCTTAAGTTAGTTGAAGAAGTGGAATTTTTGCCAAAATCGCCATTTGCTTAAAAATGATCGTTTCGGGTCAGAGAAGAGAATAAAAGCATTAGTTGATTGATTTGAGCAGTATTTTGGAAAATATGGCAACGTTTAGAAAATGGACAATTAAGCCTTATATACGCCTAAAAGCAAGAAGTATCGTTAGAATTGGTCGAAGACAAAATAGGTGGTCGAAACTTTCGAAATACTTCTAAATTGTTCTCCTCCGCACAAACATCATTAAACAATTCGATTTTCGTAGATTCGACGAGTTGCTGTGAAAATTTCTACAACTATTCAAAAACGCTTTATCTCATCGAGATAAGACGATTAGATAAACGAACAGTGACACAGTTGTGGGTTCAGTCAGTTCCATTTACCGAATATTTGCCAAAACTCATCAATCGCTGTAAAATGATCTCTTCGGGTCAGAGAAGAGAATAAAAGCATTAGTTGATTGATTCGAGCAGTATTTAGGAAAATATAGCAACTTTTAGAAAATGGACAATAAAGCCTTAAATAAGCTTAAAAGCAAGACGTATGGTTAGAATTGGTCGAATACCAAATAGGTGTACGAAACTTTCCAAATACTTCTAAATTGTTCTCCTCCGCCAAAACATTATTAAACAAATCGATTTTCGTCTATTCGACGAGTTGCTGTGGAAATTTCTCCAACTCGTCAAAAACGCTTTATCTCGTCATCAAATTACGACTAGTGAAACGAAGAGTGAAACAGTTGTGGCTTAAGTTAGTTGAATAAGCCGAATTTTTGCCAAATTTCGTTAATCGTTGTAAAATGATCTTTTCGGGTCAGAGAAGAGAATAAAAGCATTAGTTGATTGATTCGAGCAGTATTTAGGAAAATATAGCAACTTTTAGAAAATGGACAATAAAGCCTTAAATAAGCTTAAAAGCAAGACGTATGGTTAGAATTGGTCGAATACCAAATAGGTGTACGAAACTTTCCAAATACTTCTAAATTGTTCTCCTCCGCCAAAACATTATTAAACAAATCGATTTTCGTCGATTCGACGAGTTGCTGTGGAAATTTCTCCAACTCGTCAAAAACGCTTTATCTCGTCATCATAAGACGACTAGTGAAACGAAGAGTGAAACAGTTGTGGCTTAAGTTAGTTGAATAAGCCGAATTTTTGCCAAAACTCGTCAATTGCTTAAAAATGATCTTTTCGGGTCAGAGAAGAGAATAAAAGTATTAGTTGATTGATTCGAGCAGTACTTCGGAAAATATGGCAACGTTTAGAAAATGGACAATTAAGCCTTATATACGCCAAAAAGCCACATATATGGTTAGAATTGGTCGAAGATCAAATAGGTGTACAAAACTTTCCAAATACTTCTAAATTGTTCTCCTCCGCCCAAACATCATTAAAAAAATCGATTTTCGTCGATTCGACAAGTTGCTGTGAAAATTTTTCCAACTCGTCAAAAACGCTTTATCTCGTCGAGATAAGACGATTAGTGAAACTAACAGTGACACAGTTGTGGATTCAGTCAGTTCCATTTACCGAATCTTTGCCAAAACTCGTCAATCGCTGTTAAATGATCTTTTCAGGTCATAGAAGAGAATAAAATTATTAGTTGAATGATTCGAGCAGTACTTCGGAAAATATGGCAACGTTTAGAAAATGGGCAATTAAGACTTATATACGCCAAAAAGCCACATATATGGCTAGAATTGGTCGAAGATCAAATAGGTGTACGAAACTTTCTAAATACTTCTAAATTGTTCTCCTCCGCCCAAACATCATTAAACAAATTCAAAAACGTTTTATCTCGTCTAGATAAGACGATTAGTGAAACGAAGAATGAAACAGTTGTGGCTTAAGTTAGTTTAATAAGCCGAATTTTTGCCAAAACTCGTCAATTGCTTAAAAATGATCTTTTCGGGTCAGAGAAGAGAATAAAAGTATTAGTTGATTGATTCGAGCAGTACTTCGGAAAATATGGCAACGTTTAGAAAATGGACAATTAAGCCTTATATACGCCTAAAAGCAAGAAGTATGGTTAGAATTGGTCGAAGACAAAATAGGTGTTCGAAACTTTCCAAATACTTCTAAATTGTTTTCCTCCGCCCAAACATCATAAAACAAATCGATTTTCGTCGATTCGACGAGTTGCTGTGAAAATTTCTCCAACTCGTCAAAAACGCTTTATCTCGTCGAGATAAGACGATTAGTGAAACGAAGAGTGTAACAGTTGTGGCTTAAGTTAGTTGAAGAAGTGGAATTTTTGCCAAAATCGCCATTTGCTTAAAAATGATCGTTTCGGGTCAGAGAAGAGAATAAAAGCATTAGTTGATTGATTTGAGCAGTATTTCGGAAAATATGGCAACGTTTAGAAAATGGACAATTAAGCCTTATATACGCCTAAAAGCAAGAAGTATCGTTAGAATTGGTCGAAGACAAAATAGGTGGTCGAAACTTTCGAAATACTTCTAAATTGTTCTCCTCCGCACAAACATCATTAAACAAATCGATTTTCGTAGATTCGACGAGTTGCTGTGAAAATTTCTACAACTATTCAAAAACGCTTTATCTCGTCGAGATAAGACGATTAGATAAACGAACAGTGACACAGTTGTGGGTTCAGTCAGTTCCATTTACCAAATGTTTGCCAAAACTCGTCAATCGCTGTAAAATGATCTCTTCGGGTCAGAGAAGAGAATAAAAGCATTAGTTGATTGATTCGAGCAGTATTTAGGAAAATATAGCAACTTTTAGAAAATGGACAATAAAGCCTTAAATAAGCTTAAAAGCAAGAAGTATGGTTAGAAATTGTCGAATACCAAATTGATGTACGAAAATTTCCAAATACTTCTAAATTGTTCTCTTCCAGTCAAACATCATAAAACAAATCGATTTTCGTCGATTCGACGAGTTGCTGTAAAAATTTCTACAACTCGTCAAAAACGCATTATTTCGTCGAGATAAGACGATTAGTTAAACGAACAGTGAAACAGTTGTGGCTTAAGTTATTTGAATTTGCCGGATGTTTGCCAAAACTCGTCAATCGCTGTAAAATGATCTTTTCGGGTCAGAGAAGAGAATAAAAGCATTAGTTGATTGATTCGAGCAGTACTTCGGAAAATATGGCAATGTATAGAAAATGGACAATTAAGCCTTATATAAGCCTAAATTCAAGAAGTAAAGTTAGAATTGGTCGAAGACCAAATAGGTGTACGAAACTTTCCAAATACTTCTAAATTGTTCTCCTCCGCCCAAACATCATAAAACAAATCGATTTTCGTCGATTCGACGAGTTGCTGTGAAAATTTCTACAACTCATCAAAAACGCTTTATTTCGTCGAGATAAGACGATTAGTTAAACGAACAGTGAAACAGTTGTGGCTTAAGTTATTTGAATTTGCCGAATGTTTGCCAAAACTCGTCAATCGCTGTAAAATAATCTTTTCGGGTCAGAGAAGAGAATAAAAGCATTAGTTGATTGATTCGAGCAGTACTTCAGAAAATATGGCAACGTATAGAAAATGGACAATTAAGCCTTATATAAGCCTAAATTCAAGAAGTAAAGTTAGAATTGGTCGAAGACCAAATAGGTGTACGAAACTTTCCAAATACTTCTAAATTGTTCTCCTCTGCCCAAACATCATAAAACAAATCGATTTTCGTCGATTCGACGTGTTGCTGTGAAAATTTCTCCAACTCATCAAAAACGCTTTATCTCGTCGAGATAAGACAATTAGTGAAACAAGCAATGAAATTGTTGTGGCTTCATTTATTTGAATTTGTCGAATGTTTGCCAAAACTCGTCAATTGCTGTAAAATGATCTTTTCGGGTCAGAGAAGAGAATAAAAGCATTAGTTGATTGATTCGAGCAGTACTTCGGAATATATGGTAACGTATAGAAAATGGACAATTAAGCCTTTTATACGCCTAAAAGCAAGAAGTATGGTTAGAAATTGTCGAAGGCCAAATTGGTGTACGAAAATTTCCAAATACTTCTAAATTGTTCTCTTCCAGTCAAACATCATAAAACAAATCGATTTTCGTCGATTCGACGAGTTGCTGTGAAAATTTCTACAACTCGTCAAAAACGCTTTATTTTGTCGAGATAAGACGATTAGTGAAACGAACAGTGAAACAGTTGTGGCTTAAGTTATTTGAATTTGCCGAATGTTTGCCAAAACTCGTCAATCGCTGTAAAATGATCTTTTCGGGTCAGAGAAGAGAATAAAAGCATTAGTTGATTGATTCGAGCAATACTTCGGAAAATATGGCAACGTATAGAAAATGGACAATTAAGCCTTATATACGCCAAAAAGCCACATATATGGTTAGAATTGGTCGAAGATCAAATAGGTGTACGAAACTTTCCAAATACTTCTAAATTGTTCTCCTCCGCCCAAACATCATAAAACAAATCGATTTTCGTCGATTCGACGTGTTGCTGTGGAAATTTCTCCAACTCATCAAAAACGCTTTATCTCGTCGAGATAAGACAATTAGTGAAACAAGCAATGAAATTGTTATGGCTTAAGTTATTTGAATTTGTCGAATGTTTGCCAAAACTCGTCAATTGCTGTAAAATGATCTTATCGGGTCAGAGAAGAGAATAAAAGCATTAGTTTATTGATTCGAGCAATACTTCGGAAAATATGGCAACGTTTAGAAAATGGACAATTAAGCCTTACATACGCCTAAAAGCAACAAGTATGGTTAGATTTGGTCGAAGACCAAATAGGTGTACGAAACTTTCCAAATACTTCTAAATTGTTCTCCTCCGCCCAAACATCATAAAACAAATCGATTTTTGTCGATTCGACGAGTTGCTGTGAAAATTTCTCCAACTCGTCAAAAACGCTTTATCTCGTCGAGATAAGATGATTAGTTAAAGAATGGTGAAACAGTTGTGGCTTCAGTTAATTAGTAGAGGTAAAATATCGATTCCGAGACAAAATGGCGGTCATTTTATAAAAAACAAAAAAATTTGAAAAAATTTTTTCATTTTTCCATTTTTTCCATCTGCCATTTTTTCCTGGGAACTACCGCGGTCCAACATGACCAAGTGTCACGGGGAATCTCTATGACGTCATCATAGGTGAAACACCCAAAATTTTTTCCATGTCAACTGCGTGGGTTGACATTCTAAGTAGATTCCCATTTTCCCCTATGATATCATAGGAGAATCCTCTTTTTCCAACCACCTGTCAATAAACCATAAAAAATTCTGGGAGATATAGAAATTACGGTTTGAACCCAAATATATTCTCATAGGTGGGAATCATATCTTCCATATAATGTCCATATGCCATCGTATCTATTTTATTTCCAAATATGATTCTTTTGTCATCTTTTGTTGACAATGCAATTTTTTCAATGGTTTCATAAAATACGGTATGCCCACGATGCCGCATTAAATTCATTTTCCTTGTTTCTTCTTTATCTTTTAAGAGGCACTTTTTGAAATTTTGAAATGTTATTTCTTTTTCAGTGACATAATTCTTTATTGATTTACATCTCTTTTCTTCTTCTTTTTTCTTCCTGTAACAATATAACTTTGGTCTCAAACCAACAAATTCTTTAATCTGTTTTCCACCACATTCATCTTTCATTATTCCGATTACTTTTTTGTTTAAACCGGTTTTGATTCCGCTTGGATGTTCTTTTGGATAATTACTTGTATCAAATTTACTTTCAACATCCGCTGATATGTCTTTGTAAAAATCTTGTGTTTTGATTTCATACATCAAACTGTCGGTATCTGTGAAAAGCAACTTTGCATTTTCACCATATTTTGGTTTGATATAATTATAGTGAAAGTCATACATAAGAGTTTTTGATAAATCCAAAATACTCATTCCTAAATATATAGGTTTATTCAATACAACTTTTTTCTTGTGCATATGCACAGTAATGAAATAATTAGAAAATATAGTTCTTTTATCAAAATTAGTTTTTGCAAATAATTTCTCCGCTTTTTCTTTTCTGTTACAAAGTTGTATATTGACTCTATTTTGTATATTTTCCATGGTTTTTCCAAATACGCTATTATTCATTAGTTTGAAAAAATCACTTTCAAATTCATTCTTTGCTTTTTTCCTTAACTCAGTGTTGAGATTAATATATTTTTCATAAAATCTTCTTCTTCAAATGTTATTACTTTGTGAATTTTTGTTAATTTTAACCCCATTTTAAGACATTGTTTTAAATTTTCACAATGTAATACATATTTCTTTTTATCTATAAGATTTGGAATTAATTTTTCCACATTTCCAACTTTTAATCGTTCTGGAGCTAGTGGATATTCATTATGTAAATCATGTAACTTCTCAGGACATTCCAAGTCAACTTCTAATATACAACGAATATTTTTCCAATTCTCAAAATCTTTTTCATCAACCCATTTGAAATTTCTAACAGGGAGTGGTTTTGACATTGCCCATCCATATAAATTGTTTGCATCCAAATATATTATATATTTTGTTTCTTCTTTGGGATTATAATCTTCCATATAGGGATTATTAGCTTTTGCATATCTTTTTGTGATTGTTGAAATTCCACCACGGATTCCATTTTCAATCATAAGATACATATTTGGATCAGACAACAATTCCAACTCCACTTCTGTATTTTTTAGCATGGCATCCCATGCCAATCCAGGTGAAGTATAATACCAAGCGGGGTCTAAATTATAATTTTTATTGTAGATTTTTCTGAAATTTTCAAAAACGTCTTCTAGAAGAATCACATTAGTTTTTAAATACAAATCATGGTATTCTCTCATGTTTTTACAAAATCTTTTAAAAATTTCTTTTGCATGGTTATAATTTTCATCACTGATATTTTCATCATTTAATTTGTTATAAAATTCTTTTTTGGTGGGTAAATATTTTTGATTCAATTTTTCTATACCAGTATTCCAATCATATGGAAAAAATCCTTTTTGTGATAGTAACTTTCTATCTTCTTTGCAAGGAAAAAATCTTTTTAAGATATTTAATTCGTCTGGATCTAAGTTCTTAACCAATTTATCTAACGTTTTTCCCATGAATTTGTAACTATCGATAAATCTTGACTCTCTATTAACATCAACATATTTCCAAAGTTTTTCATTGAAAAAACTATCCACAATAAATTTTTTAGTGAAGGAGATATATTTTTCTTCCGTTTTAGGTATACAATTAATATCTCCTTCTGTCACTCCTAAAGTTTTTATAAACAGATGTGAGTCATAACCCTTTAAATTATGAAACACAACTGGTATAAATTTTGGTTTTTTCATCTTCAAGTTACATTTGCTGCAAGCTGCTCCTCGATATTTTCCTGTATAATGACAATGATCTCTAACTTTTTCCTTGTTTTCTTTGAATTCTTTTCCACAGGTGTAACATTTCTCAGCATATTTGAAATCTTTTTCATCTTCTTCTCTCATCTCAATTATTTTCGGATTTCTGAATTCTTCATAAATTTTTTTAAGATCTTTTTGCAAACTTTTCGAAAATTTCAAACTTATTTCTGAATCTTCAGATTTTTTTGTGTAAAGTTTTAATTTTGGTGGATATATATTGTCATCAAAACATTTTATCAAATAACAATATCCAGATGGTTCATGTTTTTGAAATTGTTTTGTGTGATTTCCAATGTTATTATCTGTAGGTTTTAAAAAGCATTCAAAATCAGTGTAAACAATAAATGGAACATCATGCATTCTTTCATAATTTGTAAACTTTAGTGTTTCCCCTTTTTTTGGGATAAATAGTTTTTCCACACTCGAATTTCTTAAATATTCCTCATGTTCCTGAAAAGTTTTTCTTTGGTGAACACCTGTAAGCAATAATCACAAATGTGTATTTTATGACCATATCTATTTACTTGACTTGAAAATAGTCGGCTCATATTTTTTATTAAGCAATAATGTTTGATTTTTTCATCACCAGTTTCTATCAACAATATGTTTACATGTGTATCTTCTTGTTTACCGCTTACTTTCAGAGGAAAAATTTCTTTTTCATCATAACCAAATACATTAATTGAGATATTATTTTTTTTCAAACTTATCAATATCTTTGATGCTGCATGGAAAATTGATTCCATTTAAATCAAATTTTTTAACTTCGGTTTTGAGTTTGTTTGAGAATCTTTCCAATTTTTTCATATTTGGATTTGTTCTCAAAAGCGAAAAATTTCCCCATTTTGTTGCGGAAACCCTACATAAATTGCAGTTTATGTAGTGTTTCCTAACTTAAGATTTGGCCACTAATTTGGTTACAAATGGAACTAAAAACGATACATACATACATACATACAAACAAACCTAACAAGTTGGTCCATAACTTCTTCCACCTTTTACCCTTGCTGTGTTTTTTTCCCAAATTTATCTTTAAACTCTAAAACATCCAAAAGCAAAAAAAAAATTATTATTATTTCCCCAGTTACAAAGCATTTATAAGGAAAACCATACATGTAAAAAATATATATATATATATATATATATATATATATATATATAAATAAAGGACATGGACAAAGTCAAGGAAACACAACATTCCCAAGACAAAAAGATAAAAGTTTTACAAAATAGTATAAACTTTAATTTGGAATATAAAAATTTATCAAAGAAAAAAATAAATTATTTCCGTAAAAACATAGAAAAAGAATTTATTACAGCAAATTCTAAAAATCTTTGTGGAGAATTAGATTACAACAAATATGGTGTAAAAAATAATAATCCTTTAAAAAGACTTACAGAATTGTATTGCGATGGATTTTTATTATCTGTTCGCATGCATCCAAAAGATTGTAACAAACCAGGTATGGTGGGTCTTGGAAATAAACATATTAGAAATTTTGTAAAAGATATGGAACTGGAAACACATGATGTTAAAATAAGAAGGTGTAAAGAAATTGTAAACAAAGAATCTTTGGTGTTGGGACGCAATGGACTGCAAAAAAGTTACAGACATGTGGTGTATAAAGTTGGATGTGCAGATATTCCTATTACAAAAATTATAAAAGTATTGGAGAAAAAAGACCTTAGAAATTCTAAAGGAATATATTTAGAGGATGTGGATTTTACAATAGACTACTCTGGAAGTTTTAACAAGGAAGAAATAATAGACCATTTGCTATCCATTGGTTACAAGTTACAAAATAGTGTGGAAACAACAATGGACCAAAGCATAGGGAACAATTGCATATAACAACTATGCTGTTGGAGGAAATTGTGTTTCCTTTTTACAAAGTATTGGTGGTTGTACAATTAGATCTAAAATTTATGACAAAATGGTACAAATGTTAGAATCTAAAGGTGTACAGGATTTTATTGGAAATCATTGGAAAAATTGGATTATACAGAAAGATACAAGATTAGCAAGTAGTAGAGATGCATCCAAAGATAGAGGACTAACACGGTTGGAAACAACATTATATTGTGGAGACAATTTAAGTAAAGATTTAATAGAAGAATTCCAAGATTTTGTGGAAAACTTACACACATTATTTCCAAGACATTTAATTTACAATACTCCACACCAAGCAAAATGGAAAGCTTTAACAGAAACTTTTAAACATAGTTTAGTAATTTACAACAAAACAGAGGATAAAGGTGTAGTCGTTTATAACCATAACGAACTTACCAAAAAAACATCTGGTATTCCAGTCAAGAAAATGTATAAGAAATTATTTTGGTGTTTAGGTAATTTAACATTATCTCCAAATTTACCTATAGAAGTAATATCTTTTAAATGGAATACAAAGGATAACACAAAGGATAACACAAAGGATAACACAAAGGATAACACAAAGGATAACACAAAGGATAACACAAAGGATAACACAAAGGATAACACAAAGGATAACACAAAGGATAACACAAAGGATAACACAAAGGATAACACAAAGGATAACACAAAGGATAACACAAAGGATAACACAAAGGATAACACAAAGGATAACACAAAGGATAACACAAAGGATAACACAAAGGATAACACAAAGGATAACACAAAGGATAACACAAAGGATAACACAAAGCATACAAAAAACACAAAAAAAGACATTACACTTGGGGTAGAGTACATGCGGTTACAAAAAATTCCCAAAAACCCAGATGCAGATTTACCAACTAGAGTGGTAGATTCCAAATCTGTTTTTTCCTATATAAAAGATTTTAATATGGAAGATGCTATTGAGAGATGCGGATTTACAAAACAACCCAATTGCACTCCAATGGTTTCCACAAAAGCTTGTAATGTAAAAAGTAAAGTAAATTGGGATTTTTACTCCCTGTTTCCAACCACTAAAGAAGAAGAGGATAAGCAGGAGGAGGAGGAGGATAAGGATAAACAACAACAACAACTGGTGGAAATTCCAGATTTGTTTTACAAAAGAGAATCTTTAAATATTAAAAAAATTCTAGAATTTAGTTTAAACAATACAAAACAATATCTACACTCTCTATCTGAGATTAACATGGAAAAACAAAAAAATATAAGGAAGCAGAAAGAAAGGGAAATGGAAATAAAAAATAACATAACCCAACGAGCTAGCAATTTTTTAAAGTTACCTATTGGAAAAACATATAAAGTACAAGGTACAAAAATGGTTAGGAATAAATTCTATCCAGGTGGTTATAAAGATATATTTTTATTTGAAAATGGAAAAACGTATTGGGGAAACAAAACAACAACAGATTATATGGATGCTGTTTATCCAAAAAGACCTCTAGGAGATATAAACTATGTGGATGGAGAGATTTTATTAACTAGGACTGCTACAAGTACAACAAATAATGGAAGAAATGCATACGCAATAATAAAACTTAGAAAGGAAAAACGCAAAAAAGAAATAAAACAACCTAACGAGGAACCCAAAAGTTTAAAAACACTACCTCCAGAGGAAATGTGCATTTGGAAAGAACTTGTAGAGTTGTTAGAATTTCCAATACATATCATTTTATATCCAGAAGGAATGTACCAATTAAAAAGACATAATAAAGATCATTTAGTAATTGTATTATGGGATAAACATTATATAGCAGGATTAGATTTAGAATCCAAAATCCAAAATTTAAAATTTGGTTGTGGAATACGACTAGGAAAAACTCGTGTAAATAATATAACAAGGAGAAAATATGTGGAAACAACAATATTCCAAAATAAGGAATGGTGGTATCCCATTCCACTGGATAAAATTCCAGTAACAAAAAAAGTAAATTATGTGGATGCTGTTAGTATACAAAAAACTGGTAACAGAGATGTTGTGTTGTTGTTAATGGAAAATGGAACAATTTGTAAACTACACGGAAAAACAAAACTATACAAGGAATTACTTAAAAGTTTAACCCCAATTATAATGGAATAAGTAACCGCATATTTCTTGTTAGTTGTTTAGAAGGAATAATAGAAATGTCTCCAATGTGTTTCCATAGGGAAAAAAAAATTAGAAAGAAATATTATTTCTATCTCTCTCAAAAAAAATATTATTTCTATCTCACAAAAAAAAATATTATTTCCATCTCTCCTAAAAAATAAAATTATTTCCATCTCATAAAAAAAATATTATTTCCATCTCTCCTAAAAAAAATATTATTTCTATCTGAAAAAAAATTATTTCCATCTCAAAAAAATATTATTTCTATCTCTTCCAAAAAAAATATTATTTACATCTCTCAAAAAATATTATTTCTATCTCAAAAAAATATTATTTCTATCTCACAAAAAAAAAATTATTTCTATCTCACTCAAAAAAAATATTATTTCCATATCACAAAAAAAAAATATTATTTCTATCTCAAAAAAAAAATAATTTCCATCTCAAAAATAATTATTTCCATCCAAAAAAATATTATTTCTATCTCTTCCAAAAAAAATATTATTTACATCTCTCAAAAAAATATTATTTCTATCTCTCCCAAAAAAAAAATATTTCAATCTCACAAAAAAAAAATTATTTCCATCTCAAAAAAAAATTATTTCTATCTCTTCCAAAAATATATTATTTCTATCTCTTCCAAAAAAAGTAATTATAGGAAAATGTTTCTAAAACAGACTTTGTTTTATTCCTTCTTACAATGGTAACACCCCACTTATCTTTGTTTTCTTTGTTTTCTTTGTTTTCTCTTTTGAGATATAATCCAGTAATTACACAACCAAGAAATAATCCAGCTGTAAAATATTGTATTCCATTGTTTGTTGTTGTTGTTGCATATTTTTTCTTCTTATTTTCTTTTTCCATTTATTTATACTTATTCTTTTGGTTATATATTCTTTCTTACTTGTGGATATATCTATCTCTTCTAAGATGTAATATGCGGATAATTTTTTTTAGAAGAGAATAGAATAGAGAAACACTTGCGGTTATATATTTTTTTCTGAGGGGGAATAAGCGGATAAAAGTTGGAAAGAAAGGATATTTAATTTTATGCAGTAGAAATATCCAAAAATCCATTTACAAGTAAATCCAAAATATGAACAAAAAACACAAATCGTATTACAAAAAGCACACAAGTAAATCCAAGTTAACAACAAAAAACACAAATCGTATTATAAAAAGCACACAAGTAAATCCAAGTTAACAACAAAAAACACAAATCGTATTACAAAAAGCACACAAGTTATTCCAAGTTAACAACAAAAAACACAAATCATATTACAAAAAGCACACAAGTAAATCCAAGTTAACAACAAAAAACACAAATCGTTTTACAAAAAACACACAAGTAACTCCAAGTTAATAACAAAAAACACAAATCGTATTACAAAAAGCAGACAAGTAACTTGCAAGTTAATAACAAAAAACACAAATCTAATTGCAAAAAGCACACAAGTTAACAACAAAAAGCATAAATTGTATTACAAAAAGCACACAAGTAACTTGCAAGTTAATAACAAAAAACACAAATCTATTTGCAAAAAACACAAACTTATTTGAAAAAAGCACACAAGTTAACAACAAAAAGCACAAATCCAATTGCAAAAAGCATATGTCGTATTGCAAAAAACACAAATCTATTTACAAAAAACACATAGTAAATAAAAGATGGAGTCTAATGAAATTACAAAAAAAGAACTTATAAATTTAGCAAAAGAATTAAAAATCTATGGAATATATAGATTAAACAAGGAAAGTCTGTATGAAAAAATCAGTGTATGGGGAAACTTGACACAAGAACAAAGAGATTACATGGAAATACCTATCAGAGATCTAAAGAAACATGCAAGCAGTATAGGACTTTATAATGTTTGGAAATATAAACTTAACACAAAATTAGATCTTGTAAACAGGATTATCGATGCGGAAGATTAGAGGGAAAATATATCCAAACGTTTAGTTCCATATTTTTTTTTGTTTTTTAAGAAGATAGAAATATATTTCCTTCTAATTCCATTTTTTTTATTTTTTAAAAGAAGATAGAAATATATTTCCTTCTAATTTCATTTTTTTAATTTTTTATTGCAAAACATATATGCTAAACACATACAAATACAATCTGCCATGTCGTCTACTTTTCCATATTTTAATTTTTCTAATCCCACCAAATCTTGTCATAATGTTAATACTGTTCTTGCAAAATCTACAGTAAAATTTTTTCTTTCCTTATATTTTGTTAACTTTTCGGATGTAAAAGTTTTTGTTTTATGTGTTGCATTGTAATACATAACATTTTTGGATGGAAACTTAACTTTTATCCAAGTCCAAACATGTTGTGATATTTGTATTGCTTTTATATTTTTTCTATTTTGTCTTTCTATTAGTATTACATCCACATTTGTAAAATTTATATTTGATAATGTTTTGGTAGCATTTTCCAAAACTTCTTCCATTTTGTTTGCGGTAAGATCTGTATTATTAATTTCTATTAATTTTCCATGTTGTTTATAACACATGTCTGTTATGTCTATTGGATAACTTTCTATACACCAAGCAAAATTTTTAACACCAATGTCTATAGCACATATTGTAAACATTTTTATTTAAAACACTTTTTTATAAAAAAAATATATTCTTTTCCTTGTTATCCGCTTATTCCACCTCAGAAGAGAATATATAACCAAAAGAACAAGTATAAATAAATGGAAAAAGAAAATAAGAAGAAAAAATCTGCAACAACAACAACAAACAATGGAATACAATATTTTACAGCTGGATTATTTCTTGGTTGTGTAATTACTGGATTATATCTCAAAAGAGAAATCAAAGAAAACAAAGAAAACAAAGATAAGTGGGGTGTTACCATTGTAAGAAGGAATAAAACATAAAGTCTGTGTTTTAGAAACATTTTCCTATAATTACTTTTTTTGGAAGAGATAGAAATAATATATTTTTGGAAGAGATAGAAATAATTTTTTTTTGAGATGGAAATAATTTTTTTTTTTGTGAGATAGAAATATTTTTTTTGGGAGAGATAGAAATAATATTTTTTTGAGAGATGTAAATAATATTTTTTTTGGAAGAGATAGAAATAATATTTTTTTGAGATGGAAATAATTTTTTTTGAGATAGAAATAATATTTTTTTTAGGAGAGATGGAAATAATATTTTTTTTGTGAGATGGAAATAATTTTATTTTTTAGGAGAGATGGAAATAATATTTTTTTTTGTGAGATAGAAATAATATTTTGTTTTTGTGAGATGGAAATAATATTTTTTTTGAGTGAGATAGAAATAATTTTTTTTTTGTGAGATAGAAATAATATTTTTTTGAGATAGAAATAATATTTTTTTTGAGATGGAAATAATATTTTTTTTTTTGAGATGGAAATATTTTTTGAGATGGAAATTTTTTTTGTGAGATAGAAATAATTTTATTTTTTAGGAGAGATGGAAATAATATTTTTTTTTTTGTGAGATGGAAATAATATTTTTTTTTTAGGAGAGATGGAAATAATTTTTTTTTTTGAGAGATGTATATAATATTTTTTTTGGAAGAGATAGAAATAATATTTTTTTGAGATGGAAATAATTTTTTTTGAGATAGAAATAATATTCTTTTTAGGAGAGATGGAAATAATATTTTTTTTGTGAGATGGAAATAATTTTATTTTTTAGGAGAGATGGAAATAATATTTTTTTTTGTGAGATAGAAATAATATTTTTTTTGAGAGAGATAGAAATAATATTTCTTTCTAATTTTTTTTTCCCTATGGAAACACATTGGAGACATTTCTATTATTCCTTCTAAACAACTAACAAGAAATATGCGGTTACTTATTCCATTATAATTGGGGTTAAACTTTTAAGTAATTCCTTGTATAGTTTTGTTTTTCCGTGTAGTTTACAAATTGTTCCATTTTCCATTAACAACAACACAACATCTCTGTTACCAGTTTTTTGTATACTAACAGCATCCACATAATTTACTTTTTTTGTTACTGGAATTTTATCCAGTGGAATGGGATACCACCATTCCTTATTTTGGAATATTGTTGTTTCCACATATTTTCTCCTTGTTATATTATTTACACGAGTTTTTCCTAGTCGTATTCCACAACCAAATTTTAAATTTTGGATTTTGGATTCTAAATCTAATCCTGCTATATAATGTTTATCCCATAATACAATTACTAAATGATCTTTATTATGTCTTTTTAATTGGTACATTCCTTCTGGATATAAAATGATATGTATTGGAAATTCTAACAACTCTACAAGTTCTTTCCAAATGCACATTTCCTCTGGAGATAGTGTTTTTAAACTTTTGGGTTCCTCGTTAGGTTGTTTTATTTCTTTTTTGCGTTTTTCCTTTCTAAGTTTTATTATTGCGTATGCATTTCTTCCATTATTTGTTGTACTTGTAGCAGTCCTAGTTAATAAAATCTCTCCATCCACATAGTTTATATCTCCTAGAGGTCTTTTTGGATAAACAGCATCCATATAATCTGTTGTTGTTTTGTTTCCCCAATACGTTTTTCCATTTTCAAATAAAAATATATCTTTATAACCACCTGGATAGAATTTATTCCTAACCATTTTTGTACCTTGTACTTTATATGTTTTTCCAATAGGTAACTTTAAAAAATTGCTAGCTCGTTGGGTTATGTTATTTTTTATTTCCATTTCCCTTTCTTTCTGCTTCCTTATATTTTTTTGTTTTTCCATGTTAATCTCAGATAGAGAGTGTAGATATTGTTTTGTATTGTTTAAACTAAATTCTAGAATTTTTTTAATATTTAAAGATTCTCTTTTGTAAAACAAATCTGGAATTTCCACCAGTTGTTGTTGTTGTTTATCCTTATCCTCCTCCTCCTCCTGCTTATCCTCTTCTTCTTTAGTGGTTGGAAACAGGGAGTAAAAATCCCAATTTACTTTACTTTTTACATTACAAGCTTTTGTGGAAACCATTGGAGTGCAATTGGGTTGTTTTGTAAATCCGCATCTCTCAATAGCATCTTCCATATTAAAATCTTTTATATAGGAAAAAACAGATTTGGAATCTACCACTCTAGTTGGTAAATCTGCATCTGGGTTTTTGGGAATTTTTTGTAACCGCATGTACTCTACCCCAAGTGTAATGTCTTTTTTTGTGTTTTTTGTATGCTTTGTGTTATCCTTTGTGTTATCCTTTGTGTTATCCTTTGTGTTATCCTTTGTGTTATCCTTTGTGTTATCCTTTGTGTTATCCTTTGTGTTATCCTTTGTGTTATCCTTTGTGTTATCCTTTGTGTTATCCTTTGTGTTATCCTTTGTGTTATCCTTTGTGTTATCCTTTGTGTTATCCTTTGTGTTATCCTTTGTGTTATCCTTTGTGTTATCCTTTGTATTCCATTTAAAAGATATTACTTCTATAGGTAAATTTGGAGATAATGTTAAATTACCTAAACACCAAAATAATTTCTTATACATTTTCTTGACTGGAATACCAGATGTTTTTTTGGTAAGTTCGTTATGGTTATAAACGACTACACCTTTATCCTCTGTTTTGTTGTAAATTACTAAACTATGTTTAAAAGTTTCTGTTAAAGCTTTCCATTTTGCTTGGTGTGGAGTATTGTAAATTAAATGTCTTGGAAATAATGTGTGTAAGTTTTCCACAAAATCTTGGAATTCTTCTATTAAATCTTTACTTAAATTGTCTCCACAATATAATGTTGTTTCCAACCGTGTTAGTCCTCTATCTTTGGATGCATCTCTACTACTTGCTAATCTTGTATCTTTCTGTATAATCCAATTTTTCCAATGATTTCCAATAAAATCCTGTACACCTTTAGATTCTAACATTTGTACCATTTTGTCATAAATTTTAGATCTAATTGTACAACCACCAATACTTTGTAAAAAGGAAACACAATTTCCTCCAACAGCATAGTTGTTATATGCAATTGTTCCCTATGCTTTGGTCCATTGTTGTTTCCACACTATTTTGTAACTTGTAACCAATGGATAGCAAATGGTCTATTATTTCTTCCTTGTTAAAACTTCCAGAGTAGTCTATTGTAAAATCCACATCCTCTAAATATATTCCTTTAGAATTTCTAAGGTCTTTTTTCTCCAATACTTTTATAATTTTTGTAATAGGAATATCTGCACATCCAACTTTATACACCACATGTCTGTAACTTTTTTGCAGTCCATTGCGTCCCAACACCAAAGATTCTTTGTTTACAATTTCTTTACACCTTCTTATTTTAACATCATGTGTTTCCAGTTCCATATCTTTTACAAAATTTCTAATATGTTTATTTCCAAGACCCACCATACCTGGTTTGTTACAATCTTTTGGATGCATGCGAACAGATAATAAAAATCCATCGCAATACAATTCTGTAAGTCTTTTTAAAGGATTATTATTTTTTACACCATATTTGTTGTAATCTAATTCTCCACAAAGATTTTTAGAATTTGCTGTAATAAATTCTTTTTCTATGTTTTTACGGAAATAATTTATTTTTTTCTTTGATAAATTTTTATATTCCAAATTAAAGTTTATACTATTTTGTAAAACTTTTATCTTTTTGTCTTGGGAATGTTGTGTTTCCTTGACTTTGTCCATGTCCTTTATTTATATATATATATATATATATATATATATTTTTTTTACATGTATGGTTTTCCTTATAAATGCTTTGTAACTGGGGAAATAATAATAATATTTTTTTTGCTTTTGGATGTTTTAGAGTTTAAAGATAAATTTGGGAAAAAAACACAGCAAGGGTAAAAGGTGGAAGAAGTTATGGACCAACTTGTTAGGTTTGTTTGTATGTATGTATGTATGTATGTATCGTTTTTAGTTCCATTTGTAACCAAATTAGTGGCCAAATCTTAAGTTAGGAAACACTACATAAACTGCAATTTATGTAGGGTTTCCGCAACGAAATGGGGAAATTTTTCGCTTTTGAAGAATAAACGCTATTCCAATTTGGAAATTTCTTTAATTTTTCCATATGACACTATAATAAATGAGTAATGACAGTCAAGAAATTCCAACAACCTTTGAAGAAGAAGTTGCAAAAAAGCGACAAGAATTATTACGATTATCTGAAGACGGAGAAATCCCGCAATCTGTTGCAAGTTTGAAAAAAGCAAGCGGAAAAGTTGTGTTAAAAATTTATGCAGAATATGAGAGGCAACAAGCGGGAAAAGCAAACGCATTTTTAACAGATTTGTTGGTGTCAAAATTTGCAGATCTTTTAGGAGGATTGGAAGCAATAGAGTCTGCGGATGAGTTGGAAAAAGAGTTGTCAAAAGATAAATTGTTAAGAAGAGATGTGAAATTTTTAGTGGAGAAGGTTACACCTTGGCTTCCCTATCTTGGTTTAGTTTCTGGTGGAATAACAGTTGGAAAACATGTAATGAGAAAGAAATATAATGGAAAATAAGAGAAAAAGAATAAGTGTTTTATTTGATATTGTATGGAAAACTCCATACAAAATCTCTATAAAATTCAGTTTATGTAGGATCTCCTCGACCAAAATCCCCAAATTGTTTTCTAGTCATAGGTTTTGTGAAAAGGAGATTCCCCTTGGGTGTTTCCCAGAATGCTTTTGGAAAAAGGGATTCCTCTGTAATGATGTCATTAGAATGGAATGTGATTGACAGGTTGGCTGAGCATGCGCAGTAGGTTAAAATCAACATTTAGAAATTTTTAGATGGTTTTTTTAAAAATGAGCCAGGATCCGTAGGATGTTGGCCGTGTATGCGCAGTAGGTTAAAATCGACACTTAGAAAATTTTTAGATGGTTTTTTTAAAAATGAGCCAGGACCCGCCGATTTACACTACTTTAGTTGAATTTGCCGAATGATTTCCAAAATTCGTCAATCGCTGAAAAATGATCTTTTCGGGTAAGAGAAGAGAATAAAAGCATTAGTTGATTGATTCCAGCAGTACTTCGGAAAATATGGCAATGTTTAGATATTCAACAATTAAGACTTATATACGCCTAAAAGCAAGAAGTATGGTTAGAATTGGTCAAAGACCAAATAGTTGTAGGAAACTTTCCAAATACTTCAAAATTGTTCTCCTCCGCCCAAACATCATAAACCAAATCGATTTTCGTCGATTCGACGAGTTGCTGTGAAAATTTCTCCAACTCGTCAAAAACGCTTTATCTCGTCGAGATAAGACGATTAGTGAAACGAACAGTGAAACATTTGTGGCTTCAGTTATTTAAATTAGCCGAATGTTTGCCAAAAACCGTCAATCGCTGTAAAATGATCTTTTAGGGTCATAGAAGAGAATAAAAGCATTAGTTGCTTGATTCGAGAATGACTTCGGAAAATATGGCAATGTTTAGAAAATGGAGAATTAAGCCTTATATACCCCTAAAAACAAGAAGTATGATTAGAATTAGTCGAAGACTTAATAGGTGTACGAAACTTTCCAAATACTTCTAAATTGTTCTCCTCCGCCCAAATATTATAAAACAAATCGATTTTCGTAGATTCGACGAGTTGCTGTGAAAATTTCTCCAACTCGTCAAAAACGCTTTATCTCATCAAGATAAGACGATTAGTGAAACGAACAGTGAAACATTTGTGGCTTCAGTTATTTAAATTAGCTGAATGTTTGCCAAAACTCGTCAATCGTTGTAAAATGATCTTTTCGGGTTAGAGAATAGAATGAAAGCATTAGTTGATTGATTCGAGAAGTACTTCGGAAAATAAGGCAACGTTTAGAAAATGGAGAATTAAGCCTTATATACGCCTAAAAGCAAGAAGTATGGTTAGAATCGGTCGAAGACCAAATAGGTGTACGAACCTTTCCAAATACTTCTAAATTGTTTTCCTCCGCCCAAATATTATAAAACAAATCGATTTTCGTAGATTCGACGAGTTGCTGTGAAAATGTCTCCAACTCGTCAAAAACGCTTTATCTCGTCGAGATAAGACGATTAGTGAAACAAACAGTGAAACAGTTGTGGCTTCAGTTATTTGAATTTGACGAATGTTTGCCAAAACTTGTCAAACGCTGTAAAATGATCTTTTCGAGACAGACAAGAGAATAAAAAGCATTATTTGATTGGTTCGAGCAGTACTTCGGAAAATATTGCAACGTTTACAAAATGGAGAATTAAGCATTATATACCCCTAAAAGCAAGAAGTATGGTTAGAATTGGTCGAAGACCAAATAGGTGTACGAAACTTTCGAAATACTTCTAAATCGTTCTTCTCTGCCCAAATATCATAAAATAAATTGATTTTCGTCATTTTGACGAGTTGCTGTGAAAATGTCTCCAACTTGTCAAAAACGCTTTATCTCGTCGAGATAAGACGATTAGTGAAACGAACAGTGAAACAGTTGTGGCTTAAGTTAGTTGCATTTCTCGAATGTTTGCCAAAACTCGTTATTCGTTGTAAAATGATCTTTTCGGGTCAGAGAAGAGAGTAAAAGCAATAGTTGATTGATTCGAGCAGTACTTCGGAAAATATTGCAACGTTTACAAAATGGAGAATTAAGCATTATATACCCCTAAAAGCAAGAAGTATGGTTAGAATTGGTCGAAGCCCAAATAGGTGTTCGAAACTTTCCAAATACTTCTAAATTGGTCTCCTCCGCCCAAACATCATAAAACATATCGATTTTCGTCGATTCGACGAGTTGCTGTGAAAATTTCTCCAACTCGTCAAAAACGCTTTATCTCGTCATGATAAGACGATCAGTGAAACGAACAGTGAAACAGTTGTGGCTTAAATTAGTTGCATTTCTCGAATTTTTGCCAAAACTCGTCAATCGTTGTAAAATGATCTTTTCGGGTCAGAGAAGAAAATAAAAGCATTAGTTGATTGATTCGAGCAGTACTTCGAAAAATATGGCAACGTTTAGAAATTGTACAATTAATCCTTATATACGCATAAAAGCAAGAAGTATGGTTAGAATTGGTCGAAGACCAAATAGGTGTACGAAACTTTCCAAATACTTCTAAATTGTTCTCCTCCACCCAAACATCATAAAATAAATTGATTTTCGTCAATTTGACGAGTTGCTGTGAAAATGTCTCCAACTCGTCAAAAACGCTTTATCTCGTCGAGATAAGACGATTAGTGAAACAAACAGTGAAACAGTTGTGGCTTCAGTTATTTGAATTTGACGAATGTTTGCCAAAACTTGTCAAACGCTGTAAAATGATCTTTTCGAGTCAGACAAGAGAATAAAAGCATTATTTGATTGGTTCGAGCAGTACTGCGGAAAATATTGCAACGTTTACAAAATGGAGAATTAAGCATTATATACCCCTAAAAGCAAGAAGTATGGTTAGAATTGGTCGAAGACCAAATAGGTGTACGAAACTTTCGAAATACTTCTAAATCGTTCTCCTCCGCCCAAACATAAAACAAATCGATTTTCGTCAATTCGACGAGTTGCTGTGAAAATTTCTCCAACTCGTCAAAAACGCTTTATCTCGTCGATATAAGACGATTAGTGAAACGAACAGTGAAACAGTTGTGGCTTAAGTTAGTTGCATTTCTCGAATGTTTGCCAAAACTCGTTATTCGTTGTAAAATGATCTTTTCGGGTCAGAGAAGAGAGTAAAAGCATTAGTTGATTGATTCAAGCAGTACTTCGGAAAATATTATAACGTTTAGAAATTGTACAATTAAGCCTTATATACGCATAAAAGCAGGAAGTATGGTTAGAATTGGTCGAAGACCAAAAAGGTGTACGAAACTTTCCAAATACTTTTAAATTGTTCTCCTCCGCCCAAACATCATAAAACAAATCGATTTTCGTCGATTCGACAAGTTGCTGTGAAAATTTCTCCAACTCGTCAAAAACGCTTTATCTCGTCATGATAAGACGATTAGTGAAACGAACAGTGAAACAGTTGTGGCTTAAGTTAGTTGCATTTCTCGAATGTTTGCCAAAACTCGTCAATCGCTGTAAAATGATCTTTTCGGGTCAGAGAAGAGAGTAAAAGCATTAGTTGATTGATTCGAGAATGACTTCGGAAAATATGGCAACGTTTAGAATTTGTACAATTAAGCCTTATATACGCCCAAAAGCAAGAAGTATGATTAGAATTGGTCGAAGACCAAATAGGTGTAGGAAACTTTCCAAATACTTCTAAATTGTTCTCCTCCGTCCAAACATCATAAAACAAATCAATTTTCGTCGATTCGACGAGTTGCTGTGAAAATTTCTCCAACTCGTCAAAAACGCTTTATCTCGTCGAGATAAGACGATTAGTGAAACGAACAGTGAAACAGTTGTGGCTTAAGTTAGTAGCATTTCTCGAATGTTTGCCAAAACTCTTCAATCGTTGGAAAATGATATTTTCGGGTCAGAGAAGAGAATAAAAGCATTAGTTGATTGATGCGAGCAGTACTTCGGTAAATATGGCAACGTTTACAAAATGGAGAATTAAGCCTTATATACGCCTAAAAGCCAGAAGTATGATTAGAATTATTCGAAGACCAAATAGGTGTACGAAGCTTTCAAAATACTTCTAAATTGTTCTCCTCCGCAACAAACATCATAAAACAAATCGATTTTCGTCGACTCGACGAGTTGCTGTGAAAATTTCTCCAATTCGTCAAAAACGCTTTATCTCGTCGAGATAAGACGATTAGTGAAACGAACAGTGAAACAGTTGTAGCTTCAGTTAGTTGAATTTGTCGAATGTTTGCCGAAACTCGTCAATCGCTGTAAAACGATCTTTTCGGATCAGAATTGAGAATAAAAGCATTAGTTGATTGATTCGAGCAGTACTTCAGAAAATATGACAATGTTTAGAAATTGGATAATTAAGCCTTTTATACTTTTAAAAGCCAATGAGATCTCAATCCGATGGTATAGCGACAGGAAATCCTTGAATATCAATGTAGTCGGAGAGTACGTAAAAAGAATTAAAACTGAATTCTTATCAATGGCAAAGACGGCGAATAACATCGATCTGAACTCCGAGGTTGAGTCTCAAGATGAAAGTGACGAATTGAACACCCATGTGCCGACCTTGCCCGAAGCAAACATACAAGTGCAGAACCAGCCTCAAATTTGCGATGAAGATAATATTGTATGTAAGATTGCAAAAAGCTTTCGATCGATGTGGCCGAAGTTAAGTTTGAACTGGGTTTGGTATGGGCAAAGATTAATGCACTAGATCATAAATCGTGTCAGTGCTAGTCCTTCGAAAGGGAAAATAACCTTCGCAAGCAAATCGAATGCCTTCAATCAAAATTGACGGACAGCCAAAGCTCGTCCCGACTATAAAAAAGCGAAGACAGACCTAATAGTGACGAAAAAACTGAAGTCCTGCAAGGTTCTTCGTATCAAGTTCCAACATCTGCAGAGTTATCATTTCAGAGTCAACTGAATAGCTACAGAAAAAAACGAAGAGAATCATTCAGCCGTAACAAATCTGCTGCTACTTTGCAAAAGAAAAGAAAGGAAGACAACCAGTATCTAGATGATGTCATCAAGGAACGAGACTCTTTGAGGACTGCAATCCAGATACTCAAGCAAGATTTATCGACAGCATTCTCAACTCAGTCAGAAAACAAATCCTCAACGGCATGGCAAAAGCCAAAGAAAACGGCAAAGACTAGCAAAAATTCAACACCACCACCATTACTAACATCAAACAGCTTTAATCAATTAAGTGATCCCGAGGGAGACGTAACTACAAAAACTCCTGGTGACAAACCTATTTCTTCAAAAAGAAAATCTCCTTTTTACAAAGAGTGTCATGGAGTAAACAAAAATCTTGATTTGCATAAAAAATCTAAAGCTGTTGAAACTGCAAAATATGACGAAACCGACAACGCTCAGCGAGTTGATGGTTCATCCAGAAGTACACAAGAAACATTAGTATTGGGCGACTCTCTTATCAAAGATCTTAGGAGTGACTTATTAAGTAAATCAACGAAACAAAGAGTCAATGTAAAATGTTTCCGTGGAGCCACATCAGATGATATGCACCACTATATACTTCCACCACTCTCAAAATCACCGGAAAACATAATTATCCATGTTGGAACAAATGATTTCAAAGGGAAATCTCCAAGCGAAGTTTGTACTGGAATTAAGTCACTTACTCGCAAGGCAATGGAACTATGTCTAGAATCAAATATCTCCATCTCCTCTTTGATTAAGAGACGAGACGATAGAGAAGGTATGGTTTCCAAAGTTAATATCAGGATAGAAAAATTCTGTAAAGAATCTAGTGCCCGTCATATTAACAATGATAATATAACCGTAGATACCTTAAATGGTTCTGGTATTCACTTAGGCAAGAAAGGAACCTCTGTGTTAGCAAAAAACCTTATTAAGCATTTAGATAGTTTTTAACCTAGGCAAAACTCCAGGTCACAGCTTTACCATTTCCAGATTGACTGACTGTTACACACCGGAATTAATAGAGTCACAACAAGTAAATACACCAATAAATTGTACATTAAATAGACTAAAAGGGTTCAAATTAGCACACCTAAACGTGGCATCAGTTCCAAAACATCTTGACGAACTGAAAACATTAATGGTAAAAAAACCGGTGGATATACTTAGCATTAATGAAACAAGATTCGATGCTACAATTTGTAATAATGAAATAAATATCCCTGGGTATGCTTTATTCAGAAAAGACAGATCCAGAACTGGCGGTGGCGTATGCCTTTACATTAGAGATGTGTTTAATGTAATTAGAGAGCGAGAGATGTTCCCTTCAATTTGGAAGCCGTTTGCGTTGAAATAACTAAACCTAAATCTAAACCTTTTCTTGTTACAACGGTATATCGACTCCCTAATTGACCTTTTTGAAACCTATTTACTAAAACTAGACAAGGACGATAAAGAGTTAATTGTTACGGGGGATTTTAATTGTGATCTTTCTCTGAGTATTTTACAACCTCACTCCAACAGATTTATTGAGATTTTAAATCTTTTTCAACTTGAGCAAGTAATCACTGATCCTACTCGTGTAACCAGTAGTCATGCTAGCTTACTGGATATTATTGCCACAAACAGACCTTACAAATTTTTGAATTTAGGTGTTTTACACATAGGGATCAGCGATCATAGTTTGGTCTATGCTTGCTTTAAAATAGCCGTCCCTAAACAAAATCCTAAATTTATTGAAAGTAGAACTTTTAAACATTATAATCAAGATCTTTTTTACCAAGATCTCCAGAATATGTTGAATAAACAGAATTGGAGCTCTCAAGACCCCAACTACCTTTGGGAAAATTTTAAAGAAGTTTTTATTTTAGTATCAGAAGTTTATGCTCCGATAAGATTTCGCAAAGTTCGTAGGGAATATGTTCCTTGGATGACTCATAGTTTAATTCAGGAAATGAACCATCGTGATTATTTAAAAAAGAGAGCAGTAGCATCAAAATCTGAATCATTACACAATTTATATAAAAAGCAACGCAATCGAGTAAATTGCCTGATTAAAAATGCGAAAAAGAAATTTTGTCTTGAAAGCATTGACTTAAATAAAAGAAATTCGAGAGAAATGTGGAAAAACATTAATTTAATTATTGGGCACAAAGGCCGAAGTTCTAAAACTACTACAATTTCCTCAATTAAACAAAACAATACAACTAACACTGTGACAAACGAAAAGGACATTGCAGAATCCTTAAACGAATATTTTACAGAGATTGGTCCTAGTCTCCCAAAAAAATTGAATAAGACCAATGCTCAATATCTAGACAATATACCACCTACTGAATGTGAGTTTAATTTCAGTTATATAACCTGCAAAACTGTTTTATATACCATTAATGGGATAAAATCTAAAAAAGCAGCCGGGCCAGGTAATATTTCAGTAAAGCTGTTGAAGGATTCAGCTAATGTTACTGTACCTTTTTTAACTACAATTTTTAACTTATCGTTAAACTACGGTATTTTTCCAAATGATTGGAAAAATGCACGTGTTTCACCAATTTATAAGTCGGGAGAAAAAGATGAATGCGGTAATTATAGGCCAATTTCGATACTATCCGTTGTTTCCAAATTATTCGAAAAATTGGTTTATAAACAAGTATACTCTTATTTAGAAAACAACGAACTTTTAACTCCTTTCCAGTCGGGTTTTAGAAAAGGTAACTCGACTAGCACATCTTTATTAAACACAACCAACACTTGGCTGGTCAACATAGACCAAGGTCTAATAAATGGGGTAATTTTCCTAGATTTAAAGAAGGCCTTTTATACTGTAGACCACGAGATCTTAATAAAAAAATTATAGTTATATGGTATTAAAGGAAATAATCAGCTTTGGTTCATTTTATACCTGAGTGACCGTACACAAGTATGTAAAGTTGGAACTACAACTTTTTCGAAATGATATATAAAGACCGGTGTGCCACAGGGATCTAATCTGGGTCCATTATTATTTATACTTTATGTAAATGACTTACCAAACTGTTTAAGCAATTCTATCCCTGCTCTGTTTGCAGACGATGCCAATGTAACGACATCTAGACCGTCTGTGGAAGATATCCAACGTAAATTAAATAATGGGTTGGATAACTTACATCACTGGTTGCTTGCAAATAGATTGTCTTCGAATGTCAATAAAACGGAGTACATGTTAATTGGCTCTAGGTATAGGCTGACTCATATATCAACGGATCCCGAAATTTCAATTGGTTCTCAAAAAATCTCACGTGTAAAAGGGACAAAAACACAGGGTGTTTTGATCGACGAAAATATCACCTGGAAAAATCATATGGAAGCCACATGTAAAAAGATTTCGAGAGCAATAGGAATGATGAGACGAGTTAAAAATGTCATCAGTAAAAAACGTTAGTGTTACCACATTTTGATTACTGTTCTTTGGTTTGGGATAATTGCTCAAATAGTTTAAAAGACCGCTTACAAAAGCTTCAAAATAAAGCTGGTCGAATAATAAATGGTGACAGATATGATGTCAGCAACGAACACACGACTAAAACTTGGGTTGGAAAAATTTACAGTCGCGAAGGGACGAACAAATGTCGTCCTTTGTGCAAAAGATAATTTGCGGCAGATCAAACTTAGATAATCTAAGTCACCTATTTTCAATAGCAAGGCGGATTGTTATGACCTGAGAAGTAATAATAACATGCTTTTGTTACCTAAACCAAATACTAATGCAATGAAAAAAGCTTTAAGTATAGAGCCGCTGTGATATGGAATACCCAATCATTAGAGGACAAAATTTATGAGCTTTGAATTTTAGTATTTTTAATAGTAAATAGTTTGGTTCTTATTTTTAGTATTACCATTTAAAAGCTCTGATGTAAATATCCTTATTTCTTATTTTCTCTTTTTAATTTCTTATGTGTAAAACAAGGCCTAATGAAAAACAACTGAACATTTTTCCCTGTAAATATATTTTATTATTGGTTGATTAGTTACCGTGTATAAATAAGACTAAATAAATAAATAAATAAATAAATAAATCGTTGTATGTTGACTAGATAAAGTGTTTTTCTCGACTTTAAAAAATTTTCACAGCAACTTGTCGAATCGCTTAAATTCGATTTGTTTTATGATATTTGAGTGGAAAAGAACATTTTAGAAGACTTTTGAAAGTTTGGCAGACCTATTTAGTTTTCACCAAATTTTAACATTTCTACTAGCTTTTAAGGGTATAACGGCTAAGAGGCCAATATCTAAACATTGCCATACTTTCTGAACCACTGCTCCAATTAATAAACTTTTTATTTTATTGTCATCTATGTCCCAAAGACTTCATTTTATAAACATTGGCCAGCTTTGGTAAATATTCGATAACTACAATAATTCCATCTTCACAAGTCAACAGAAAAGTGTTGACTCGAGCGGGATTTGAACTCGCACCATCGGGATACCGGTCCGCCGCTCTTCCTGTTGAGCTATCGAGTCCACAGGGATTGGAGGCGATTTTTATCCAATTTAAGTGCACGAAATATTCTCGCGACAACTTAACGCTATCCATGAGATTGGATGTGCAGTGTTTCAATTCTATTTCAGAATCATCCTCAGGGTATTATGAAATGATAACTTCACAAAGCGTTAACTTCAAAAAGAAATTTTGTCTTGAAAGCATTAACTCAAATAAAGGAAATTCGAGAGAAAAGTGGAAAAACATTAATTTAATTATTGGGCGCAAAGGCCGAAGTTCTAAAACTGTGAAGTTATTATTTCATAATACTCTGACGATGATTCTGAAATACAATAATTCCAGTCTCCCAACTTTCAATGTTCGTTTTACTAATTGTCTTATAAGGACGAGAGGAAGCGTTTTTCTAGACTTTAAAAAATTTTCACGGCTACTTGTCGAAACGGTTAAATTCGATTTGTTTTATGATGTTTGAGTGGAAAAAAACCATTTTAGAAGCATTGAGAAAGTTTTACAGACCTATTTAGTTCTCACCGAATTCTTACTTTACTTCTAACTTTTAAACGTATAACGGATAAGAGGTCAATTTCCAAACATAGCCATACTTTCTCAAACACCACTCTAATCAGTGAACTTCCATTTAATTCTCATCTCTGACCGAAAAACATAATTTTAGAACCATTGGCGAACTTTGGCAAACATTCGATAAGTGCAAGTATCTCCAGCCTCCCCTCTTTCACTGTTCGTTTTACTAATTGTCTTATCTCATGGAGATAGAGCGTTTTTATCGACTTTGAATTATTCTCACAGCAACTTGCAAATCGGTTAAGTTCGGTTTGTTTTATGATTTTTGCGTGGAAAAGGACACTCTAGAGGCATTGGGAAAGTTCGCCAGACCTATTTTGTTTTATCCCAATCCAAACCTTCTACTTTTTAAGCGTATAACGGCTAAGAGGGCATTTTCTAAACATTGCCATACTTTCTCAACCACTCCTCCAATCAATGAACTTTTCATTTTATTCACATCTCTGACCCAGAAACATCATTTTAGGACCATTGGGTTAGCTTTGGCAAACATTCGATAAGTGCAAGTAACTCCTGCCTAAGCACTTTCACTGTTCGTCCTACTAATCGTCTTATCTCGACGAGATAAAGCGTTTTTCTGGACTTTGTAAAAAGTTTGACATTAACTTGTCGTATTGGTTAAAATCGATTTGTTTTGTGATGTTTGGGTGGAAAAGAACATATTAGAAGCATAGTGAAAGAGTGCCAGACCTATTTGCTTTTCACGCAATTCTAACCTTACTTCTAGATTTTAGGTGTATAACAGCTAAGAGGCCAATTTCTAAACATTGCTTTACTTTGTCACCCCCTGCTCCATTCATTGAACTTTTTATTTTATTCTCATCTTTGACCCAAATACATCATTTTAGAACCATTGGAGAGCATTGGCAAACTTTCCAAAAGTGCAAGTAACTCCAGCCTCCGCATTTCACTGTCCGTTTTACTAATCGTCTAATGTCGACGAGATAAATTAAACCCTGAAAAGATCCAAGTAAGGAAATGGCACACTGTACATCAATTAACTGGTAAAAGTAAAACGAATAGCATCATTGCGCCCACTGTCGAAGTCATCAATGGATATGAAGTTCTCAGCGAATTATCTCAAGACGAAGATGAGACGCCGCAAAACATCCAACAGATATATGGCAGAAGAGGTTTAAAACAAAAGCATAAACAGACAAGCACGAATAATTCCACGACCAATTCTGTCGAACACTCCAACGGTCAACCTTCTTCTTCACCTAGTCATTGCAAAATTACCATAATTGGAGATTCTATGCTTAGAATGCTTAATCCCAACAGACTGCGTAGAAACCTGAAGAGAAGCGTTAGCGTCAAAACCTTCCCTGGAGCTCGCCTAAAAGATATGAAGCATTATATTAATCCTACGTTAGAATCTTCACCTGAATACATTGTCATCCATGCAGGAACAAATGACCTGAAGAACAAGTCAGCCCAAACAATAACAGAAGATATTTGTGCCCTTGGAGAACAAATCCTCAACTGTCTGCCTAAATCTAAAGTAGCCATATCGCAAGTGATCACCAGGACAGGTAATCCTAACCTTTCATGGAAAATTAATGAGGTAAACACGAACATCTCTAAATTGTGTAGCGAGAGAAAATGGGGCGTAATATAATCACGAAAAACATTAAGAGTAACCACCTAAACTCTTTTGGTTTACACCTCACTAGAGCAGGATCTGCTATTAATGGCTGCGAATTTTATTAAGTTTTTTAAAAATTTTAATCAGTATTGACTAACCAATGACATAGTTCCTGATGAACAAAGCTCCATGACAAATAACGAGAACGCAGCCTTGTTATCACACACTTCTAATTATTCTAAACTTAAGGGCTTCACAATTGGATATTTAAATATTGCTAGCCTGATAAAACACATCGATGAACTGAAAGCTTACCTATCTGAACATCAATTCGAAATCTTTACTACTAATGAAACTAGACTAGATAGTGAAATTGACGTTGGCACAGTTGCGATCCCTGGCTATGACATAGTCCGTCGTGACAGAAACAGAAATGGAGGTGGAGTGGTAATTTATGTCCGAGACAACATTCCTCATCTTAGGCGTGACGATTTGTTCGTAGACGAGTTAGAAGCAATTTGTCTTGAAATCAATAAATCTAAATACAAACCCTTTTTAATAGCAACTTGGTACCGCTCGCCCAACTCTTCAGTAGAGATCTTTGACAAATTCGAGAATTTTCTTAATTTAGCTGAAAATGAGGACATGGACTTAATTATCACCGGTGATTTCAACTGTGATCTACTTACTACAAAACCAGACATACACACGAAGAAACTTTTAGACCTTCCTGACATTTATCAAATGCAACAGCATATTAAGATCCCGACGAGATCAACATTAAATACTAGCACATTAATCGACCTAGTAATTACTAAAATCGAAGACACTAAAATCATCGATAGCGGAGTCATTGGACTAGGGATCAGCGATCACGACCTCGTGTACATATGCCGCAAAATTAGCCTCCCGAAACAGAGTCCGAAAACTATTGAAACGAGACAATTTAAACACTTCGATTCTGTCGCTTTTCAGAACAACCTTCGTGAAGCATTTACCTCGGGTACCTTCCCCTCCGACCCGAATGTTGTGTGGGAAGAGTGGAAGACGACATTCTTGAAATTTGCAAATTTCCATGCTCCTATTAGGACTCGTAAAGTAAAAAGTACTCACACTCCTTGGATAACTGAGGATATTAAAAAGCTTGGTTATCGTAGAGACTATCTTAAAAAGAAAGCAATTAGACTTAATTCGCCCAATTACCATATTGCCTATAAGTTGTGCAGAAACCAAGTCACCAAACTTATCAGAAATGAAAAAACCAAGTATTATAACACCAAGTTAAAAAATTGCAGCAATAGCAAGAAATGTTGGCAAGCTATAAACAAACTATTAAATAGGCAATCCAAATCAACAATGATCAACAATATTAAAGTTAAAGGGTTGGATGTGACTGGTGAAAAAAACGTCGCTGATGAGTTCAATAACTGTTTCTGCTCAAATGGACCAGAGTTAGCAAACAATATTTATTCCCCTGGCATTGATCCACTTAGTTATGTGACTCCGTAATCGTCTACATTTGAGTTCCACGATATAACATATGAAGAAGTAATCTGCGTAATTCAAAACTTGAAAATGAGTAAATCACCGGGTCTCGATAATATTTCTGTCAAATTACTCAAGGGAGCTGGTAATTCGATAATACCGACGATTACTTATTTGTTTAACTCATCCTTGTGAACTGGGATTTTTCCAGATGATTGGAAACTTGCCAAAGCCACTCCAACTTACAAATCGGGTGAAAAATCAGACTGCAGTAACTACCGACCTATATCTGTTATTACTGCTATCGCCAAAGTATTTGAGAAACTTGTTTGCAAACAGATAACGGTTTATTTGGTAGTAAACAATATCATTTCAGCAAACTAATTAGGCTTTCGATCTCGAATAGTTGTGTACGTCTAAGTATAAAATAGTATGTTAATGACAGTTTTATTAGTGATACACGGCCATTTGGAAATCAGCATTGCTGAAATGCTACCGTGTTTTAAATAAGATTAAATAAATAAATAAATAAATAAATAAATAAATAGATAGATAAAGCGTTTTTCTCTACTTTGTAAAAATTTTCACATATACTTGTCGAATCAGTTAAATTCGATTTGTTTTATGATGTTTGAGTGGAAAAGAAAATTTTTGGAGCATTGGAAAAGTTTTCCATAGTTATTTAGTTTTCACCCAATTCTAACCTTACTTCTAGCTTTTGAGGCTTATAACGGCTAAGATTCCTATTTCTAATGATTGCCATAATTTCTTTACCACTGCTGGAATCAATGAACGTTTCACTTTATTCTGATCTCTGAGAGAAAGACATAATTTTAAACTGTTGGCGAGCTTTGGCAAACATTCGATAAGGGCAAGTAACTCCAACGTCCCCACTTTCACTGTTCGTTTTACTAATCGTCTTATGTCGACGAGATTAACCGTTTTTCTCGACTTTGAAAAATTTTAACAGCAACTTGTCGAATCGGTAAAATTAGATTTGTTTTATGATGTTTGAGAGGAAAACAACATTTTAGAAGCATTTGGAAAGTTTTCGAGAAGTATTTGGTTTTAACAAAATTCTAACCTTACTTCTAGCTTTTAGACGTTATAACGGCTAAGAAGCCAATTTCTAAACATTGCCATACTTTCTCAACCACTCTTCCAATCAATGAAATTTTCTTTTTATTCTCATCTCTGACCCAAATACCTCATTTTAGAGCCACTGGCGAGCTTTGGCAAACATTCCATACGTGCAAGTGACTCCAGATTTCTACTTTCACTGTTCGTTTTACTAATCGTGTTATGTTAACGAGATAAAGCGTTTTTCTCGACTTTGAAAAATTTTCACACCAACTTGTCGAATCGCTTAAATTCGATTAGTTTTATGATATTTAAGTGGAAAAGAACATTTTAGATGCGTTTGGAAAGTTTGCCAGACCTATTTACTTTTCACCCAATTCTAACTTTACTTCTAGCTTTTGCGGGTATAACGGCAAAGTGTCCAATATCTAAACATTGCCTACTTTCTCAACCACTCTTGCAACCAATGAACTTTTTATTTTATACCTATCTCTGACCCAAAGATATAATTTTAGAACCATTGGCGAGCCTTGGAATACATTCGACAAGTGAAACTAACTCCAACTTCCCCTCTTTCACTGTTCGTTTTACTATTTGTCTTATCTCGAGAAGATAAAGCGCTTTTCTCCATATTGAAAAATTTTCACAGAAACTTGTCGAATGCGTTAAATTCGATTTGTTTTATCATGTTTGAGTAATAAAGAAAATTTTAGAAGCATTGCATGGGAAAGTTTTCAAAACCTAATTGTTTTGCACTCAATTCTAACCTTACTTATAGCTTTTAGGCGTAGAACGGCTAAGAGGCCAATTTTTAAACATTGACATACTTTCTCAACCACTGCTCCAATCAATGAATTTTTCATTTTATTCTCATCTCTGACCCAAAGATATCATTTTAGAGACCTTGGTGAGCTTTGGGAAACATTCGATAAGTGCAAGTAACTCCAGACTCCGCACTGTTAATGTTCGATTTACTAATCGTCTTATCTCGACGAGATAAAGCGTTTTTTTCGACTTCGTAAAAATTTTCATAGGAACTTGTCGAATCGGTGAAATTCAATTTGTTTTATGACGTTTGAATGGAATAAAACATTTTAGAAGCATTGCGACAGTTTGCCAGACGTATTAAGTTTTCACCCAGTTCTAACCTTACTTATAGCTTTTAGGCGTATAACGGCTGAGGCCAATTTCTAGACATTGCCATACTTTCTCAACCACTGCTCCAATCAATGAATATTTCATTTCATTCCCATCTCTGACCCAAACACATCATTTTAGAACCAATGGAGAGCTTTAGGAAACAATGGATAAGTGTAACTAACTCCAGACTTCCTCTTTCACTGCTCGTTTTACTTATCGTCTTATCTTGACGAGAAAAAGCGGTTTTTTTTCGACTTCTACTTATTTTAACTACAACTTCTCGAATCGGTTAAATTCGATTTGTTTGATGATGTTTGAGTGGAAAGGAACATTTTAGAAGCATTAGGAAAGTTTTCGAGGTGTATTTGGTTTTCACCCCATTCTAACCTTACTTCTAGCTTTTTAAGATTAAGATAGATGAATGATCTTCAAGCTCTGCACTCAAAAAATGATTTCTGAGCCCCAGACTGGGATTGAACCCGCAACCTTCTGATGACCGGTGAGACGCTCTAACAATTGAGCTACCGAGACTCAGATGGTGAACTAAGGTGCAAGTTCGATATATATGTGCGACCTAAGCGGAAGCCACTATATATTAATAATGATGAAGGCAGTTTTTTTCTTTATGATTTTAGAAATTTGGGAGCTTGGATCATTAACTTAAAATCATAAACTGCCTTCTAGTTTTTTGGCGTATAACGGCTAAGAGGCCAATTTCTAAACATTGCCATACTTTCTTAACCACTGCTCCAATGAAACAACTTTTTATTTTATTCTTATCTCTGAACAAAAGACATCATTTTAGAGCCATTGGCGCGTTTTGGGAATGATTCGATAAGTGCGAGTAACTTTAGTTTCCTTACTTTTCACTGTTCGTTTTACTAATCGTCTTATCTCGACGAGTTAAAGCATTTTTGTCGACTTTAAAGAATTTTCACAGCAACTTGTAGAATCGGTTAAAAATAGATTTGTTTTATGATGTTTGAGTGAAAAAGAACATTTTAGAAGTATTGGGAAGTTTTCGAGAGCTATTTAGGTTTCATACAATTCAAACCTTACTTCTTGCTTTTAGGCGTATAATCAATAAGAGGCCAATTTTGTATACATTGCTATATTTTCTCAACTACTGCCCCAATCAATGAACTTTTAATTTTATTCTCATCTTTGACCCAAAGACATCATTTTAGAACCATTGACAAGGTTTGGCAAACATTCGATAAATGCAAGTAACTCCAGCCTCCCCACTTCCTTTTACTAATCGTCTTATCTCGACGAGATAAAACGTTTTTCTCGACTTTGATAAATTTTCACTGGAATTTGTCGAATCGGTTAAAGTCGAATTGTTTTATGATATTTGATTGGAAAATAACATTTTGGAAGAATTGGAAAGGTTTGCGAGACCTATTATGGAATTCAACCAATTCTAACCTTACTTCAAGCTTTTAGGCGTATAACAGGAAAAAGACCAATTTCTAAACATTGCCATACTTACTCAACCACTGCTCCTAACAATGACCTTTTTATTTTGTTCTTATCTCTGACCCAAAGACATAATTTTAGAACCATTGGTGAGGTATTGCAAACATTCGATAAGTGCAAGTAACTCCAGCTTCTCCAGTTTCACCGTTCGGTTTACTAATCGTCTTATCTAGACGAGAAAAAGCGCTTTTCTCGACTTTGAAAAATTTTCATAGCAAGTTATCGAATCGGTTAAATTCGATTTGTTTTATGATGTTTGAGTGAAAAATAACATTTTAGAAGCATTGGAAAGTTTTCGAGAGCTATTTGCTTTTCACCCAATTTTAATCTTGGTTCTAGCTTTTAGACGTATAACGGCTAAGAGGCCAATTTCTAAACAATGCAATACTTTTTGAACATCTGCTCCAATCAATGAACTTTACATTTTATTCTCATCTCTGAGCCAAAGACATCACTTTACAACCATTGGCGAGCTTTGATAAACATTCCATAAGTGTATGTAACTCTTTCCTTCCTACTTTCACTGCTCGTTTTGCTAATCGTCTTTTCTCGACGAGATAAAACTTTTTCTCGACTTTAAAAAATCTTGACAGGAATTTGTCGAATCAGTTAAACTCGACTTGTTTTATGATGTTTGAGTGGAAAAGAACAGTTTAGATGCATTGGGAAAATTTTCGAGATCTATTTGGTTTTCACCCAATTCTAACCTTACTTCTAGCTTTTAGGCGTATTACGGCTATGAGGGCAATTTCTAAATATTGCCATACTTCTTCAACCACTGCACCAATGAGTGAACTTTTTATTATATTCTCATCTCTGACGCAAAGAGATAATTTTAGAACGCTTGGCGAGCTTTGGTAAACATTCGATAAGTGCAAGCAATATTGCTTTCCCACTTTCACTGTTCGTTTCACTAATCGTTTTTTCTCGACTTTTCTCGATAAATGGAAGTTCGGTCGATGTAGTTAAAAACAAACTAACCCTAACCCTAACCCTAACCCTAACCTAAATTTAAGGTAGAGCGGCGGACCGGTATCCCGAAAGTGCAAGTTCAAATCCCGTTCTAGTCAACATTTTTCAGTTGACTTCGGCAGTGCAGGTTAATTGTGAAGTTATCGTTTCATAATCCCCTGAGGATGATTCTGAAATACAATTGAAACATAGCACATCCATCCTCATGGATAGCGTTAAGTTTTCACGAGAATATCTCGTGCACTTAGATTGGATAAAACTCGCTCCCATCCCTGTCGACTCGATAGCTCAACAGGTAGAGCGGTGGACCGGTATCCCGAAGGTGCGAGTTGAAATCCCGATCGAGTAAACATTTTTCAGTTGACTTCGGCAGTGTAGGTTAATTGTGAAGTTATCGTTTCATAATACCCTGAGGATGATTCTGAAATAGAAATGAAACACTACACATCCATCCTCATGGATAGCGTTAAGTTGTCGCGAGAATATGTCGTGCACTTAAATTGAATAAAAACTCGACTCCAATCCCTAACCCTAACCCTAATCCTAACCCTAACCCAAACCCTAACCCTAACCCTAACCCTAACCCTAACCCTAACCCTAACCCTAACCCTAACCCTAACCCTAACCCTAACCCTTACCCTAACCTAACCTAAAGGTAGAGTGGCGGACCGGTATCCCGAAGGTGCGAGTTCAAATCCCGCTCGAGTCAACATTTTTCAGTTGACTTCGGCTGTGTAGGTTAATTGTGAAGTTATCGTTTCATAATACACTGAGGATGATTGTGAAATAGAATTGAAACACTGCACATCCATCCTCATGGATAGCGTTAAGTTCTCTCGAGAATATCTCGTGCACTTAAATTGGATAAAAACTCGCCTACAATCCCGGTAGACTCGATAGCTCAACAGGTAGAGCGGAGGACCGGTATCCCGAATAAGCGAGTTGAAATCCCGCTCGAGTCAACATTTTTCAGTTGACTTCGGCAGTGTAGATTAATTGTGAAGTTATCGTTTCATAATACCCTGAGGATGATTCTGAAATACAATTGAAACACAGCACATCCATCCTCATGGATAGCGTTAAGTTTTCACGAGAATATCTCGTGCACTTAGATTGGATAAAACTCGCTCCCATCCCTGTCGACTCGATAGCTCAACAGGTAGAGCGGTGGACCGGTATCCCGAAGGTGCGAGTTGAAATCCCGATCGAGTAAACATTTTTCAGTTGACTTCGGCAGTGTAGGTTAATTGTGAAGTTATCGTTTCATAATACCCTGAGGATGATTCTGAAATAGAAATGAAACACTACACATCCATCCTCATGGATAGCGTTAAGTTGTCGCGAGAATATGTCGTGCACTTAAATTGAATAAAAACTCGCCTCCAATCCCTAACCCTAACCCTAACCCTAACCCTAACCCAAACCCTAACCCTAACCCTAACCCTAACCCTAACCCTAACCCTAACCCTAACCCTAGGCCTAACCCTAACCCTAACCCTAACCCTTACCCTAACCTAACCTAAAGGTAGAGTGGCGGACCGGTATCCCGAAGGTGCGAGTTCAAATCCCGCTCGAGTCAACATTTTTCAGTTGACTTCGGCTGTGTAGGTTAATTGTGAAGTTATCGTTTCATAATACACTGAGGATGATTGTGAAATAGAATTGAAACACTGCACATCCATCCTCATGGATAGCGTTAAGTTCTCTCGAGAATATCTCGTGCACTTAAATTGGATAAAAACTCGCCTACAATCCCGGTAGACTCGATAGCTCAACAGGTAGAGCGGAGGACCGGTATCCCGAATAAGCGAGTTGAAATCCCGCTCGAGTCAACATTTTTCAGTTGACTTCGGCAGTGTAGATTAATTGTGAAGTTATCGTTTCATAATACCCTGAGGATGATTCTGAAATAGAATTGAAACACTGCACATCCATCCTCATGGATAGCGTTAAGTTGTCGCGAGAATATCACGTGCACATAAATTGAATAAAAACTCGCCTCCAATCCCTAACCCTAACCCTAACCCTAACCCTAACCCTAACCCTAACCCTAGGCCTAACCCTAACCCTAACCCTAACCCTTACCCTAACCTAACCTAAAGGTAGAGTGGCGGACCGGTATCCCGAAGGTGCGAGTTCAAATCCCGCTCGAGTCAATATTTTTCAGTTGACTTCGGCTGTGTAGGTTAATTGTGAAGTTATCGTTTCATAATACACTGAGGATGATTGTGAAATAGAATTGAAACACTGCACATCCATCCTCATGGATAGCGTTAAGTTCTCTCGAGAATATCTCGTGCACTTAAATTGGATAAAAACTCGCCTACAATCCCGGTAGACTCGATAGCTCAACAGGTAGAGCGGCGGACAGGTATCCCGAATAAGCGAGTTCAAATCCCGCTCGAGTCAACATTTTTCAGTTGACTTCGGCAGTGTAGATTAATTGTGAAGTTATCGTTTCATAATACCCTGAGGATGATTCTGAAATAGAATTGAAACACTGCACATCCATCCTCATGGATAGCGTTAAGTTGTCGCGAGAATATCTCGTGCACATAAATTGAATAAAAACTCGCCTCCAATCCCGGTAGACTCGATAGCTCAACAGATACGGCGGCGGACCGGAATCCCGAAGGTGGGAGTTCAAATCCTGCTCGAGTAAACATTTTTCAGTTGACTTCGGCTGTGTAGGTTAATTGTGAAGTTATCGTTTCATAATACCCTGAGGATAATTCTGAAATAGAATTGAAACACTGCACATCCATCCTCATGGATAGCTTTAAGTTCTCTCGAGAATATCTCGTGCACTTAAATTGGATAAAAACTCGCCTTCAATCCTCGTGGACTCGATAGCTCAACAGGTAGAGCGGCGGACCGGTATCCCGAAGGTGCGAGTTCAAATCCCGCTCGAGCCAACATTTTTCAGTTGACTTCGGCAGTGTAGGTTAATTGTGAAGTTATCGTTTCATAATACCCTGATGATGATTCTGAAATAGAATTGAAACACTGCACATCCATAATCATGGATAGCGTTAAGTTGTCGCGAGAATATCTCGTGCACTTAAATTGAATAAAAATTCGCCTCAAATCCCTAACCAAATCCTAACCCTAACCCTAACCCTAACCCTATCCCTAACCGTAACCGTAATCGTAACCCTAACCCTAACCGTAACCCTAACTCTAACCCTAACCCTAACCCTAACCCTAACCTAAATTTAAGGTAGAGCTGCGGACAGGTATCCCAAAGGTGCGAGTTCAAATCCAGCTCGAGTCAACATTTTTCAGTTGACTTCGGCAGTGTAGGTTAATTGTGAAGTTATCTTTTCATAATACCCTGAGGATGATTCTGAAATAGAATTGAAACACTGCACATCCATCCTCAAGGATAGCGTTAAGTTGTCGCGAGAATATCTCGTGCACTTAAATTGGATAAAAACTCGCATCCAATCCCTGTGGAGTCGATAGCTCAACGGGTAGAGCGGCGGACCGGTATCCCGAATAAGCGAGTTCAAATCCCCTCGAGTCAACATTTTTCAGTTGACTTCGGCAGTGTAGGTTAAGTGTGAAGTTATCGTTTCATAATACCCTGAGTATGATTCTGAAATAGAATTGAAACACTGCACATCCATCCTCATGGATAGCGTTAAGTTGTCGCGAGAATATCTCGTGCACTTAAATTGAATAAAAACTCGCCTCCAATCCCTAACCCTAACCCTAACCCTAACCCTAACCCAAACCCTAACCCTAACCCTAACCCTAACCCTAACCCTAACCCTAACCCTAACCCTAACCCTAACCCTAACCCTAACCCTAACCCTAACCCTAGGCCTAACTCTAACCCTAACCCTAACCCTTACCCTAACCTAACCTAAAGGTAGAGTGGCGGACCGGTATCCCGAAGGTGCGAGTTCAAATCCAGCTCGAGCCAACATTTTTCAGTTGACTTCGGCAGTGTAGGTTAATTGTGAAGTTATCGTTTCATAATACCCTGATGATGATTCTGAAATAGAATTGAAACACTGCACATCCATAATCATGGATAGCGTTAAGTTGTCGCGAGAATATCTCCTGCACTTAAATTGGATAAAAACTCGCCTCCAATCCCTAACCCTAACCCTAACCCTAACCCTAACCCTAACCCTAACCCTAACCCTAACCCTAACCCTAACCCTAACCCTAACCCTAACCCTAACCCTAACCCTAACCTTAACCCTAACCCTAACCCTAACCCTAACCCTAACCCTAACCCTAACCCTAACCCTAACCCTAACCCTAACCCTAACCCTAGGCCTAACCCTAACCCTAACCCTAACCCTTACCCTAACCTAACCTAAAGGTAGAGTGGCGGACCGGTATCCCGAAGGTGCGAGTTCAAATCCCGCTCGAGTCAACATTTTTCAGTTGACTTCGGCTGTGTAGGTTAATTGTGAAGTTATCGTTTCATAATACCCTGAGGATGATTCTGAAATAGAATTGAAACACTGCACATCCATCCTCATGGATAGCGTTAAGTTGTCGCGAGAATATCTCGTGCACATAAATTGAATAAAAACTCGCCTCCAATCCCGGTAGACTCGATAGCTCAACAGATACGGCGGCGGACCGGAATCCCGAAGGTGGGAGTTCAAATCCTGCTCGAGTAAACATTTTTCAGTTGACTTCGGCTGTGTAGGTTAATTGTGAAGTTATCGTTTCATAATACCCTGAGGATAATTCTGAAATAGAATTGAAACACTGCACATCCATCCTCATGGATAGCTTTAAGTTCTCTCGAGAATATCTCGTGCACTTAAATTGGATAAAAACTCGCCTTCAATCCTCGTGGACTCGATAGCTCAACAGGTAGAGCGGCGGACCGGTATCCCGAAGGTGCGAGTTCAAATCCCGCTCGAGCCAACATTTTTCAGTTGACTTCGGCAGTGTAGGTTAATTGTGAAGTTATCGTTTCATAATACCCTGATGATGATTCTGAAATAGAATTGAAACACTGCACATCCATAATCATGGATAGCGTTAAGTTGTCGCGAGAATATCTCGTGCACTTAAATTGAATAAAAACTCGCCTCAAATCCCTAACCAAATCCTAACCCTAACCCTAACCCTAACCCTATCCCTAACCGTAACCGTAATCGTAACCCTAACCCTAACCGTAACCCTAACTCTAACCCTAACCCTAACCCTAACCCTAACCTAAATTTAAGGTAGAGCTGCGGACAGGTATCCCAAAGGTGCGAGTTCAAATCCAGCTCGAGTCAACATTTTTCAGTTGACTTCGGCAGTGTAGGTTAATTGTGAAGTTATCTTTTCATAATACCCTGAGGATGATTCTGAAATAGAATTGAAACACTGCACATCCATCCTCAAGGATAGCGTTAAGTTGTCGCGAGAATATCTCGTGCACTTAAATTGGATAAAAACTCGCATCCAATCCCTGTGGAGTCGATAGCTCAACGGGTAGAGCGGCGGACCGGTATCCCGAATAAGCGAGTTCAAATCCCCTCGAGTCAACATTTTTCAGTTGACTTCGGCAGTGTAGGTTAAGTGTGAAGTTATCGTTTCATAATACCCTGAGTATGATTCTGAAATAGAATTGAAACACTGCACATCCATCCTCATGGATAGCGTTAAGTTGTCGCGAGAATATCTCGTGCACTTAAATTGAATAAAAACTCGCCTCCAATCCCTAACCCTAACCCTAACCCTAACCCTAACCCAAACCCTAACCCTAACCCTAACCCTAACCCTAACCCTAACCCTAACCCTAACCCTAACCCTAACCCTAACCCTAACCCTAACCCTAACCCTAGGCCTAACTCTAACCCTAACCCTAACCCTTACCCTAACCTAACCTAAAGGTAGAGTGGCGGACCGGTATCCCGAAGGTGCGAGTTCAAATCCAGCTCGAGCCAACATTTTTCAGTTGACTTCGGCAGTGTAGGTTAATTGTGAAGTTATCGTTTCATAATACCCTGATGATGATTCTGAAATAGAATTGAAACACTGCACATCCATAATCATGGATAGCGTTAAGTTGTCGCGAGAATATCTCCTGCACTTAAATTGGATAAAAACTCGCCTCCAATCCCTAACCCTAACCCTAACCCTAACCCTAACCCTAACCCTAACCCTAACCCTAACCCTAACCCTAACCCTAACCCTAACCCTAACCCTAACCCTAACCTTAACCCTAACCCTAACCCTAACCCTAACCCTAACCCTAACCCTAACCCTAACCCTAACCCTAACCCTAACCCTAACCCTAGGCCTAACCCTAACCCTAACCCTAACCCTTACCCTAACCTAACCTAAAGGTAGAGTGGCGGACCGGTATCCCGAAGGTGCGAGTTCAAATCCCGCTCGAGTCAACATTTTTCAGTTGACTTCGGCTGTGTAGGTTAATTGTGAAGTTATCGTTTCATAATACACTGAGGATGATTGTGAAATAGAATTGAAACACTGCACATCCATCCTCATGGATAGCGTTAAGTTCTCTCGAGAATATCTCGTGCACTTAAATTGGATAAAAACTCGCCTACAATCCTGTTAGACTCGATAGCTCAACAGGTAGAGCGGCGGACCGGTATCCCGAATAAGCGAGTTCAAATCCCGCTCGAGCCAACATTTTTCAGTTGACTTCGGCAGTGTAGGTTAATTGTGAAGTTATCGTTTCATAATACCCTGATGATGATTCTGAAATAGAATTGAAACACTGCACATCTATAATCATGGATAGCGTTAAGTTGTCGCGAGAATATCTCGTGCACTTAAATTGGATAAAAACTCGCATCAAATCCCTATGGAGTCGATAGCCCAACGGGTAGAGCGGCGGACCGGTATCCCGAAGGTGCGAGTTCAAATCCCGTTCGAGTCAACATTTTTCAGTTGACTTCGGCAGTGTAGGTTAATTGTGAAGTTATCGTTTCATAATACCCTGACGATGATTCTGAAATAAAATTGAAACACTGCACATCCAACCTCATTAATAGCGTTATGTTGTCCCGAGTATATCTCTTGCACTTAAATTGGATAAAAACTCGCCTCCAATCCCTGCGGACTCGATAGCTCAACAGGTAGAGCGGCGGACCGGTATCCCGAATAAGCGAGTTGAAATCCCGCTCGAGTCAACATTTTTCAGTTGACTTCGGCAGTGTAGGTTAAGTGTGAAGTTATCGTTTCATAATACCCTGAGGATGATTCTGAAATAGAATTGAAACACTGCACATCCATAATCATGGATAGCGTTAAGTTGTCGCGAGAATATCTCGTGCACTTAAATTGAATAAAAACTCGCCTCCAATCCCTAACCCTAACCCTAACCCTAACCCTAACCCTAACCCTAACCCTAACCCTAACCCTAACCCTAACCCTAACCCTAACCCTAACCCTAGGCCTAACCCTAACCCTAACCCTAACCCTTACCCTAACCTAACCTAAAGGTAGAGCGGCGGACCGGTATCCCGAAGGTGCGAGTTCAAATCCCGCTCGAGTCAACATTTTCAGTTGACTTCGGCTGTGTAGGTTAATTGTGAAGTTATCGTTTCATAATACACTGAGGATGATTGTGAAATAGAATTGAAACACTGCACATCCATCCTCATGGATAACGTTAAGTTCCTTCGAGAATATCTCGTGCACTTAAATTGGATAAAAACTCGCCTACAATCCCGGTAGACTCGATAGCTCAACAGGTAGAGCGGCGGACCTGTATCCCGAAGGTGCGAGTTCAAATCCTGCTCGAGTCAACATTTTTCAGTTGACTTCGGCAGTGTAGGTTAAGTGTGAAGTTATCGTTTCATAATACCCTGAGGATGATTCTGAAATAGAATTGAAACACTGCACATCCATCCTCATGGATAGCGTTAAGTTGTCGCGAGAATGTCTCGTGCACTTAAATTGAATAAAAACTCGATTCCAATCCCTATCCCTAACCCTAACCCTAACCCTAACCCTAACCCTAACCCTAACCCTAACCCTAACCGTAACCCTAACCCTAACCCTAACCCTTACCCTAACCCTAACCCTAACCCTAACCCTAACCCTAACCCTAACCCTAACCCTAACCCTAGGCCTAACCCTAACCCTAACCCTAACCCTTACCCTAACCTAACCTAAAGGTAGAGCGGCGTACCGGTATCCCGAAGGTGCGAGTTCAAATCCCGCTCGAGTCAACATTTTTCAGTTGACTTCGGCTGTGTAGGTTAATTGTGAAGTTATCGTTTCATAATACACTGAGGATGATTGTGAAATAGAATTGAAACACTGCACATCCATCCTGATGGATAAAGTTAAGTTCCCTCGAGAATATCTCGTGCACTTAAATTGGATAAAAACTCGCCTACAATCCCGGTAGACTCGATAGCTCAACAGGTAGAGCGGCGGACCTGTATCCCGAAGGTGCGAGTTCAAATCCTGCTCGAGTCAACATTTTTCAGTTGACTTCGGCTGTGTAGGTTAATTGTGAAGTTGTCGTTTCATAATACCCTGAGGATAATTCTGAAATAGAATTGAAACACTGCACATCCATCCTCATGGATAGCGTTAAGTTTTCTCGAGAATATCTTGTGCACTTAAATTGGATAAAAACTCGCCTACAATCCTGTTAGACTCGATAGCTCAACAGGTAGAGCGGCGGACCGGTATCCCGAATAAGCGAGTTCAAATCCCGCACGAGCCAACATTTTTCAGTTGACTTCGGCAGTGTAGGTTAATTGTGAAGTTATCGTTTCATAATACCCTGATGATGATTCTGAAATAGAATTGAAACACTGCACATCCATAATCATGGATAGCGTTAAGTTGTCGCGAGAATATCTCGTGCACTTAAATTGGATAAAAACTCGCATCCAATCCCTGTGGAGTCGATAGCTCAACGGGTAGAGCGGCGGACCGGTATCCCGAAGGTGCGAGTTCAAATCCCGTTCGAGTCAACATTTTTCAGTTGACTTCGGCAGTGTAGGTTAATTGTGAAGTTATCGTTTCATAATACCCTGACGATGATTCTGAAATAAAATTGAAACACTGCACATCCATCCTCATTAATAGCGTTATGTTGTCCCGAGTATATCTCTTGCACTTAAATTGGATAAAAACTCGCCTCAAATCCCTGCGGACTCGATAGCTCAACAGGTAGAGCGGCGGACCGGTATCCCGAATAAGCGAGTTGAAATCCCGCTCGAGTCAACATTTTTCAGTTGACTTCGGCAGTGTAGGTTAAGTGTGAAGTTATCGTTTCATAATACCCTGAGGATGATTCTGAAATAGAATTGAAACACTGCACATCCATCCTCTTGGATAGCGTTAAGTTGTCGCGAGAATATCTCGTGCACTTAAATTGAATAAAAACTCGCCTCCAATCCCTAACCCTAACCCTAACCCTAACCCTAATCCTAACCCTAACCCTAACCCTAACCCTAACCCTAACCCTAACCCTAACCCTAGGCCTAACCCTAACCCTAACCCTAACCCTTACCCTAACCTAACCTAAAGGTAGAGTGGCGGACCGGTATCCCGAAGGTGCGAGTTCAAATCCCGCTCGAGTCAACATTTTTCAGTTGACTTCGGCAGTGTAGATTAATTGTGAAGTTATCGTTTCATAATACCCTGAGGATGATTCTGAAATACAATTGAAACACTGCACATCCATCTTCATGGATAGCTTTAAGTTGTCGCGAGAATATCTCGTGCACTTAAATTGGATAAAAACTCGCCTCCAATCCTTGTGGACTCGATAGCTCAACAGGTTGAGCGGCGGACCGGTATCCCGAAGGTGCGAGTTGAAATCCCGCTCGAGTCAACATTTTTCAGTTGACTTCGGCAGTGTAGGTTAATTGTGAAGTTATCGTTTCATAATACCCTGAGGATGATTCTGAAATAGAATTGAAACACTGCACATCCATCCTCATGGATAGCGTTAAGTTTTCACGAGATTATCTCGTGCACTTAAATTGGATAAAAACTCGCATCCAATCCCTGTGGAGTCGATAGCTCAACGGGTAGAGCGGCGGACCGGTATCCCGAATAAGCGAGTTCAAATCCCGCTCGAGTCAACATTTTTCAGTTGACTTTGGCAGTGTAGGTTAAGTGTGAAGTTATCGTTTCATAATACCTTGAGGATGATTCTGAAATAGAATTGAATCACTGCACATCCATCCTCATGGATAGCGTTAACTTGTCGCGAGAATATCTCGTGCACTTAAATTGAATAAAAACTCGATTCCAATCCCTAACCCTAACCCTAACCCTAACCCTAACCCTAACTCTAACCCTAACCCTAACCGTAACCCTAACCCTAACCCTAACCCTAACCGTAACCCTAACCGTAACCCAACCCCTAACCCTAACCCTAACCCTAACAATAACCCTAACCCTAACCCTAACCCTAACCCTAACCCTAGGCCTAACCCTAACCCTTACCTTAACCCTTACCCTAACCTAACCTAAAGGTAGAGTGGCGGACCGGTATCCCGAAGGTGCGAGTTCAAATCCCGCACGAGTCAACATTTTTCAGTTGACTTCGGCTGTGTAGGTTAATTGTGAAGTTATCGTTTCATAATACACTGAGGATGATTGTGAAATAGAATTGAAACACTGCACATCCATCCTCATGGATAGCGTTAAGTTCTCTCGAGAATATCTCGTGCACTTAAATTGGATAAAAACTCGCCTACAATCACGGTAGACTCGATAGCTCAACAGGTAGAGCAGCGGACCGGTATCCCGAATAAGCGAGTTCAAATCCCGCTCGAGTCAACATTTTTCAGTTGACTTCGGCAGTGTAGATTAATTGTGAAGTTATCGTTTCATAATACCCTGAGGATGATTCTGAAATAGAATTGAAACACTGCACATCCATCCTCATGGATAGCGTTAAGTTGTCGCGAGAATATCTCGTGCACATAAATTGGATAAAAACTCGCCTCCAATCCCTGTGGACTCGATAGCTCGACAGGTAGAGCTGCGGACCGGTATCCCAAAGGTGCGAGTTCAAATCCCGCTCGAGTCAACATTTTTCATTTCACTTCGGCAGTGTAGGTTAATTGTAAAGTTATCGTTTCATAATACCCTGAGGATGATTCTGAAATACAATTGAAACACTGCACATCCATCCTCATGGATAGCGTAAAGTTTTCACGAGAATATCTCGTGCAAATAGATTGGATAAAACTCGCTCCCATCCCTGTGGACTCGATAGCTCAACAGGTAGAGCGGTGGACCGGTATCCCGAAGGTGCCAGTTGAAATCCCGCTCGAGTAAACATTTTTCAGTTGACTTCGGCAGTGTAGGTTAATTGTGAAGTTATCGTTTCATAATACCCTGAGATTGATTCTGAAATAGAATTGAAACACTGCACATCCATCCTCATGGATAGCGTTAAGTTGTCGCGAGAATATCTCGTGCACTTAAATTGAATAAAAACTCGATTCCAATCCCTAACCCTAACCCTAACCCTAACCCTAACCCTAACTCTAACCCTAACCCTAACCCTAACCCTAACCCTAACCCTAACCCTAACAATAACCCTAACCCTAACCGTAACCCTAACCGTAACCCTAACCCTAACCCTAACCCTAACCCTAACCTTAACCCTAACCCTAACCCTAACCCTAACCCTAACCCTAACCCTAACCCTAACCCTAACCCTAGGCCTAACCCTAACCCTTACCTTAACCCTTACCCTAACCTAACCTAAAGGTAGAGTGGCGGACCGGTATCCCGAAGGTGCGAGTTCAAATCCCGCTCGAGTCAACATTTTTCAGTTGACTTCGGCTGTGTAGGTTAATTGTGAAGTTATCGTTTCATAATACACTGAGGATGATTGTGAAATAGAATTGAAACACTGCACATCCATCCTCATGGATAGCGTTAAGTTCTCTCGAGAATATCTCGTGCACTTAAATTGGATAAAAACTCGCCTACAATCACGGTAGACTCGATAGCTCAACAGGTAGAGCGGCGGACCGGTATCCCGAATAAGCGAGTTCAAATCCCGCTCGAGTCAACATTTTTCAGTTGACTTCGGCAGTGTAGATTAATTGTGAAGTTATCGTTTCATAATACCCTGAGGATGATTCTGAAATAGAATTGAAACACTGCACATCCATCCTCATGGATAGCGTTAAGTTGTCGCGAGAATATCTCGTGCACATAAATTGGATAAAAACTCGCCTCCAATCCCTGTGGACTCGATAGCTCGACAGGTAGAGCTGCGGACCGGTATCCCAAAGGTGCGAGTTCAAATCCCGCTCGAGTCAACATTTTTCATTTCACTTCGGCAGTGTAGGTTAATTGTAAAGTTATCGTTTCATAATCCCCTGAGGATGATTCTGAAATACAATTGAAACACTGCACATCCATCCTCATGGATAGCGTAAAGTTTTCACGAGAATATCTCGTGCAAATAGATTGGATAAAACTCGCTCCCATCCCTGTGGACTCGATAGCTCAACAGGTAGAGCGGTGGACCGGTATCCCGAAGGTGCCAGTTGAAATCCCGCTCGAGTAAACATTTTTCAGTTGACTTCGGCAGTGTAGGTTAATTGTGAAGTTATCGTTTCATAATACCCTGAGGATGATTCTGAAATAGAATTGAAACACTGCACATCCATCCTCATGGATAGCGTTAAGTTGTCGCGAGAATATCTCGTGCACTTAAATTGAATAAAAACTCGATTCAAATCCCTAACCCTAACCCTAACCCTAACCCTAACCCTAACTCTAACCCTAACCCTAACCCTAACCCTAACCCTAACCCTAACCCTAACCCTAACCCTAACCCTAACCCTAACCGTAACCCTAACCGTAACCCTAACCCTAACCCTAACCCTAACCCTAACCTTAACCCTAACCCTAACCCTAACCCTAACCCTAACCCTAACCCTAACCCTAACCCTAACACTAACCCTAACCCTAACCCTAGGCCTAACCCTAACCCTTACCTTAACCCTTACCCTAACCTAACCTAAAGGTAGAGTGGCGGACCGGTATCCCGAAGGTGCGAGTTCAAATCCCGCTCGAGTCAACATTTTTCAGTTAACTTCGGCTGTGTAGGTTAATTGTGAAGTTATCGTTTCATAATACACTGAGGATGATTGTGAAATAGAATTTAAACACTGCACATCCATCCTCATGGATAGCGTTAAGTTCTCTCGAGAATATCTCGTGCACTTAAATTGGATAAAAACTCGCCTACAATCACGGTAGACTCGATAGCTCAACAGGTAGAGCGGCGGACCGGTATCCCGAATAAGCGAGTTCAAATCCCGCTCGAGTCAACATTTTTCAGTTGACTTCGGCAGTGTAGATTAATTGTGAAGTTATCGTTTCATAATACCCTGAGGATGATTCTGAAATAGAATTGAAACACTGCACATCCATCCTCATGGATAGCGTTAAGTTGTCGCGAGAATATCTCGTGCACATAAATTGGATAAAAACACGCCTCCAATCCCTGTGGACTCGATAGCTCGACAGGTAGAGCTGCGGTCCGGTATCCCAAAGGTGCGAGTTCAAATCCCGCTCGAGTCAACATTTTTCATTTCACTTCGGCAGTGTAGGTTAATTGTAAAGTTATCGTTTCATAATCCCCTGAGGATGATTCTGAAATACAATTGAAACACTGCACATCCATCCTCATGGATAGCGTAAAGTTTTCACGAGAATATCTCGTGCAAATAGATTGGATAAAACTCGCTCCCATCCCTGTGGACTCGATAGCTCAACAGGTAGAGCGGTGGACCGGTATCCCGAAGGTGCCAGTTGAAATCCCGCTCGAGTAAACATTTTTCAGTTGACTTCGGCAGTGTAGGTTAATTGTGAAGTTATCGTTTCATAATACCCTGAGGATGATTCTGAAATAGAATTGAAACACTGCACATCCATCCTCATGGATAGCGTTAAGTTGTCGCGAGAATATCTCGTGCACTTAAATTGAATAAAAACTCGCCTCCAATCCCTAACCCTAACCCTAACCCTAACCCTAACCCTAACCCTAACCCTTACCCTAACCCTAACCCTAACCCTAACCCTAATCCTAACCCTAACCCTAACCCTAGGCCTAACCCTAACCCTAATCCTAACCCTTACCCTAACCTAACCTAAAGGTAGAGCGGCGGACCGGTATCCCGAAGGTGCGAGTTCAAATCCCGCTCGAGTCAACATTTTTCAGTTGACTTCGGCTGTGTAGGTTAATTGTGAAGTTATCGTTTCATAATACACTGAGGATGATTGTGAAATAGAATTGAAACACTGCACATCCATCCTGATGGATAACGTTAAGTTCCCTCGAGAATATCTCGTGCACTTAAATTGGATAAAAACTCGCCTACAATCCCGGTAGACTCGATAGCTCAACAGGTAGAGCAGCGGACCTGTATCCCGAAGGTGCGAGTTCAAATCCTGCTCGAATCAACATTTTTCAGTTGACTTCGGCTGTGTAGGTTAATTGTGAAGTTGTCGTTTCATAATACCCTGAGGATAATTCTGAAATAGAATTGAAACACTGCACATCCATCCTCATGGATAGCTTTAAGTTCTCTCGAGAATATCTTGTGCACTTAAATTGGATAAAAACTCGCCTTCAATCCTTGTGGACTCGATAGCTCAACAGGTAGAGCGGCGGACCGGTATCCTGAAGGTGCGAGTTCAAATCCCGCTCGAGCCAACATTTTTCAGTTGACTTCGGCAGTGTAGGTTAATTGTGAAGTTATCGTTTCATAATACCCTGATGATGATTCTGAAATAGAATTGAAACACTGCACATCGATAATCATGGATAGCGTTAAGTTGTCGCGAGAATATCTCGTGCACTTAAATTGAATAAAAACTCGCCTCAAATCCCTAACCAAACCCTAACCCTATCCCTAACCGTAACCGTAATCGTAACCCTAACCCTAACCCTAACCGTAACCCTAACCCTAACCCTAACCCTAACCCTAATCCTAACCTAACCTAAAGGTAGAGTGGCGGACCGGTATCCCAAAGGTGCGAGTTTAAATCCCGCTCGAGTCAACATTTTTCAGTTGATTTCGGCTGTGTAGGTTAATTGTGAAGTTATCGTTTCATAATACACTGAGAATGATTCTGAAATAGAATTGAAACACTGCACATCCATACTCATGGATAGCGTTAAGTTCCCTCGAGAATATCTCGTGCACTTAAATTGGATAAAAACTCGCCTCTAATCCCTGTAGACTCGATAGCTCAACAGGTAGAGCGGTGGACTGATATCCAGAAAGTGCGAGTTCAAATCCCGTTCGAGTCAACATTTTCAGTTGACTTCGGCAGTGTAGGTTAATTGTGAAGTTATCGTTTCATAATACCCTGAGGATGATTCTGAAATAGAATTGAAACACTGCACATCCATAATCATGGATAGCGTTAAGTTGTCGCGAGAATATCTCGTGCACTTAAATTGGATAAAAACTCGCATCCAATCCCTGTGGAGTCGATAGCTCAACGGGTAGAGCGGCGGAACGGTATCCCGAAGGTGCGAGTTCAAATCCCGTTCAAGTCAACATTTTTCAGTTGACTTCGGCAGTGTAGGTTAATTTTGAAGTTATCGTTTCATAATACCCTGACGATGATTCTGAAATAAAATTGAAACACTGCACATCCATCCTCATTAATAGCGTTATGTTGTCCCGAGTATATCTCTTGCACTTAAATTGGATAAAAACTCGCCTCAAATCCCTGCGGACTCGATAGCTCAACAGGTAGAGCGGCGGACCGGTATCCCG
>JASJOG010000224.1:100000-120000 GCA_030142905.1 Heliopora coerulea
ACACTGCACATCCATCCTCATGGATAGCGTTAAGTTGTCGCGAGAATATCTCGTGCACTTAAATTGAATAAAAACTCGCCTCCAATCCCTAACCGTAACCCTAACCCTAACCCTAACCCTAACCTAAATTTAAGGTAGAGCTGCGGACCGGTATCCCAAAGGTGCGAGTTCAAATCCAGCTCGAGTCAACATTTTTCAGTTGACTTCGGCAGTGTAGGTTAATTGTGAAGTTATCGTTTCATAATACCCTGAGGATGATTCGGAAATAGAATTGAAACACTGCACATCCATAATCATGAATAGCGTTAAGTTGTCGCGAGAATATCTCGTGCACTTAAATTGAATAAAAACTCGCCTCAAATCCCTAACCAAACCCTAACCCTAACCCTAACCCTAACCCTAACCCTAATCCTAACCCTAACCCTAACCCTAACCCTAACCCTAACCCTAAACCTACCCTAACCCTAATCCTAACCCTAACCCTAACCCTAACTCTAACCCTAACCCTAACCCTAACCTAAATTTAAGGTAGAGTGGCGGACCTGTATCCCGAACGTACGAGTTTAAAACTCGCTCGAGTCAACATTTTTCAGTTGACTTCGGCTGTGTAGGTTAATTGTGAAGTTATCGTTTCATAATACCCTGAGGATGATTCTGAAATAGAATTGAAACACTGCACATCCATCCTCATGGATAGCGTTAAGTTGTCGCGAGAATATCTCGTGCACTTAAATTGGATAAACACTCGCCTCAAATCCTTGTGGACTCGATAGCTCAACAGGTAGAGCGGAGGACCGGTATCCCGAATAAGCGAGTTCAAATCCCGCTCGAGTCAACATTTTTCAGATGACTTCGGCAGTGTAGATTAATTGTGAAGTTATCGTTTCATAATACCCTGAGGATGATTCTGAAATAGAATTGAAACACTGCACATCCATAATCATGGATAGCGTTAAGTTGTCGCGAGAATATCTCGTGCACTTAAATTGAATAAAAACTCGCCTCAAATCCCTAACCAAATCCTAACCCTATCCCTAACCGTAACCGTAATCGTAACCCTAACCCTAACCGTAACCCTAACTCTAACCCTAACCCTAACCCTAACCCTAACCTAAATTTAAGGTAGAGCTGCGGACCGGTATCCCAAAAGTGCGAGTTCAAATCCAGCTCGAGTCAACATTTTTCAGTTGACTTCGGCAGTGTAGATTAATTGTGAAGTTATCGTTTCATAATACCCTGAGGATGATTCTGAAATAGAATTGAAACACTGCACATCCATAATCATGGATAGCGTTAAGTTGTCGCGAGAATATCTCGTGCACTTAAATTGAATAAAAACACGCCTCAAATCCCTAACCAAATCCTAACCCTAACCCTAACCCTAACCCTATCCCTAACCGTAACCGTAATCGTAACCCTAACCCTAACCGTAACCCTAACTCTAACCCTAACCCTAACCCTAACCCTAACCTAAATTTAAGGTAGAGCTGCGGAACGGTATCCCAAAAGTGCGAGTTCAAATCCAGCTCGAGTCAACATTTTTCAGTTGACTTCGGCAGTGTAGGTTAATTGTGAAGTTATCTTTTCATAATACCCTGAGGATGATTCTGAAATAGAATTGAAACACTGCACATCCATCCTCAATGATAGCGTTAAGTTGTCGCGAGAATATCTCGTGCACTTAAATTGGATAAAAACTCGCATCCAATCCCTGTGGAGTCGATAGCTCAACGGGTAGAGCGGCGGACCGGTATCCCGAAGGTGCGAGTTCAAATCCCGTTCGAGTCAACATTTTTCAGTTGACTTCGGCAGTGTAGGTTAATTGTGAAGTTATCGTTTCATAATACCCTGACGATGATTCTGAAATAAAATTGAAACACTGCACATCCATCCTCATTAATAGCGTTATGTTGTCCCGAGTATATCTCTTGCACTTAAATTGGATAAAAACTCGCCTCCAATCACTGCGGACTCGATAGCTCAACAGGTAGAGCGGCAGACCGGTATCCCGAATAAGAGAGTTAAATCCCCTCGAGTCAACATTTTTCAGTTGACTTCGGCAGTGTAGGTTAAGTGTGAAGTTACCGTTTCATAATACCCTGAGGATGATTCTGAAATAGAATTGAAACACTGCACATCCATCCTCATGGATAGCGTTAAGTTGTCGCGAGAATATCTCGTGCACTTAAATTGAATAAAAACTCGCCTCCAATCCCTAACCCTAACCCTAACCCTAACCCTAACCCTAACCTTAACCCTAACCCTAACCCTAACCCTAACCCTAACCCTAACCCTAACCCTAACCCTAGGCCTAACCCTAACCCTAACCCTAACCCTTACCCTAACCTAACCTAAAGGTAGAGTGGCGGACCGGTATCCCGAAGGTGCGAGTTCAAATCCCGCTCGAGTCAACATTTTTCAGTTGACTTCGGCTGTGTAGGTTAATTGTGAAGTTATCGTTTCATAATACACTGAGGATGATTGTGAAATAGAATTGAAACTCTGCACATCCATCCTCATGGATAGCGTTAAGTTCTCTCGAGAATATCTCGTGCACTTAAATTGGATAAAAACTCGCCTACAATCCCGGTAGACTCGATCGCTCAACAGGTAGAGCGGCGGACCGGTATCCCGAATAAGCGAGTTCAAATCCCGCTCGAGCCAACATTTTTCAGTTGACTTCGGCAGTGTAGGTTAATTGTGAAGTTATCGTTTCATAATACCCTGATGATGATTCTGAAATAGAATTGAAACACTGCAAATCGATAATCATGGATAGCGTTAAGTTGTCGCGAGAATATCTCGTGCACTTAAATTGAATAAAAACTCGCCTCAAATCCCTAACCAAACCCTAACCCTATCCCTAACCGTAACCGTAATCGTAACCCTAACCCTAACCCTAACCGTAACCCTAACCCTAACCCTAACCCTAACCCTAATCCTAACCTAACCTAAAGGTAGAGTGGCGGACCGGTATCCCAAAGGTGCGAGTTTAAATCCCGCTCGAGTCAACATTTTTCAGTTGATTTCGGCTGTGTAGGTTAATTGTGAAGTTATCGTTTCATAATACACTGAGAATGATTCTGAAATAGAATTGAAACACTGCACATCCATACTCATGGATAGCGTTAAGTTCCCTCGAGAATATCTCGTGCACTTAAATTGGATAAAAACTCGCCTCCAATCCCTGTAGACTCGATAGCTCAACAGGTAGAGCGGTGGACCGATATCCAGAAAGTGCGAGTTCAAATCCCGTTCGAGTCAACATTTTCAGTTGACTTCGGCAGTGTAGGTTAATTGTGAAGTTATCGTTTCATAATACCCTGAGGATGATTCTGAAATAGAATTGAAACACTGCACATCCATAATCATGGATAGCGTTAAGTTGTCGCGAGAATATCTCGTGCACTTAAATTGGATAAAAACTCGCATCCAATCCCTGTGGAGTCGATAGCTCAACGGGTAGAGCGGCGGAACGGTATCCCGAAGGTGCGAGTTCAAATCCCGTTCAAGTCAACATTTTTCAGTTGACTTCGGCAGTGTAGGTTAATTTTGAAGTTATCGTTTCATAATACCCTGACGATGATTCTGAAATAAAATTGAAACACTGCACATCCATCCTCATTAATAGCGTTATGTTGTCCCGAGTATATCTCTTGCACTTAAATTGGAAAAAAAACTCGCCTCAAATCCCTGCGGACTCGATAGCTCAACAGGTAGAGCGGCGGACCGGTATCCCGAATAAGCGAGTTGAAATCCCGCTCGAGTCAACATTTTTCAGTTGACTTCGGCAGTGTAGGTTAAGTGTGAATTTATCGTTTCATAATACCCTGAGGATGATTCTGAAATAGAATTGAAACACTGCACATCCATCCTCATGGATAGCGTTAAGTTGTCGCGAGAATATCTCGTGCACTTAAATTGAATAAAAACTCGCCTCCAATCCCTAACCCTAACCCTAACCCTAACCCTAACCCTAACCCTAACCCTAACCCTAACCGTAACCCTAACCCTAACCCTTACCCTAACCCTAACTCTAACCCTAACCCTAACCCTAACCCTAACCCTAACCCTAGGCCTAACCCTAACCCTAACCCTAACCCTTACCCTAACCTAACCTAAAGGTAGAGCGGCGGACCGGTATCCCGAAGGTGCGAGTTCAAATCCCGCTCGAGTCAACATTTTTCAGTTGACTTCGGCTGTGTAGGTTAATTGTGAAGTTATCGTTTCATAATACACTGAGGATGATTGTGAAATAGAATTGAAACACTGCACATCCATCCTGATGGATAACGTTAAGTTCCCTCGAGAATATCTCGTGTACTTAAATTGGATAAAAACTCGCCTACAATCCCGGTAGACTCGATAGCTCAACAGGTAGAGCGGCGGACCTGTATCCCGAAGGTGCGAGTTCAAATCCTGCTCGAGTCAACATTTTCAGTTGACTTCGGCTGTGTAGGTTAATTGTGAAGTTGTCGTTTCATAATACCCTGAGGATAATTCTGAAATAGAATTGAAACACTGCACATCCATCTTCATGGATAGCGTTAAGTTCTCTCGAGAATATCTCGCGCACTTAAATTGGATAAAAACTCGCCTCCAATCCTTGTGGACTCGATAGCTCAACAGGTTGAGCGGCGGACCGGTATCCCGAAGGTGCGAGTTGAAATCCCGCTCGAGTCAACATTTTTCAGTTGACTTTGGCAGTGTAGGTTAAGTGTGAAGTTATCGTTTCATAATACCTTGAGGATGGTTCTGAAATAGAATTGAAACACTGCACATCCATCCTCATGGATAGCGTTAAGTTTTCGCGAGAATATCTCGTGCACTTAAATTGAATAAAAACTCGATTCCAATCCCTAACCCTAACCCTAACCCTAACCCTAACCCTAACTCTAACCCGAACCCTAACCCTAACCCTAACCCTTACCCTAACCCTAACCCTAACCCTAACCCTAACCCTAACCCTAACCCTAACCCTAACCCTAGGCCTAACCCTAACCTAACCCTAACCCTTACCCTAACCTAACCTAAAGGTAGAGCGGCGGACCGGTATCCCGAAGGTGCGAGTTCAAATCCCGCTCGAGTCAACATTTTTCAGTTGACTTCGTCTGTGTAGGTTAATTGTGAAGTTATCGTTTCATAATACACTGAGGATGATTGTGAAATAGAATTGAAACACTGCACATCCATCCTGATGGATAACGTTAAGTTCCCTCGAGAATATCTCGTGCACTTAAATTGGATAAAAACTCGCCTACAATCCCGGTAGACTCGATAGCTCAACAGGTAGAGCGGCGGACCTGTATCCCGAAGGTGCGAGTTCAAATCCTGCTCGAGTCAACATTTTTCAGTTGACTTCGGCTGTGTAGGTTAATTGTGAAGTTGTCGTTTCATAATACCCTGAGGATAATTCTGAAATAGAATTGAAACACTGCACATCCATCCTCATGGATAGCTTTAAGTTCTCTCGAGAATGTCTTGTTCACTTAAATTGGATAAAAACTCGCCTTCAATCCTTGTGGACTCGATAGCTCAACAGGTAGAGCGGCGGACCGGTATCCCGAAGGTGCGAGTTCAAATCCCGCTCGAGCCAACATTTTTCAGTTGACTTCGGCAGTGTAGGTTAATTGTGAAGTTATCGTTTCATAATACCCTGATGATGATTCTGAAATAGAATTGAAACACTGCACATCGATAATCATGGATAGCGTTAAGTTGTCGCGAGAATATCTCGTGCTCTTAAATTGAATAAAAACTCGCCTCAAATCCCTAACCAAACCGTAATCGTAACCCTAACCCTAACCCTAACCGTAACCCTAACCCTAACCCTAATCCTAACCTAACCTAAAGGTAGAGTGAAGGACCGGTATCCCAAAGGTGCGAGTTTAAATCCCGCTCGAGTCAACATTTTTCAGTTGATTTCGGCTGTGTAGGTTAATTGTGAAGTTATCGTTTCATAATACACTGAGGATGATTCTGAAATAGAATTGAAACACTGCACATCCATACTCATGGATAGCGTTAAGTTCCCTCGAGAATATCTCGTGCACTTAAATTGGATAAAAACTCGCCTCCAATCCCTGTAGACTCGATAGCTCAACAGGTAGAGCGGTGGACCGGTATCCAGAAAGTGCGAGTTCAAATCCCGTTCGAGTCAACATTTTCAGTTGACTTCGGCTGTGTAGGTTAATTGTGAAGTTGTCGTTTCATAATACCCTGAGGATAATTATGAAATAGAATTGAAACACTGCACATCCATCCTCATGGATAGCGTTAAGTTGTCGCGAGAATATCTCGTGCACTTAAATTGAATAAAAACTCGCCTCCAATCCCTAACCGTAACCCTAACCCTAACCCTAACCCTAACCTAAATTTAAGGTAGAGCTGCGGACCGGTATCCCAAAGGTGCGAGTTCAAATCCAGCTCGAGTCAACATTTTTCAGTTGACTTCGGCAGTGTAGGTTAATTGTGAAGTTATCGTTTCATAATACCCTGAGGATGATTCGGAAATAGAATTGAAACACTGCACATCCATAATCATGAATAGCGTTAAGTTGTCGCGAGAATATCTCGTGCACTTAAATTGAATAAAAACTCGCCTCAAATCCCTAACCAAACCCTAACCCTAACCCTAACCCTAACCCTAACCCTAATCCTAACCCTAACCCTAACCCTAACCCTAACCCTAACCCTAAACCTACCCTAACCCTAATCCTAACCCTAACCCTAACCCTAACTCTAACCCTAACCCTAACCCTAACCTAAATTTAAGGTAGAGTGGCGGACCTGTATCCCGAACGTACGAGTTTAAAACTCGCTCGAGTCAACATTTTTCAGTTGACTTCGGCTGTGTAGGTTAATTGTGAAGTTATCGTTTCATAATACCCTGAGGATGATTCTGAAATAGAATTGAAACACTGCACATCCATCCTCATGGATAGCGTTAAGTTGTCGCGAGAATATCTCGTGCACTTAAATTGGATAAACACTCGCCTCAAATCCTTGTGGACTCGATAGCTCAACAGGTAGAGCGGAGGACCGGTATCCCGAATAAGCGAGTTCAAATCCCGCTCGAGTCAACATTTTTCAGATGACTTCGGCAGTGTAGATTAATTGTGAAGTTATCGTTTCATAATACCCTGAGGATGATTCTGAAATAGAATTGAAACACTGCACATCCATAATCATGGATAGCGTTAAGTTGTCGCGAGAATATCTCGTGCACTTAAATTGAATAAAAACTCGCCTCAAATCCCTAACCAAATCCTAACCCTATCCCTAACCGTAACCGTAATCGTAACCCTAACCCTAACCGTAACCCTAACTCTAACCCTAACCCTAACCCTAACCCTAACCTAAATTTAAGGTAGAGCTGCGGACCGGTATCCCAAAAGTGCGAGTTCAAATCCAGCTCGAGTCAACATTTTTCAGTTGACTTCGGCAGTGTAGATTAATTGTGAAGTTATCGTTTCATAATACCCTGAGGATGATTCTGAAATAGAATTGAAACACTGCACATCCATAATCATGGATAGCGTTAAGTTGTCGCGAGAATATCTCGTGCACTTAAATTGAATAAAAACTCGCCTCCAATCCCTAACCCTAACCCTAACCCTAACCCTAACCCTAACCCTAACCCTAACCCTAACCCTAACCCTAACCCTTACCCTAACCCTAACCCTAACCCTAACCCTAACCCTAACCCTAACCCTAGGCCTAACCCTAACCCTAACCCTAACCCTTACCCTAACCTAACCTAAAGGTAGAGCGGCGGACCGGTATCCCGAAGGTGCGAGTTCAAATCCCGCTCGAGTCAACATTTTTCAGTTGACTTCGGCTGTGTAGATTAATTGTGAAGTTATCGTTTCATAATACACTGAGGATGATTGTGAAATAGAATTGAAACACTGCACATCCATTCTCATGGATAACGTTAAGTTCCCTCGAGAATATCTCGTGCACTTAAATTGGATAAAAACTCGCCTACAATCCCGGTAGACTCGATAGCTCAACAGGTAGAGCGGCGGACCTGTATCCCGAAGGTGCGAGTTCAAATCCTGCTCGAGTCAACATTTTCAGTTGACTTCGGCTGTGTAGGTTAATTGTGAAGTTGTCGTTTCATAATACCCTGAGGATAATTCTGAAATAGAATTGAAACACTGCACATCCATCTTCATGGATAGCGTTAAGTTCTCTCGAGAATATCTCGTGCACTTAAATTGGATAAAAACTCGCCTCCAATCCTTGTGGACTCGATAGCTCAACAGGTTGAGCGGCGGACCGGTATCCCGAAGGTGCGAGTTGAAATCCCGCTCGAGTCAACATTTTTCAGTTGACTTCGGCAGTGTAGGTTAATTGTGAAGTTATCGTTTCATAATACCCTGAGGATGATTATGAAATAGAATTGAAACACTGCACATCCATCCTCATGGATAGCGTTAAGTTTTCGCGAGATTATCTCGTGCAATTAAATTGGATAAAATCTCGCCTCCAATCCTTGTGGACTCGATAGCTCAACAGGTTGAGCGGCGGACCGGTATCCCGAAGGTGCGAGTTGAAATCCCGCTCGAGTCAACATTTTTCAGTTGACTTTGGCAGTGTAGGTTAAGTGTGAAGTTATCGTTTCATAATACCTTGAGGATGGTTCTGAAATAGAATTGAAACATTGCACATCCATCCTCATGGATAGCGTTAAGTTTTCGCGAGAATATCTCGTGCACTTAAATTGAATAAAAACTCGATTCCAATCCCTAACCCTAACCCTAACCCTAACCCTAACCCTAACTCTAACCCTAACCCTAACCCTAACCCTAACCCTAACCCTAACCCTAACCCTAACCCTAACCCTAACCCTAACCCTAACCGTAACCCTAACCGTAACCCTAACCCTAACCCTAACCCTAACCCTAACCCTAACCTTAACCCTAACCCTAACCCTAACCCTAACAATAACCCTAACCCTAACCCTAGCCCTAACCCTAACCCTAGGCCTAACCCTAACCCTTACCTTAACCCTTACCCTAACCTAACCTAAAGGTAGAGTGGCGGACCGGTATCCCGAAGGTGCGAGTTCAAATCCCGCTCGAGTCAACATTTTTCAGTTGACTTCGGCTGTGTAGGTTAATTGTGAAGTTATCGTTTCATAATACACTGAGGATGATTGTGAAATAGAATTGAAACACTGCACATCCATCCTCATGGATAGCGTTAAGTTCTCTCGAGAATATCTCGTGCACTTAAATTGGATAAAAACTCGCCTACAATCACGGTAGACTCGATAGCTCAACAGGTAGAGCGGCGGACCGGTATCCCGAATAAGCGAGTTCAAATCCCGCTCGAGTCAACATTTTTCAGTTGACTTCGGCAGTGTAGATTAATTGTGAAGTTATCGTTTCATAATACCCTGAGGATGATTCTGAAATAGAATTGAAACACTGCACATCCATCCTCATGGATAGCTTTAAGTTGTCGCGAGAATATCTCGTGCACATAAATTGGATAAAAACTCGCCTCCAATCCCTGTGGACTCGATAGCTCGACAGGTAGAGCTGCGGACCGGTATCCCAAAGGTGCGAGTTCAAATCCCGCTCGAGTCAACATTTTTCATTTCACTTCGGCAGTGTAGGTTAATTGTAAAGTTATCGTTTCATAATCCCCTGAGGATGATTCTGAAATAGAATTTAAACACTGCACATCCATCCTCATGGATAGCGTAAGTTTTCACGAGAATATCTCGTGCAAATAGATTGGATAAAACTCGCTCCCATCCCTGTGGACTCGATAGCTCAACAGGTAGAGCGGTGGACCGGTATCCCGAAGGTGCCAGTTGAAATCCCGCTCGAGTAAACATTTTTCAGTTGACTTCGGCAGTGTAGGTTAATTGTGAAGTTATCGTTTCATAATACCCTGAGGATGATTCTGAAATAGAATTGAAACACTGCACATCCATCCTCATGGATAGCGTTAAGTTGTCGCGAGAATATCTCGTGCACTTAAATTGAATAAAAACTCGATTCCAATCCCTAAACCTAACCCTAACCCTAACCCTAACCCTAACTCTAACCCTAACCCTAACCGTAACCCTAACCCTAACCCTAACCCTAACCCTAACACTAACCCTAACCGTAACCCTAACCGTAACCCTAACCCTAACCCTAACCCTAACCCTAACCTTAACCCTAACCCTAACCCTAACCCTAACCCTAACCCTAACCCTAACCCTAACCCTAACCCTAACCCTAACCCTAACCCTAGGCCTAACCCTAACCCTTACCTTAACCCTTACCCTAACCTAACCTAAAGGTAGAGTGGCGGACCGGTATCCCGAAGGTGCGAGTTCAAATCCCGCTCGAGTCAACATTTTTCAGTTGACTTCGGCTGTGTAGGTTAATTGTGAAGTTATCGTTTCATAATACACTGAGGATGATTGTGAAATAGAATTGAAACACTGCACATCCATCCTCATGGATAGCGTTAAGTTCTCTCGAGAATATCTCGTGCACTTAAATTGGATAAAAACTCGCCTACAATCACGGTAGACTCGATAGCTCAACAGGTAGAGCGGCGGACCGGTATCCCAAAGGTGCGAGTTCAAATCCCGCTCGAGTCAACATTTTTCATTTCACTTCGGCAGTGTAGGTTAATTGTAAAGTTATCGTTTCATAATCCCCTGAGGATGATTCTGAAATAGAATTGAAACACTGCACATCCATCCTCATGGATAGCGTAAAGTTTTCACGAGAATATCTCGTGCAAATAGATTGGATAAAACTCGCTCCCATCCCTGTGGACTCGATAGCTCAACAGGTAGAGCGGTGGACCGGTATCCCAAAGGTGCCAGTTGAAATCCCGCTCGAGTAAACATTTTTCAGTTGACTTCGGCAGTGTAGGTTAATTGTGAAGTTATCGTTTCATAATACCCTGAGGATGATTCTGAAATAGAATTGAAACACTGCACATCCATCCTCATGGATAGCGTTAAGTTGTCGCGAGAATATCTCGTGCACTTAAATTGAATAAAAACTCGCCTCCAATCCCTAACCCTAACCCTAACCCTAACCCTAACCCTAACCCTAAAGCTAACCCTAACCCTAACCCTAACCCTTACCCTAACCCTAACCCTAACCCTAACCCTAACCCTAACCCTAACCCTAACCCTAGGCCTAACCCTAACCCTAACCCTAACCCTTACCCTAACCTAACCTAAAGGTAGAGCGGCGGACCGGTATCCCGAAGGTGCGAGTTCAAATCCCGCTCGAGTCAACATTTTTCAGTTGACTTCGTCTGTGTAGGTTAATTGTGAAGTTATCGTTTCATAATACACTGAGGATGATTGTGAAATAGAATTGAAACACTGCACATCCATCCTGATGGATAACGTTAAGTTCCCTCGAGAATATCTCGTGCACTTAAATTGGATAAAAACTCGCCTACAATCCCGGTAGACTCGATAGCTCAACAGGTAGAGCGGCGGACCTGTATCCCGAAGGTGCGAGTTCAAATCCTGCTCGAGTCAACATTTTTCAGTTGACTTCGGCTGTGTAGGTTAATTGTGAAGTTGTCGTTTCATAATACCCTGAGGATAATTCTGAAATAGAATTGAAACACTGCACATCCATCCTCATGGATAGCTTTAAGTTCTCTCGAGAATGTCTTGTGCACTTAAATTGGATAAAAACTCGCCTTCAATCCTTGTGGACTCGATAGCTCAACAGGTAGAGCGGCGGACCGGTATCCCGAAGGTGCGAGTTCAAATCCCGCTCGAGCCAACATTTTTCAGTTGACTTCGGCAGTGTAGGTTAATTGTGAAGTTATCGTTTCATAATACCCTGATGATGATTCTGAAATAGAATTGAAACACTGCACATCGATAATCATGGATAGCGTTAAGTTGTCGCGAGAATATCTCGTGCACTTAAATTGAATAAAAACTCGCCTCAAATCCCTAACCAAACCGTAATCGTAACCCTAAAACTAACCCTAACCGTAACCCTAACCCTAACCCTAATCCTAACCTAACCTAAAGGTAGAGTGACGGACCGGTATCCCAAAGGTGCGAGTTTAAATCCCGCTCGAGTCAACATTTTTCAGTTGATTTCGGCTGTGTAGGTTAATTGTGAAGTTATCGTTTCATAATACACTGAGGATGATTCTGAAATAGAATTGAAACACTGCACATCCATACTCATGGATAGCGTTAAGTTCCCTCGAGAATATCTCGTGCACTTAAATTGGATAAAAACTCGCCTCCAATCCCTGTAGACTCGATAGCTCAACAGGTAGAGCGGTGGACCGGTATCCAGAAAGTGCGAGTTCAAATCCCGTTCGAGTCAACATTTTCAGTTGACTTCGGCTGTGTAGGTTAATTGTGAAGTTGTCGTTTCATAATACCCTGAGGATAATTATGAAATAGAATTGAAACACTGCACATCCATCCTCATGGATAGCGTTAAGTTGTCGCGAGAATATCTCGTGCACTTAAATTGAATAAAAACTCGCCTCCAATCCCTAACCGTAACCCTAACCCTAACCCTAACCCTAACCCTAACCCTAACCTAAATTTAAGGTAGAGCTGCGGACCGGTATCCCAAAGGTGCGAGTTCAAATCCAGCTCGAGTCAACATTTTTCAGTTGACTTCGGCAGTGTAGGTTAATTGTGAAGTTATCGTTTCATAATACCCTGAGGATGATTCGGAAATAGAATTGAAACACTGCACATCCATAATCATGAATAGCGTTAAGTTGTCGCGAGAATATCTCGTGCACTTAAATTGAATAAAAACTCGCCTCAAATCCCTAACCAAACCCTAACCCTAACCCTAACCCTAACCCTAACCCTAATCCTAACCCTAACCCTAACCCTAACCCTAACCCTAACCCTAAACCTACCCTAACCCTAATCCTAACCCTAACCCTAACCCTAACTCTAACCCTAACCCTAACCCTAACCTAAATTTAAGGTAGAGTGGCGGACCTGTATCCCGAACGTACGAGTTTAAAACTCGCTCGAGTCAACATTTTTCAGTTGACTTCGGCTGTGTAGGTTAATTGTGAAGTTATCGTTTCATAATACCCTGAGGATGATTCTGAAATAGAATTGAAACACTGCACATCCATCCTCATGGATAGCGTTAAGTTGTCGCGAGAATATCTCGTGCACTTAAATTGGATAAACACTCGCCTCAAATCCTTGTGGACTCGATAGCTCAACAGGTAGAGCGGAGGACCGGTATCCCGAATAAGCGAGTTCAAATCCCGCTCGAGTCAACATTTTTCAGATGACTTCGGCAGTGTAGATTAATTGTGAAGTTATCGTTTCATAATACCCTGAGGATGATTCTGAAATAGAATTGAAACACTGCACATCCATAATCATGGATAGCGTTAAGTTGTCGCGAGAATATCTCGTGCACTTAAATTGAATAAAAACTCGCCTCAAATCCCTAACCAAATCCTAACCCTAACCCTAACCCTAACCCTATCCCTAACCGTAACCGTAATCGTAACCCTAACCCTAACCGTAACCCTAACTCTAACCCTAACCCTAACCCTAACCCTAACCTAAATTTAAGGTAGAGCTGCGGAACGGTATCCCAAAAGTGCGAGTTCAAATCCAGCTCGAGTCAACATTTTTCAGTTGACTTCGGAAGTGTAGGTTAATTGTGAAGTTATCTTTTCATAATACCCTGAGGATGATTCTGAAATAGAATTGAAACACTGCACATCCATCCTCAAGGATAGCGTTAAGTTGTCGCGAGAATATCTCGTGCACTTAAATTGGATAAAAACTCGCATCCAATCCCTGTGGAGTCGATAGGTCAACGGGTAGAGCGCCGGACCGGTATCCCGAAGGTGCGAGTTCAAATCCCGTTCGAGTCAACATTTTTCAGTTGACTTCGGCAGTGTAGGTTAATTGTGAAGTTATCGTTTCATAATACCCTGACGATGATTCTGAAATAAAATTGAAACACTGCACATCCATCCTCATTAATAGCGTTATGTTGTCCCGAGTATATCTCTTGCACTTAAATTGGATAAAAACTCGCCTCCAATCACTGCGGACTCGATAGCTCAACAGGTAGAGCGGCAGACCGGTATCCCGAATAAGCGAGTTCAAATCCCCTCGAGTCAACATTTTTCAGTTGACTTCGGCAGTGTAGGTTAAGTGTGAAGTTATCGTTTCATAATACCCTGAGGATGATTCTGAAATAGAATTGAAACACTGCACATCCATCCTCATGGATAGCGTTAAGTTGTCGCGAGAATATCTCGTGCACTTAAATTGAATAAAAACTCGCCTCCAATCCCTAACCCTAACCCTAACCCTAACCCTAACCCTAACCCTAACCCTAACCCTAGGCCTAACCCTAACCCTAACCCTAACCCTTACCCTAACCTAACCTAAAGGTAGAGTGGCGGACCGGTATCCCGAAGGTGCGAGTTCAAATCCCGCTCGAGTCAACATTTTTCAGTTGACTTCGGCTGTGTAGGTTAATTGTGAAGTTATCGTTTCATAATACACTGAGGATGATTGTGAAATAGAATTGAAACTCTGCACATCCATCCTCATGGATAGCGTTAAGTTCTCTCGAGAATATCTCGTGCACTTAAATTGGATAAAAACTCGCCTACAATCCCGGTAGACTCGATAGCTCAACAGGTAGAGCGGCGGACCGGTATCCCGAATAAGCGAGTTCAAATCCCGCTCGAGCCAACATTTTTCAGTTGAATTCGGCAGTGTAGGTTAATTGTGAAGTTATCGTTTCATAATACCCTGACGATGATTCTGAAATAAAATTGAAACACTGCACATCCATCCTCATTAATAGCGTTATGTTGTCCCGAGTATATCTCTTGCACTTAAATTGGATAAAAACTCGCCTCCAATCACTGCGGACTCGATAGCTCAACAGGTAGAGCGGCAGACCGGTATCCCGAATAAGCGAGTTCAAATCCCCTCGAGTCAACATTTTTCAGTTGACTTCGGCAGTGTAGGTTAAGTGTGAAGTTATCGTTTCATAATACCCTGAGGATGATTCTGAAATAGAATTGAAACACTGCACATCCATCCTCATGGATAGCGTTAAGTTGTCGCGAGAATATCTCGTGCACTTAAATTGAATAAAAACTCGCCTCCAATCCCTAACCCTAACCCTAACCGTAACCCTAACCCTAACCCTAACCCTAACCCTAACCCTAACCCTAACCCTAACCTTAACCCTAACCCTAACCCTAACCCTAACCCTAACCCTAACCCTAACCCTAGGCCTAACCCTAACCCTAACCCTAACCCTAGGCCTAACCCTAACCCTAACCCTAACCCTTACCCTAACCTAACCTAAAGGTAGAGTGGCGGACCGGTATCCCGAAGGTGCGAGTTCAAATCCCGCTCGAGTCAACATTTTTCAGTTGACTTCGGCTGTGTAGGTTAATTGTGAAGTTATCGTTTCATAATACACTGAGGATGATTGTGAAATAGAATTGAAACTCTGCACATCCATCCTCATGGATAGCGTTAAGTTCTCTCGAGAATATCTCGTGCACTTAAATTGGATAAAAACTCGCCTACAATCCCGGTAGACTCGATAGCTCAACAGGTAGAGCGGCGGACCGGTATCCCGAATAAGCGAGTTCAAATCCCGCTCGAGCCAACATTTTTCAGTTGAATTCGGCAGTGTAGGTTAATTGTGAAGTTATCGTTTCATAATACCCTGACGATGATTCTGAAATAAAATTGAAACACTGCACATCCATCCTCATTAATAGCGTTATGTTGTCCCGAGTATATCTCTTGCACTTAAATTGGATAAAAACTCGCCTCCAATCACTGCGGACTCGATAGCTCAACAGGTAGAGCGGCAGACCGGTATCCCGAATAAGCGAGTTCAAATCCCCTCGAGTCAACATTTTTCAGTTGACTTCGGCAGTGTAGGTTAAGTGTGAAGTTATCGTTTCATAATACCCTGAGGATGATTCTGAAATAGAATTGAAACACTGCACATCCATCCTCATGGATAGCGTTAAGTTGTCGCGAGAATATCTCGTGCACTTAAATTGAATAAAAACTCGCCTCCAATCCCTAACCCTAACCCTAACCGTAACCCTAACCCTAACCCTAACCCTAACCCTAACCCTAACCCTAACCCTAACCCTAACCCTAACCCTAACCCTAACCCTAACCCTAACCTTAACCCTAACCCTAACCCTAACCCTAACCCTAACCCTAACCCTAACCCTAACCCTAACCCTAGGCCTAACCCTAACCCTAACCCTAACCCTTACCCTAACCTAACCTAAAGGTAGAGTGGCGGACCGGTATCCCGAAGGTGCGAGTTCAAATCCCGCTCGAGTCAACATTTTTCAGTTGACTTCGGCTGTGTAGGTTAATTGTGAAGTTATCGTTTCATAATACACTGAGGATGATTGTGAAATAGAATTGAAACTCTGCACATCCATCCTCATGGATAGCGTTAAGTTCTCTCGAGAATATCTCGTGCACTTAAATTGGATAAAAACTCGCCTACAATCCCGGTAGACTCGATAGCTCAACAGGTAGAGCGGCGGACCGGTATCCCGAATAAGCGAGTTCAAATCCCGCTCGAGCCAACATTTTTCAGTTGAATTCGGCAGTGTAGGTTAATTGTGAAGTTATCGTTTCATAATACCCTGACGATGATTCTGAAATAAAATTGAAACACTGCACATCCATCCTCATTAATAGCGTTATGTTGTCCCGAGTATATCTCTTGCACTTAAATTGGATAAAAACTCGCCTCCAATCCCTGCGGACTCGATAGCTCAACAGGTAGAGCGGCAGACCGGTATCCCGAATAAGCGAGTTCAAATCCCTTAGAGTCAACATTTTTCAGTTGACTTCTGCAGTGTAGGTTAAGTGTGAAGTTATCGTTTCATAATACCCTGAGGATGATTCTGAAATAGAATTGAAACACTGCACATCCATCCTCATGCATAGCGTTAAGTTGTCGCGAGAATATCTCGTGCACTTAAATTGAATAAAAACTCGCCTCCAATCCCTAACCCTAACCCTAACCCTAACCCTAACCCTAAAACTAACCCTAACCCTAACCCTAACCCTAACCCTAACCCTAACCCTAGGCCTAACCCTAACCCTAACCCTAACCCTAGGCCTAACCCTAACCCTAACCCTAACCCTAACCCTTACCCTAACCTAACCTAAAGGTAGAGTGGCGGACCGGTATCCCGAAGGTGCGAGTTCAAATCCCGCTCGAGTCAACATTTTTCAGTTGACTTCGGCAGTGTAGATTAATTGTGAAGTTATCGTTTCATAATACCCTGAGGATGATTCTGAAATAGAATTGAAACACTGCACATCCATCTTCATGGATAGCGTTAAGTTGTCGCGAGAATATCTCGTGCACATAAATTGGATAAGAACTCGCCTCCAATCCCTGTGGACTCGATAGCTCGACAGGTAGAGCTGCGGACCGGTATCCCAAAGGTGCGAGTTCAAATCCCGCTCGAGTCAACATTTTTCATTTCACTTCGGCAGTGTAGGTTAATTGTGAAGTTATCGTTTCATAATCCCCTGAGGATGATTCTGAAATACAATTGAAACACTGCATATCCATCCTCATGGATAGCGTTAAGTTCTCTCGAGAATATCTCGTTCACTTAAATTGGATAAAAACTCGCCTCCAATCCTTGTGGACTCGATAGCTCAACAGGTTGAGCGGCGGACCGGTATCCCGAAGTTGCGAGTTGAAATCCCGCTCGAGTCAACATTTTTCAGTTGACTTCGGCAGTGTAGGTTAATTGTGAAGTTTTCGTTTCATAATACCCTGAGGATGATTATGAAATAGAATTGAAACACTGCACATCCATCCTCATTAATAGCGTTATGTTGTCCCGAGTATATCTCTTGCACTTAAATTGGATAAAAACTCGCCTCCAATCCCTGCGGACTCGATAGCTCAACAGGTAGAGCGGCGGACCGGTATCCCGAATAAGCGAGTTCAAATCCCGCTCGAGTCAACATTTTTCAGTTGACTTTGGCAGTGTAGGTTAAGTGTGAAGTTATCGTTTCATAATACCCTGACGATGATTCTGAAATAGAATTGAAACACTGCACATCCATCCTCATGGATAGCATTAAGTTGTCGCGAGAATATCTCGTGCACTTAAATTGAATAAAAACTCGCCTCCAATCCCTAACCCTAACCCTAACCCTAACCCTAACCCTAACCCTAACCCTAACCCTAACCCTAACCCTAACCCTAACCGTAACCCTAACCCTAACCCTAACCCTAACCCTAACCCTAACCCTAACCCTAACCCTAACCCTAACCCTAACCCTAACCTTAACCCTAACCCTAACCCTAACCCTAACCCTAACCCTAACCCTAACCCTAACCCTAACCCTAGGCCTAACCCTAACCCTAACCCTAACCCTTACCCTAACCTAACCTAAAGGTAGAGTGGCGGACCGGTATCCCGAAGGTGCGAGTTCAAATCCCGCTCGAGTCAACATTTTTCAGTTGACTTCGGCTGTGTAGGTTAATTGTGAAGTTATCGTTTCATAATACACTGAGGATGATTGTGAAATAGAATTGAAACTCTGCACATCCATCCTCATGGATAGCGTTTAGTTCTCTCGAGAATATCTCGTGCACTTAAATTGGATAAAAACTCGCCTACAATCCCGGTAGACTCGATAGCTCAACAGGTAGAACGGCGGACCGGTATCCCAAATAAGCGAGTTCAAATCCCGCTCGAGCCAACATTTTTCAGTTGACTTCGGCAGTGTAGGTTAATTGTGAAGTTATCGTTTCATAATACCCTGACGATGATTCTGAAATAAAATTGAAACACTGCACATCCATCCTCATTAATAGCGTTATGTTGTCCCGAGTATATCTCTTGCACTTAAATTGGATAAAAACTCGCCTCCAATCCCTGCGGACTCGATAGCTCAACAGGTAGAGCGGCAGACCGGTATCCCGATAAGCGAGTTCAAATCCCGCTCGAGTCAACATTTTTCAGTTGACTTCGGCAGTGTAGGTTAATTGTGAAGTTATCGTTTCATAATACCCTGAGGATGATTCTGAAATAGAATTGAAACACTGCACATCCATCCTCATGGATAGCGTTAAGTTGTCGCGAGAATATCTCGTGCACTTAAATTGAATAAAAACTCGCCTCCAATCCCTAACCCTAACCCTAACCCTAACCCTAACCCTAACCTAACCCTAACCCTAACCCTAACCCTAACCCTAACTCTAACCCTAACCCTAACATTAACCCTAACCCTAACCCTAACCCTAACCGTAACCCAAACCGTAACCCTAACCCTAACCCTAACCCTAACCCTAACCTTAACCCTAACCCTAACCCTAACCCTAACCCTAACCCTAACCCTAGGCCTTACCCTAACCATTACCTTAACCCTTACCCTAACCTAACCTAAAGGTAGAGTGGCGGACTGGTATCCGGAAGGTGCGAGTTCAAATCCCGCTCCAGTCAACATTTTTCAGTTGACTTCGGCTGTGTAGGTTAATTGTGAAGTTATCGTTTCATAATACACTGAGGATGATTGTGAAATAGAATTGAAACACTGCACATCCATCCTCATGGATAGCGTTAAGTTCTCTCGAGAATATCTCGTGCACTTAAATTGGATAAAAACTCGCCTACAATCCCGGTAGACTCGATCGCTCAACAGGTAGAGCGGCGGACCGGTATCCCAAAGGTGCGAGTTCAAATCCCGCTCGAGTCAATATTTTTCATTTCACTTCGGCAGTGTAGGTTAATTGTAAAGTTATCGTTTCATAATATCCTGAGGATGATTCTGAAATACAATTGAAACACTGCACATCCATCCTCATGGATAGCGTTAAGTTTTCACGAGAATATCTTGTGCACTTAGATTGGATAAAACTCGCTCCCATCCCTGTAGACTCGATAGCTCAACAGGTAGAGCGGTGGACCGGTATCCCGAAGGTGCGAGTTGAAATCCCGCT
>JASJOG010000224.1:122500-127500 GCA_030142905.1 Heliopora coerulea
GAAACACTGCATATCCATCCTCATGGATAGCCTTAAGTTCTCTCGAGAATATCTCGTGCACTTAAATTGGATAAAAACTCGCCTCCAATCCCAGTGGACTCGATAGCTCAACAGGTAGAGCGGCGCACCGGTATCCCGAAGGTACGAGTTCAAATCCCGTTCGAGTCAACATTTTTCAGTTCACTTCGGCAGTGTAGGTTAAGTGTGAAGTTATCGTTTCATAATACCATGAGGATGATTCTGAAATAGAATTTAAACACTGCACATCCATCCTCATGGATAGCGTTAAGTTGTCGCGAGAATATCTCGTGCACTTAAATTTGATAAACACTCGCCTCAAATCCTTGTGGACTCGATAGCTCAACAGGTAGAGCGGAGGACCGGTATTCCGAATAAGCGAGTTCAAATCCCGCTCGAGTCAACATTTTTCAGTTGACTTCGGCAGTGTAGATTAATTGTGAAGTTATCGTTTCATAATACCCTGAGGATGATTCTGAAATAGAATTGAAACACTGCACATCCATAATCATGGATAGCGTTAAGTTGTCGCGAGAATATCTCGTGCACTTAAATTGAATAAAAACTCGCCTCAAATCCCTAACCAAATCCTAACCCTAACCCTAAACCTAACCCTATCCCTAACCCTAACCGTAAACCTAACTCTAACCCTAACCCTAACCCTAACCCTAACCTAAATTTAAGGTAGAGCTGCGGACCGGTATCCCAAAGGTGCGAGTTCAAATCCAGCTCGAGTCAACATTTTTCAGTTGACTTCGGCAGTGTAGGTTAATTGTGAAGTTATCGTTTCATAATACCCTGAGGATGATTCTGAAATAGAATTGAAACACTGCACATCCATCTTCATGGATAGCGTTAAGTTGTCGCGAGAATAAATCGTGCACATAAATTGGATAAAAACTCGCCTCCAATCCCTGTGGACTCGATAGCTCGACAGGTAGAGCTGCGGACCGGTATCCCAAAGGTGCGTGTTCAAATCCCGCTCGAGTCAACATTTTTCATTTCACTTCGGCAGTGTAGGTTAATTGTGAAGTTATCGTTTCATAATCCCCTGAGGATGATTCTGAAATACAATTGAAACACTGCATATCCATCCTCATGGATAGCGTTAAGTTCTCTCGAGAATATCTCGTTCACTTAAATTGGATAAAAACTCGCCTCCAATCCTTGTGGACTCGATAGCTCAACAGGTTGAGCTGCGGACCGGTATCCCAAAGGTGCGAGTTCAAATCCAGCCCGAGTCAACATTTTTCAGTTGACTTCGGCAGTGTAGGTTAATTGTGAAGTTATCTTTTCATAATACCCTGAGGATGATTCTGAAATAGAATTGAAACACTGCACATCCATCCTCAAGGATAGCGTTAAGTTTTCGCGAGATTATCTCGTGCACTTAAATTGGATAAAAACTCGCCTCCAATCCCTGTGGAGTCGATAGCTCAACGGGTAGAGCGGCGGACCGGTATCCCGAAGGTGCGAGTTCAAATCCCGTTCGAGTCAACATTTTTCAGTTGACTTCGGCAGTGTAGGTTAATTGTGAAGTTATCGTTTCATAATACCCTGACGATGATTCTGAAATAAAATTGAAACACTGTACATCCATCCTCATTAATAGCGTTATGTTGTCCCGAGTATATCTCTTGCACTTAAATTGGATAAAAACTCGCCTCCAATCCCTGCGGACTCGATAGCTCAACAGGTAGAGCGGCGGACCGGTATCCCGAATAAGCGAGTTCAAATCCCGCTCGAGTCAACATTTTTCAGTTGATTTTGGCAGTGTAGGTTAAGTGTGAAGTTATCGTTTCATAATACCTGAGGATGATTCTGAAATAGAATTGAAACACTGCACATCCATCCTCATGGATAGCGTTAAGTTGTCGCGAGAATATCTCGTGCACTTAAATTTGATAAACACTCGCCTCAAATCCTTGTGGACTCGATAGCTCAACAGGTAGAGCGGAGGACCGGTATCCCGAATAAGCGAGTTCAAATCCCGCTCGAGTCAACATTTTTCAGTTGACTTCGGCAGTGTAGATTAATTGTGAAGTTATCGTTTCATAATACCCTGAGGATGATTCTGAAATAGAATTGAAACACTGCACATCCATAATCATGGATAGCGTTAAGTTGTCGCGAGAATATCTCGTGCACTTAAATTGAATAAAAACTCGCCTCAAATCCCTAACCAAATCCTAACCCTAACCCTAACCCTAACCCTATCCCTAACCGTAACCGTAATCGTAACCCTAACCCTAACCGTAAACCTAACTCTAACCCTAACCCTAACCCTAACCCTAACCTAAATTTAAGGTAGAGCTGCGGACCGGTATCCCAAAGGTGCGAGTTCAAATCCAGTTCGAGTCAACATTTTTCAGTTGACTTCGGCAGTGTAGGTTAATTGTGAAGTTATCTTTTCATAATACACTGAGGATGATTCTGAAATAGAATTGAAACACTGCACATCCATCCTCAAGGATAGCGTTAAGTTGTCGCGAGAATATCTCGTGCACTTAAATTGGATAAAAACTCGCATCCAATCCCTGTGGAGTCGATAGCTCAACGGGTAGAGCGGCGGACCGGTATCCCGAAGGTGCGAGTTCAAATCCCGTTCGAGTCAACATTTTTCAGTTGACTTCGGCTGTGTAGGTTAATTGTAAAGTTATCGTTTCATAATACCCTGACGATGATTCTGAAATAAAATTGAAACACTGCACATCCATCCTCATTAATAGCGTTAAGTTGTCGCGAGAATATCTCGTGCACTTAAATTGGATAAAAACTCGCATCCAATCCCTGTGGAGTCGATAGCTCAACGGGTAGAGCGGCGGACCGGTATCCCAAAGGTGCGAGTTCAAATCCCGCTCGAGTCAATATTTTTCATTTCACTTCGGCAGTGTAGGTTAATTGTAAAGTTATCGTTTCATAATATCCTGAGGATGATTCTGAAATACAATTGAAACACTGCACATCCATCCTCATGGATAGCGTTAAGTTTTCACGAGAATATCTTGTGCACTTAGATTGGATAAAACTCGCTCCCATCCCTGTAGACTCGATAGCTCAACAGGTAGAGCGGTGGACCGGTATCCCGAAGGTGCGAGTTGAAATCCCGCTCGAGTAAACATTTTTCAGTTGACTTCGGCAGTGTAGGTTAATTGTGAAGTTATCGTTTCATAAAACCCTGAGGATGATTATGAAATAGAATTGAAACACTGCACATCCATCCTCATGGATAGCGTTAAGTTGTCGCGAGAATATCTCGTGCACTTAAATTGAATAAAAACTCGCCTCCAATCCCTAACCCTAACCCTAACCCTAAACCTAACCCTAACCCTAACCCTAACCCTAACCTTAACCCTAACCCTAACCCTAACCCTAACCCTAACCCTAACCCTAACCCTAACCCTAACCCTAACCCTAACCCTAACCCTAACCCTAACCCTAGGCCTAACCCTAACCCTAACCCTAACCCTTACCCTAACCTAACCTAAAGGTAGAGTGGCGGACCGGTATCCCGAAGGTGCGAGTTCAAATCCCGCTCGAGTCAACATTTTTCAGTTGACTTCGGCTGTGTAGGTTAATTGTGAAGTTATCGTTTCATAATACACTGAGGATGATTGTGAAATAGAATTGAAACACTGCACATCCATCCTCATGGATAGCGTTAAGTTCTCTCGAGAATATCTCGTGCACTTAAATTGGATAAAAACTCGCCTACAATCCCGGTAGACTCGATCGCTCAACAGGTAGAGCGGCGGACCGGTATCCCGAATAAGCGAGTTCAAATCCCGCTCGAGTCAACATTTTTCAGTTGACTTCGGCAGTGTAGATTAATTGTGAAGTTATCGTTTCATAATACCCTGAGGATGATTCTGAAATAGAATTGAAACACTGCACATCCATCCTCATGGATAGCGTTAAGTTGTCGCGAGAATATCTCGTGCACATAAATTGGATAAAAACTCGCCTCCAATCCCTGTGGACTCGATAGCTCGACAGGTAGAGCTGCGGACCGGTATCCCAAAGGTGCGAGTTCAAATCCCGCTCGAGTCAACATTTTTCAGTTGACTTCGGCAGTGTAGGTTAAATGTAAAGTTATCGTTTCATAATCCCCTGAGGATGATTCTGAAATAGAATTGAAACACTGCACATCCATCCTCATGGATAGCGTTAAGTTTTCACGAGAATATCTCGTGCACTTAGATTGGATAAAAACTCGCTCCCATCCCTGTGGACTCGATAGCTCAACAGGTAGAGCGGTGGACCGGTATCCCGAAGGTGCGAGTTGAAATCCCGCTCGAGTAAACATTTTTCAGTTGACTTCGGCAGTGTAGGTTAATTGTGAAGTTATCGTTTCATAACACCCTGAGGATGATTCTGAAATAGAATTGAAACACTGCACATCCATAATCATGGATAGCGTTAAGTTGTCGCGAGAATATCTCGTGCACTTAAATTGAATAAAAACTCGCCTCCAATCCCTAACCGTAACCCTAACCCTAACCCTAACCCTAACCTAAATTTAAGGTAGAGCTGGGGACCGGTATCCCAAAGGTGCGAGTTCAAATCCAGCTCGAGTCAACATTTTTCAGTTGACTTCGGCTGTGTAGGTTAATTGTAAAGTTATCGTTTCATAATACCCTGACGATGATTCTGAAATAAAATTGAAACACTGCACATCCATCCTCATTAATAGCGTTAAGTTGTCGCGAGAATATCTCGTGCACTTAAATTGGATAAAAACTCGCATCCAATCCCTGTGGAGTCGATAGCTCAACGGGTAGAGCGGCGGACCGGTATCCCAAAGGTGCGAGTTCAAATCCCGCTCGAGTCAATATTTTTCATTTCACTTCGGCAGTGTAGGTTAATTGTAAAGTTATCGTTTCATAATATCCTGAGGATGATTCTGAAATACAATTGAAACACTGCACATCCATCCTCATGGATAGCGTTAAGTTTTCACGAGAATATCTTGTGCACTTAGA
>JASJOG010000224.1:130000-147500 GCA_030142905.1 Heliopora coerulea
CAACATTTTTCAGTTGACTTCGGCTGTGTAGGTTAATTGTGAAGTTATCGTTTCATAATACCCTGAGGATGATTCTGAAATAGAATTGAAACACTGCATATCCATCCTCATGGATAGCCTTAAGTTCTCTCGAGAATATCTCGTGCACTTAAATTGGATAAAAACTCGCCTCCAATCCCAGTGGACTCGATAGCTCAACAGGTAGAGCGGCGCACCGGTATCCCGAAGGTACGAGTTCAAATCCCGTTCGAGTCAACATTTTTCAGTTCACTTCGGCAGTGTAGGTTAAGTGTGAAGTTATCGTTTCATAATACCATGAGGATGATTCTGAAATAGAATTTAAACACTGCACATCCATCCTCATGGATAGCGTTAAGTTGTCGCGAGAATATCTCGTGCACTTAAATTTGATAAACACTCGCCTCAAATCCTTGTGGACTCGATAGCTCAACAGGTAGAGCGGAGGACCGGTATTCCGAATAAGCGAGTTCAAATCCCGCTCGAGTCAACATTTTTCAGTTGACTTCGGCAGTGTAGATTAATTGTGAAGTTATCGTTTCATAATACCCTGAGGATGATTCTGAAATAGAATTGAAACACTGCACATCCATAATCATGGATAGCGTTAAGTTGTCGCGAGAATATCTCGTGCACTTAAATTGAATAAAAACTCGCCTCAAATCCCTAACCAAATCCTAACCCTAACCCTAAACCTAACCCTATCCCTAACCCTAACCGTAAACCTAACTCTAACCCTAACCCTAACCCTAACCCTAACCTAAATTTAAGGTAGAGCTGCGGACCGGTATCCCAAAGGTGCGAGTTCAAATCCAGCTCGAGTCAACATTTTTCAGTTGACTTCGGCAGTGTAGGTTAATTGTGAAGTTATCGTTTCATAATACCCTGAGGATGATTCTGAAATAGAATTGAAACACTGCACATCCATCTTCATGGATAGCGTTAAGTTGTCGCGAGAATAAATCGTGCACATAAATTGGATAAAAACTCGCCTCCAATCCCTGTGGACTCGATAGCTCGACAGGTAGAGCTGCGGACCGGTATCCCAAAGGTGCGTGTTCAAATCCCGCTCGAGTCAACATTTTTCATTTCACTTCGGCAGTGTAGGTTAATTGTGAAGTTATCGTTTCATAATCCCCTGAGGATGATTCTGAAATACAATTGAAACACTGCATATCCATCCTCATGGATAGCGTTAAGTTCTCTCGAGAATATCTCGTTCACTTAAATTGGATAAAAACTCGCCTCCAATCCTTGTGGACTCGATAGCTCAACAGGTTGAGCTGCGGACCGGTATCCCAAAGGTGCGAGTTCAAATCCAGCCCGAGTCAACATTTTTCAGTTGACTTCGGCAGTGTAGGTTAATTGTGAAGTTATCTTTTCATAATACCCTGAGGATGATTCTGAAATAGAATTGAAACACTGCACATCCATCCTCAAGGATAGCGTTAAGTTTTCGCGAGATTATCTCGTGCACTTAAATTGGATAAAAACTCGCCTCCAATCCCTGTGGAGTCGATAGCTCAACGGGTAGAGCGGCGGACCGGTATCCCGAAGGTGCGAGTTCAAATCCCGTTCGAGTCAACATTTTTCAGTTGACTTCGGCAGTGTAGGTTAATTGTGAAGTTATCGTTTCATAATACCCTGACGATGATTCTGAAATAAAATTGAAACACTGTACATCCATCCTCATTAATAGCGTTATGTTGTCCCGAGTATATCTCTTGCACTTAAATTGGATAAAAACTCGCCTCCAATCCCTGCGGACTCGATAGCTCAACAGGTAGAGCGGCGGACCGGTATCCCGAATAAGCGAGTTCAAATCCCGCTCGAGTCAACATTTTTCAGTTGACTTCGGCAGTGTAGATTAATTGTGAAGTTATCGTTTCATAATACCCTGAGGATGATTCTGAAATAGAATTGAAACACTGCACATCCATCCTCATGGATAGCGTTAAGTTGTCGCGAGAATATCTCGTGCACATAAATTGGATAAAAACTCGCCTCCAATCCCTGTGGACTCGATAGCTCGACAGGTAGAGCTGCGGACCGGTATCCCAAAGGTGCGAGTTCAAATCCCGCTCGAGTCAACATTTTTCATTTCACTTCGGCAGTGTAGGTTAAATGTTAAGTTATCGTTTCATAATCCCCTGAGGATGATTCTGAAATAATATTGAAACACTGCACATCCAATTTCATGGATAGCGTTAAGTTTTCACGAGAATATCTCGTGCACTTAGATTGGATAAAAACTCGCTCCCATCTCTGTGGACTCGATAGCTCAACAGGTAGAGCGGTGGACCGGTATCCCGAAGGTGCGAGTTGAAATCCCGCTCGAGTAAACATTTTTCAGTTGACTTCGGCAGTGTAGGTTAATTGTGAAGTTATCGTTTCATAACACCCTGAGGATGATTCTGAAATAGAATTGAAACACTGGACATCCATCCTCATGGATAGCGTTAAGTTGTCGCGAGAATATCTCGTGCACTTAAATTGAATAAAAACTCGCCTCCAATCCCTAACCCTAACCCTAACCCTAACCCTAACCCTAACCTAACCCTAACCCTAACCCTAACCCTAACCCTAGGCCTAACCCTAACCCTAACCCTAACCCTTACCCTAACCTAACCTAAAGGTAGAGCGGCGGACCGGTATCCCGAAGGTGCGAGTTCAAATCCCGCTCGAGTCAACATTTTTCAGTTGACTTCGGCTGTGTAGGTTAATTGTGAAGTTATCGTTTCATAATACACTGAGGATGATTGTGAAATAGAATTGAAACACTGCACATCCATCCTCATGGATAACGTTAAGTTCTCTCGAGAATATCTCGTGCACTTAAATTGGATAAAAACTCGCCTACAATCCCGGTAGACTCGATAGCTCAACAGGTAGGGCGGCGGACCGGAATCCCGAAGGTGGGAGTTCAAATCCTGCTCGAGTCAACATTTTTCAGTTGACTTCGGCTGTGTAGGTTAATTGTGAAGTTATCGTTTCATAATACACTGAGGATAATTCTGAAATAGAATTGAAACACTGCACATCCATCCTCATGGATAGCTTTAAGTTCTCTCGAGAATATCTCGTGCACTTAAATTGGATAAAAACTCGCCTTCAATCCTCGTGGACTCGATAGCTAAACAGGTAGAGCGGCGGACCGGTATCCCGAAGGTGCGAGTTCAAATCCCGCTCGAGCCAACATTTTTCAGTTGACTTCGGCAGTGTATGTTAATTGTGAAGTTATCGTTTCATAATACCCTGATGATTATTCTGAAATAGAATTGAAACACTGCACATCCATAATCATGGATAGCGTTAAGTTTTCGCGAGAATATCTCGTGCACTTAAATTGAATAAAAACTCGCCTCAAATCCCTAACCAAATCCTAACCCTAACCCTAACCCTAACCCTATCCCTAACCGTAACCGTAATCGTAACCCTAACCCTAACCGTAACCCTAACTCTAACCCTAACCCTAACCCTAACCCTAACCTAAATTTAAGGTAGAGCTGCGGACAGGTATCCCAAAGGTGCGAGTTCAAATCCAGCTCGACTCAACATTTTTCAGTTGACTTCGGTAGTGTAGGTTAATTGTGAAGTTATCTTTTCATAATACCCTGAGGATGATTCTGAAATAGAATTAAAACACTGCACATCCATCCTCAAGGATAGCGTTAAGTTGTCGCGAGAATATCTCGTGCACTTAAATTGGATAAAAACTCGCATCCAATCCCTGTGGAGTCGATAGCTCAACGGGTAGAGCGGCGGACCGGTATCCCGAAGGTGCGAGTTCAAATCCCGTTCGAGTCAACATTTTTCAGTTGACTTCGGCAGTGTAGGTTAATTGTGAAGTTATCGTTTCATAATACCCTGACGATGATTCTGAAATAAAATTGAAACACTGTACATCCATCCTCATTAATAGCGTTATGTTGTCCCGAGTATATCTCTTGCACTTAAATTGGATAAAAACTCGCCTCCAATCCCTGCGGACTCGATAGCTCAACAGGTAGAGCGGCGGACCGGTATCCCGAATAAGCGAGTTCAAATCCCGCTCGAGTCAACATTTTTCAGTTGACTTCGGCAGTGTAGGTTAAGTGTGAAGTTATCGTTTCATAATACTCTGAGGATGATTCTGAAATAGAATTGAAACACTGCACATCCATCCTCATGGATAGCGTTAAGTTGTCGCGAGAATATCTCGTGCACTTAAATTGAATAAAAACTCGCCTCCAATCCCTAACCCTAACCCTAACCCTAACCCTAACCCTAACCCTAACCCTAACCCTAACCCTAACCCTAACCCTAACCCTAACCCTAACCCTAACCCTAACCCTAACCCTAACCCTAACCCTAACCCTAATCCTAACCCTAACCCTAACCCTAACCCTAACCCTAACCCTAACCCTAGGCCTAACCCTAACCCTAACCCTAACCCTTACCCTAACCTAACCTAAAGGTAGAGTGGCGGACCGGTATCCCGAATAAGCGAGTTCAAATCCCGCTCGAGCCAACATTTTTCAGTTGACTTAGGCAGTGTAGGTTTATTGTGAAGTTATCGTTTCATAATACCCTGATGATGATTCTGAAATAAAATTGAAACACTGCACATCCATAATCATGGACAGCGTTAAGTTGTCGCGAGAATATCTCGTGCACTTAAATTGGATAAAAACTCGCATCCAATCCCTGTGGAGTCGATAGCTCAACGGGTTGAGTTGCGGACCGGTATCCCGAAGGTGCGAGTTCAAATCCCGTTCGAATCAACATTTTTCAGTTGACTTCGGCAGTGTAGGTTAATTGTGAAGTTATCGTTTCATAATACCCTGACGATGATTCTGAAATAAAATTGAAACACTGCACATCCATCCTCATTAATAGCGTTATGTTGTCCCGAGTATATCTCTTGCACTTAAATTGGATAAAAACTCGCCTCCAATCCCTGCGGACTCGATAGCTCAACAGGTAGAACGGCGGACCGGTATCCCGAATAAGCGAGTTCAAATCCCCTCGAGTCAACATTTTTCAGTTGACTTCGGCAGTGTAGGTTAAGTGTGAAGTTATCGTTTCATAATACCCTGAGGATGATTCTGAAATAGAATTGAAACACTGCACATCCATCCTCATGCATAGCGTTCAGTTGTCGCGAGAATATCTCGTGCACTTAAATTGAATAAAAACTCGCCTCCAATCCCTAACCCTAACCCTAACCATAACCCTAACCCTCACCCTCACCCTAACCCTAACCCTAACCCTAACCCTAACCCTAACCCTAACCCTAACCCTAACCCTAACCCTAGGCCTAACCCTAACCCTAACCCTAACCCTTACCCTAACCTAACCTAAAGGTAGAGTGGCGGACCGGTATCCCGAAGGTGCGAGTTCAAATCCCGCTCGAGTCAACATTTTTCAGTTGACTTCGGCAGTGTAGATTAATTGTGAAGTTATCGTTTCATAATACCCTGAGGATGATTCTGAAATAGAATTGAAACACTGCACATCCATCTTCATGGATAGCGTTAAGTTGTCGCGAGAATATCTCGTGCACATAAATTGGATAAAAACTCGCCTCCAATCCCGGTGGACTCGATAGCTCGACAGGTAGAGCTGCGGACCGGTATCCCAAAGGTGCGAGTTCAAATCCCGCTCGAGTCAACATTTTTCATTTCATTTCGGCAGTGTAGGTTAATTGTGAAGTTATCGTTTCACAATCCCCTGAGGATGATTCTGAAATACAATTGAAACACTGCTTATCCATCCTCATGGATAGCGTTAAGTTCTCTCGAGAATATCTCGTTCACTTAAATTGGATAAAAACTCGCCTCCAATCCTTGTGGACTCGATAGCTCAACAGGTTGAGCTGCGGACCGGTATCCCGAAGGTGCGAGTTGAAATCCCGCTCGAGTCAACATTTTTCAGTTGACTTCGGCAGTGTAGGTTAATTGTGAAGTTGTCGTTTCATAATACCCTGAGGATAATTCTGAAATAGAATTGAAACACTGCACATCCATCCTCATGGATAGCTTTAAGTTCTCTCGAGAATATCTCGTGCACTTAAATTGGATAAAAACTCGCCTTCAATCCTCGTGGACTCGATAGCTCAACAGGTAGAGCGGCGGACCGGTATCCCGAAGGTGCGAGTTCAAATCCCGCTCGAGCCAACATTTTTCAGTTGACTTCGGCAGTGTAGGTTAATTGTGAAGTTATCGTTTCATAATACCCTGATGATGATTCTGAAATAGAATTGAAACACTGCACATCCATAATCATGGATAGCGTTAAGTTGTCGCGAGAATATCTCGTGCACTTAAATTGAATAAAAACTCGCCTCAAATCCCTAACCAAATCCTAACCCTAACCCTAACCCTAACCCTATCCCTAACCGTAACCGTAATCGTAACCCTAACCCTAACCGTAACCCTAACTCTAACCCTAACCCTAACCCTAACCCTAACCTAAATTTAAGGTAGAGCTGCGGACAGGTATCCCAAAGGTGCGAGTTCAAATCCAGCTCGACTCAACATTTTTCAGTTGACTTCGGTAGTGTAGGTTAATTGTGAAGTTATCTTTTCATAATACCCTGAGGATGATTCTGAAATAGAATTGAAACACTGCACATCCATCCTCATGGATAGCGTTAAGTTGTCGCGAGAATATCTCGTGCACTTAAATTGGATAAAAACTCGCATCCAATCCCTGTGGAGTCGATAGCTCAACGGGTAGAGCGGCGGACCGGTATCCCGAAGGTGCGAGTTCAAATCCCGTCGAGTCAACATTTTTCAGTTGACTTCGGCAGTGTAGGTTAATTGTGAAGTTATAGTTTCATAATACACTGAGGATGATTGTGAAATAGAATTGAAACACTGCACATCCATCCTCATGGATAGCGTTAAGTTCTCTCGAGAATATCTCGTGCACTTAAATTGGATAAAAACTTGCCTACAATCCCGGTAGACTCGATCGCTCAACAGGTAGAGCGGCGGACCGGTATCCCGAATAAGCGAGTTCAAATCACGCTCGAGTCAACATTTTTCAGTTGACTTCGGCAGTGTAGATTAATTGTGAAGTTATCGTTTCATAATACCCTGAGGATGATTCTGAAATAGAATTGAAACACTGCACATCCATCCTCATGGATAGCGTTAAGTTGTCGCGAGAATATCTCGTGCACATAAATTGGATAAAAACTCGCCTCCAATCCCTGTGGACTCGATAGCTCGACAGGTAGAGCTGCGGACCGGTATCCCAAAGGTGCGAGTTCAAATCCCGCTCGAGTCAACATTTTTCATTTCACTTCGGCAGTGTAGGTTAAATGTAAAGTTATCGTTTCATAATCCCCTGAGGATGATTCTGAAATAGAATTGAAACACTGCACATCCATCCTCATGGATAGCGTTAAGTTGTCGCGAGAATATCTCGTGCACTTAAATTGAATAAAAACTCGCCTCCAATCCCTAACCCTAACCCTAACCCTAACCCTAACCCTAACCCTAACCCTAACCCTAACCCTAACCCTAACCCTAACCCTAACCCTAACCCTAACCCTAACCCTAACCCTAACCCTAACCCTAACCCTAACCCTAACCCTAACCCTAACCTTAACCCTAACCCTAACCCTAACCCTAACCCTAATCCTAACCCTAACCCTAACCCTAACCCTAACCCTAACCCTAACCCTAGGCCTAACCCTAACCCTAACCCTAACCCTTACCCTAACCTAACCTAAAGGTAGAGTGGCGGACCTGTATCCCGAAGGTGCGAGTTCAAATCCCGCTCGAGTCAACATTTTTCAGTTGACATCGGCTGTGTAGGTTAATTGTGAAGTTATCGTTTCATAATACACTGAGGATGATTGTGAAATAGAATTGAAACACTGCACATCCATCCTCATGGATAGCGTTAAGTTCTCTCGAGAATATCTCGTGCACTTAAATTGGATAAAAACTCGCCTACAATCCCGGTAGACTCGATAGCTCAACAGGTAGAGCGGAGGACCGGTATCCCGAATAAGCGAGTTCAAATCCCGCTCGAGCCAACATTTTTCAGTTGACTTCGGCAGTGTAGGTTAATTGTGAAGTTATCGTTTCATAATACCCTGATGATGATTCTGAAATAGAATTGAAACACTGCACATCCATAATCATGGATAGCGTTAAATTGTCGCGAGAATATCTCGTGCACTTAAATAGGATAAAAACTCGCATCCAATCCCTGTGGAGTCGATAGCTCAACGGGTAGAGCGGCGGACCGGTATCCCGAAGGTGCGAGTTCAAATCCCGTTCGAGTCAACATTTTTCAGTTGACTTCGGCAGTGTAGGTTAATTGTGAAGTTATCGTTTCATAATACCCTGACGATGATTCTGAAATAAAATTGAAACACTGCACATCCATCCTCATTAATAGCGTTATGTTGTCCCGAGTATATCTCTTGCACTTAAATTGGATAAAAACTCGCCTCCAATCCCTGCGGACTCGATAGCTCAACAGGTAGAGCGGCGGACCGGTATCCCGAATAAGCGAGTTCAAATCCCCTCGAGTCAACATTTTTCAGTTGACTTCGGCAGTGTAGATTAATTGTGAAGTTATCGTTTCATAATACCCTGAGGATGATTCTGAAATAGAATTGAAACACTGCACATCCATCTTCATGGATAGAGTTAAGGTGTCGCGAGAATATCTCGTGCACATAAATTGGATAAAAACTCGCCTCCAATCCCTGTGGACTCGATAGCTCGACAGGTAGAGCTGCGGACCGGTATCCCAAAGGTGCGAGTTCAAATCCCGCTCGAGTCAACATTTTTCATTTCACTTCGGCAGTGTAGGTTAATTGTGAAGTTGTCGTTTCATAATACCCTGAGGATAATTCTGAAATAGAATTGAAACACTGCACATCCATCCTCATGGATAGCTTTAAGTTCTCTCGAGAATATCTCGTGCACTTAAATTGGATAAAAACTCGCCTTCAATCCTCGTGGACTCGATAGCTCAACAAGTAGTGCGGCGGACCGGTATCCCGAAGGTGCGAGTTCAAATCCCGCTCGAGCCAACATTTTTCAGTTGACTTCGGCAGTGTAGGTTAATTGTGAAGTTATCGTTTCATAATACCCTGATGATGATTCTGAAATAGAATTGAAACACTGCACATCCATAATCATGGATAGCGTTAAGTTGTCGCGAGAATATCTCGTGCTCTTAAATTGAATAAAAACTCGCCTCAAATCCCTAACCAAATCCTAACCCTAACCCTAACCCTAACCCTATCCCTAACCGTAACCGTAATCGTAACCCTAACCCTAACCGTAACCCTAACTCTAACCCTAACCCTAACCTAAATTTAAGGTAGAGCTGCGGACAGGTATCCCAAAGGTGCGAGTTCAAATCCAGCTCGACTCAACATTTTTCAGTTGACTTCGGTAGTGTAGGTTAATTGTGAAGTTATCTTTTCATAATACCCTGAGGATGATTCTGAAATAGAATTGAAACACTGCACATCCATCCTCAAGGATAGCGTTAAGTTGTCGCGAGAATATCTCGTGCACTTAAATTGGATAAAAACTCGCATCCAATCCCTGTGGAGTCGATAGCTCAACGGGTAGAGCGGCGGACCGGTATCCCGAAGGTGCGAGTTCAAATCCCGTTCGAGTCAACATTTTTCAGTTGACTTCGGCAGTGTAGGTTAATTGTGAAGTTATCGTTTCATAATACCCTGACGATGATTCTGAAATAAAATTGAAACACTGCACATCCATCCTCATTAATAGCGTTATGTTGTCCCGAGTATATCTCTTGCACTTAAATTGGATAAAAACTCGCCTCCAATCCCTGCGGACTCGATAGCTCAACAGGTAGAGCGGCGGACCGGTATCCCGAATAAGCGAGTTCAAATCCCCTCGAGTCAACATTTTTCAGTTGACTTCGGCAGTGTAGGTTAAGTGTGAAGTTATCGTTTCATAATACCCTGAGGATGATTCTGAAATAGAATTGAAACACTGCACATCCATCCTCATGCATAGCGTTAAGTTGTCGCGAGAATATCTCGTGCACTTAAATTGAATAAAAACTCGCCTCCAATCCCTAACCCTAATAACCCTAACCCTAACCCTAACCCTAACCCTAACCCTAACCCTAACCCTAACCTTAACCCTAACCCTAACCCTAACCCTAAACCTAACCCTAGGCCTAACCCTAACCCTAACCCTAACCCTTACCCTAACCTAACCTAAAGGTAGAGTGGCGGACCGGTATCCCGAAGGTGCGAGTTCAAATCCCGCTCGAGTCAACATTTTTCAGTTGACTTCGGCAGTGTAGATTAATTGTGAAGTTATCGTTTCATAATACCCTGAGGATGATTCTGAAATAGAATTGAAACACTGCACATCCATCTTCATGGATAGCGTTAAGTTGTCGCGAGAATATCTCGTGCACATAAATTGGATAAAAACTCGCCTCCAATCCCTGTGGACTCGATAGCTCGACAGGTAGAGCTGCGGACCGGTATCCCAAAGGTGCGAGTTCAAATCCCGCTCGAGTCAACATTTTTCATTTCACTTCGGCAGTGTAGGTTAATTGTGAAGTTATCGTTTCACAATCCCCTGAGGATGATTCTGAAATACAATTGAAACACTGCATATCCATCCTCATGGATAGCGTTAAGTTCTCTCGAGAATATCTCGTTCACTTAAATTGGATAAAAACTCGCCTCCAATCCTTGTGGACTCGATAGCTCAACAGGTTCAGCGGCGGACCGGTATCCCGAAGGTGCGAGTTGAAATCCCGCTCGAGTCAACATTTTTCAGTTGACTTCGGCAGTGTAGGTTAATTGTGAAGTTATCGTTTCATAATACCCTGAGGATGATTATGAAATAGAATTGAAACACCGCACATCCATCCTCATGGATAGCGTTAAGTTTTCGCGAGATTATCTCGTGCACTTAAATTGGATAAAAACTCGCCTCCAATCCCTGTGGAGTCGATAGCTCAACGGGTAGAGCGGCGGACCGGTATCCCGAAGGTGCGAGTTCAAATCCCGTTCGAGTCAACATTTTTCAGTTGACTTCGGCAGTGTAGATTAATTGTGAAGTTATCGTTTCATAATACCCTGAGGATGATTCTGAAATAGAATTGAAACACTGCACATCCATAATCATGGATAGCGTTAAGTTCTCGCGAGAATATCTCGTGCACTTAAATTGAATAAACACTCGCCTCAAATCCTTGTGGACTCGATAGCTCAACAGGTAGAGCGGAGGACCGGTATCCCGAATAAGCGAGTTCAAATCCCGCTCGAGTCAACATTTTTCAGTTGACTTCGGCAGTGTAGATTAATTGTGAAGTTATCGTTTCATAATACCCTGAGTATGATTCTGAAATAGAATTGAAACACTGCACAACCATAATCATGGATAGCGTTAAGTTGTCGCGAGAATATCTCGTGCACTTAAATTGAATAAAAACTCGCCTCAAATCCCTAACCAAATCCTAACCCTAACCCTAACCCTAACCCTATCCCTAACCGTAACCGTAATCGTAACCCTAACCCTAACCGTAACCCTAACTCTAACCCTAACCCTAACCCTAACCCTAACCTAAATTTAAGGTAGAGCTGCGGACCGGTATCCCAAAGGTGCGAGTTCAAATCCAGCTCGAGTCAACATTTTTCAGTTGACTTCGGCAGTGTAGGTTAATTGTTAAGCTATCGTTTCATAATACCCTGAGGATGATTCTGAAATAGAATTGAAACACTGCACATGCATCCTCATGGATAGCGTTAAGTTGCCGCGAGAATATCTCGTGCACTTAAATTGAATAAAAACTCGCCTCCAATCTCTAACCCTAACCCTAACTCTAACCCTAATCCTAACACTAACCCTAACCCTAATCTTAACCCTAATCCTAACTTTAACCCTAACCCTAACCCTAACCCTAACCCTAACCCTAACCCTAACCCTAACCCTAACATAACCTAAAGGTAGAGCGGCGGACCGGTATCCCGAAGGTGCGAGTTCAAATCCCGCTCGTGTAAACATTTTTCAGTTGACTTCGGCGGTGTAGGTTAATTGTGAAGTGATCGTTTTTTAATACTCTGCGGATGATTCTGAAATAGAATTGAAACACTGCACATCCATCCTCATGGATAGCGTTAAGTTGTCGTGAGAATATCTCGTGTAATTATATTGAATAAAAACTCGCCTCCAATCCCTAACCCTAAACCTAACCCTAACTCTAACCCTAACCCTAACCCTAACCATAACCCTAACCCTAACCCTAACCCTAACCCTAACCCTAACCCTACCCTAACCCTAACCCTAACACTAACCCTAACCCTAACCCTAACCCTAACCCTAACACTAACATTAACCTAACCTAAAGGTAGAGCGGCGGACCGGAATCCCGAAGCCGCGATTTCAAATACCGCTCGAGTCATCATTTTTAAGTTGACTTCGGCAGTGTAGTTTAATTGTGAAGTTATCGTTTCATAATACCCTGACGATGATTCTGAAATAGAATTGAAACACTGCACATCCATCTTCATGGATAGCGTTAAGTTCTCTCGAGAATATCTCGTGCACTTAAATTGAATAAAAACTAGCCTCCAATCCCTAACCCTAACCCTAACCCTAACTATAACCCTAACCTAACCCTAACCCTAACCCTAACCCTAACCCTAACCCTAACCCTAACCCTAACCCTAACCCTAATCCTAACCCTAACCCTAACCCTAACCCTAACATTAACCCTAACTCAAACCCTAACCTTAACCCTAACCCTAACATAACCTAAAGGTACAGCGGCGGACCGGTATCCCGAAGGTGCGAGTTCAAATCACGCTCGTGTAAACATTTTCCAGTTGACTTCGGCAGTGTAGGTTAATTGTGAAGTTATCGTTCCATAATACCCTGAGGATGATTCTGAAATAGAATTGAAACACTGCACATCCATCCTCATGGATAGCGTTAAGTTGTCTCGAGAATATCTCGTGCAATTATATTGAATAAAAACTCGCCTCCAATCCCTAACCCTAACCCTAACCCTAACTCTAACCCTAACCCTAACCTTAACCCTAACCCTAACCCTAACCCTAACCCTAACCCTAACCCTAACCCTAACCCTAACCCTAACCTAACCCTAACCATAACCCTAACCATAACCCTAACCCTAACCCTAAACCCTAACCCTAACCCTAACCCTAACCCTAACCCTAACCCTAACCTAACCCTAACCCTAACCCTAACCCTAACTCTAACCCTAACCCTAACCTTAACCCTAACCCTAACCCTAACCCTAACCCTAACCCTAAGCCTAACCCTAAGCCTAACCCTAACCCTAACCCTAACCCTAATCTAACCTAAAGGTAGATCGGCGGAACGGTATCCCGAAGGTGCGAGTTCAAATCCCGCTTGAGTAAACATTTTTCAGTTGACTTCGGCAGTGTAGGTTAATTGTGAAGTTATGGTTTATAATACCCTGAGGACGATTCTGAAATAGAATTGAAACACTGCACATCCATCCTCATGGATAGCGTTAAGTTCTCTCGAGAATATCTCGTGCACTTAAATTGGATAAAAACTTGCCTCAAATTCCTGTGGACTCGATAGCTCAACAGGTAGAACGGCGTACCTGTATCCCGAAGGTGCGAGTTCAAATCCCGCTCGTGTCAACATTTTTCAGTTGACTTCGGCAGTGTAGGTTAATTGTGAAGTTATCGTTTCATAATACCCTGAGGATGATTCTGAAATTTAATTGAAACACTGCACATCCATCCTCATGGATAGCGTTAAGTTCTCTCGAGAATATCTCGTGCACTTAAATTGGATAAAAACTCGCCTCCAATCCCTGTGGACTCGATAGCTCAACAGGTAGATCGGCGGACCGGTATCCCGAAGGTGCGAGTTCAAATCCCGCTCGAGTCAACATTTTTCATTTGACTTCGGCTGTTTAGGTTAATTGTGAAGTTATCGTTTCATAATACCCTGAGGATGATTCTGAAATTTAATTGAAACACTGCACATCCATTATCATGGATAGCGTTAAGTAGTCGCGAGAATATCTCGTGCACTTAAATTGGATAAAAACTCGCCTCCAATCCCTGTGGACTCGATAGCTCAACGGGTAGACCGGCGGAACGCTATCCCGAAGGTGCGATTTCAAATCCCGCTCCAGTCATCATTTTTAAGTTGACTTCGGCAGTGTAGGTTAATTGTGAAGTTATCGTTTCATAATACCTTGAGGATGATTCTGAAACAGAATTGAAACACTGCACATCCATCCTCATGGATAGCGTTAAGTTGTCGCGAGAATGTCTCGTGCACTTAAATTGAATAAAAACTCGCCTCCAATCCCTAACCCTAACCCTAACCCTATCTATAACCCTAACGTAACCCTAACCCTAACCCTAACCCTAACCTTAACCCTAACCCTACATCTAACCCTAACCTTAACCATAACCCTAACCCTAACCCAAACCGTAACACTAACCCTAACCCTAACATAACCTAAAGGTAGAGCGGCGGACCGGTATCCCGAAGGTGCGAGTTCAAATCCCGCTCGTGTAAACATTTTTCAGTTGACTTCGGCAGTGTAGATTAATTGTGAAGTTATCGTTTCATAATACCCTGAGGATGATTCTGAAATAGAATTGAAACACTGCACATCCATCTTCATGGATAGCGTTAAGTTGTCGCGAGAATATCTCGTGCACTTAAAGTGGATAAAAACTCGCCTCCAATCCCTGTGGACTCGATAGCTCGACAGGTAGAGCTGCGGACCGGTATCCCAAAGGTGCGAGTTCAAATCCCGCTCGAGTCAACATTTTTCAGTTGACTTCGGCAGTGTAGATTAATTGTGAAGTTATCGTTTCATAATACCCTGAGGATGATTCTGAAATAGAATTGAAACACTGCACATCCATAATCATGGATAGCGTTAAGTTGTCGCGAGAATATCTCGTTCACTTAAATTGAATAAACACTCGCCTCAAATCCTTGTGGACTCGATAGCTCAACAGGTAGAGCGGAGGACCGGTATCCCGAATAAGCGAGTTCAAATCCCGCTCGAGTCAACATTTTTCAGTTGACTTCGGCAGTGTAGATTAATTGTGAAGTTATCGTTTCATAATACCCTGAGTATGATTCTGAAATAGAATTGAAACACTGCACATCCATAATCATGGATAGCGTTAAGTTGTCGCGAGAATATCTCGTGCACTTAAATTGAATAAAAACTCGCCTCAAATCCCTAACCAAATCCTAACCCTAACCCTAACCCTAACCCTATCCCTAACCGTAACCGTAATCGTAACCCTAACCCTAACCGTAACCCTAACTCTAACCCTAACCCTAACCCTAACCCTAACCTAAATTTAAGGTAGAGCTGCGGACCGGTATCCCAAAGGTGCGAGTTCAAATCCAGCTCGAGTCAACATTTTTCAGTTGACTTCGGCAGTGTAGGTTAATTGTTAAGTTATCGTTTCATAATACCCTGAGGATGATTCTGAAATAGAATTGAAACACTGCACATGCATCCTCATGGATAGCGTTAAGTTGCCGCGAGAATATCTCGTGCACTTAAATTGAATAAAAACTCGCCTCCAATCCCTAACCCTAACCCTAACTCTAACCCTAACCCTAACACTAACCCTGACCCTAATCCTAACCCTAATCCAAACTTTAACCCTAACCCTAACCCTAACCCTAACCCTAACCCTAACCCTAACCCTAACCCTAACCCTAACCCTAACATAACCTAAAGGTAGAGCGGCGGACCGGTATCCTGAAGGTGCGAGTTCAAATCCCGCTCGTGTAAACATTTTTCAGTTGACTTCGGCAGTGTAGGTTAATTGTGAAGTGATCGTTTTATAATACTCTGCGGATGATTCTGAAATAGAATTGAAACACTGCACATCCATCCTCATGGATAGCGTTAAGTTGTCGTGAGAATATCTCGTGTAATTATATTGAATAAAAACTCGCCTCCAATCCCTAACCCTAACCCTAACCCTAATTCTAACCCTAACCCTAACCTTAACCCTAACCCTAACCCTAACCCTAACCCTAACCGAAACCCTAACCCAAACCCTAACCCTAACCCTAACACTAACCCTAACCCTAACCCTAACCCTAACCCTAACCCTAACCCTAACATTAACCTAACCTAAAGGTAGAGCGGCGGACCGGTATCCCGAAGCCGTGATTTCAAATAACGCTCGAGTCATCATTTTTAAGTTGACTTCGGCAGTGTAGTTTAATTGTGAAGTTATCGTTTCATAATACCCTGACGATGATTCTGAAATAGAATTGAAACACTGCACATCCATCTTCATGGATAGCGTTAAGTTCTCTCGAGAATATCTCGTGCACTTAAATTTAATAAAAACTATCCTCCAATCCCTAACCCTAACCCTAACCCTAACTATACCCCTAACCTAACCCTAACCCTAACCCTAACCCTAACCCTAACCCTAACCCTAACCCTAACCCTAACCCTAATCCTAACCCTAACCCTAACCCTAACCCTAACATTAACCCTAACTCAAACCCTAACCTTAACCCTAACAATAACATAACCTAAAGGTAGAGCGGCGGGCCGGTATCCCGAAGGTGCGAGTTCAAATCCCGCTCGTGTAAACATTTTCCAGTTGACTTCGGCAGTGTAGGTTAATTGTGAAGTTATCGTTTCATAATACCCTGAGGATGATTCTGAAATAGAATTGAAACACTGCATATCCATCCTCATGGATAGCGTTAAGTTATCTCGATAATATCTCGTGCAATTATATTGAATAAAAACTCGCCTCCAATCCCTAACCCTAACCCTAACCCTAACTCTAACCCTAACCCTAACCTTAACCCTAACCTTAACCCTAACCCTAACCCTAACCCTAACCCTAACCCTAACACTAACCCTATCCCTAACCCTAACCCTAACCCTAACCCTAACCCTAACCCTAACCCTAACCCTAACCCTAACCCTAACCCTAACCCTAACCTTACCTTAAGGTAGAGCGTCGGACCGGTATCCGAAGGTGCGAGTTCAAATCCCGCTCGAGTCAACATTTTTCAGTTGACTTTGGCAGTGTAGTTTAATTGTGAAGTTATCGTTTCATAATACCGTGACGATGATTCAGAAATAGATTTGAAACCCTGCACATCCATCCTCATGGATAGCGTTAAGTTGTCGCGAGAATATCTCGTCCACTTAAATTGAATAAAAACTCGCCTCCAATCCCTAACCCTAACCCTAACTCTAACTCTAACCCTAACCCTAACCTTAACCCTAACCCTAACACTAACCCTAACCCTAACCCTAACCCTAACCCTAACCCTAACCCTAACCCTAACCCTAACCCTAACCCTAACCCTAACCCTAACCCTAACCCTAACCCTAACCCTAACCCTAACCCTAACCCTAACATTAACCCTAACTCTAACCCTAACCTTATCCCTAACCCTAACATAACCTAAAGGTACAGCGGCGGACCGGTATCCCG
>JASJOG010000224.1:152500-160000 GCA_030142905.1 Heliopora coerulea
TAATACCCTGAGGATGATTCTGAAATAGAATTGAAACACTGCACATCCATCCTCATGGATAGCGTTAAGTTGTCTCGAGAATATCTCGTGCAATTATATTGAATAAAAACTCGCCTCCAATCCCTAACCCTAACCCTAACCCTAACTCTAACCCTAACACTAACCTTAACCCTAACCCTAACCCTAACCCTAACCCTAACCCTAACCCTAACCCTAACCCTAACCCTAACCCTAACCCTAACCCTAACCCTAACCTAACCCTAACCCTAACCCTAACCCTAACCCTAACCCTAACCCTAACCCTAACTCTAACCCTAACCCTAACCTTAACCCTAACCCTAACCCTAACCCTAACCCTAACCCTAACCCTAAGCCTAACCCTAACCCTAACCCTAACCCTAAGCCTAACCCTAACCTTAACCCTAACCCTAATCTAACCTAAAGGTAGATCGGCGGAACGGTATCCCGAAGGTGCGAGTTCAAATCCCGCTTGAGTAAACATTTTTCAGTTGACTTCGGCAGTGTAGGTTAATTGTGAAGTTATCTTTTCATAATACCCTGAGGACGATTCTGAAATAGAATTGAAACACTGCACATCCATCCTCATGGATAGCGTTAAGTTCTCTCGAGAATATCTCGTGCACTTAAATTGGATAAAAACTTGCCTCAAATTCCTGTGGACTCGATAGCTCAACAGGTAGAACGGCGTACCTGTATCCCGAAGGTGCGAGTTCAAATCCCACTCGTGTCAACATTTTTCAGTTGACTTCGGCAGTGTACGTTAATTGTGAAGTTATCGTTTCATAATACCCTGAGGATGATTCTGAAATTTAATTGAAACACTGCACATCCATCCTCATGGATAGCGTTAAGTTCTCTCGAGAATATCTCGTGCACTTAAATTGGATAAAAACTCGCCTCCAATCCCTGTGGACTCGATAGCTCAACAGGTAGATCGGCGGACCGGTATCCCGAAGGTGCGAGTTCAAATCCCGCTCGAGTCAACATTTTTCAATTGACTTCGGCTGTTTAGGTTAATTGTGAAGTTATCGTTTCATAATACCCTGAGGATGATTCTGAAATTTAATTGAAACACTGCACATCCATTATCATGGATAGCGTTAAGTTGTCGCGAGAATATCTCGTGCACTTAAATTGGATAAAAACTCGCCTCCAATCCCTGTGGACTCGATAGCTCAACGGGTAGACCGGCGGAACGCTATCCCGAAGGTGCGATTTCAAATCCCGCTCCAGTCATCATTTTTAAGTTGACTTCGGCAGTGTAGGTTAATTGTGAAGTTATCGTTTCATAATACCTTGAGGATGATTCTGAAACAGAATTGAAACACTGCACATCCATCCTCATGGATAGCGTTAAGTTGTCGCGAGAATGTCTCGTGCACTTAAATTGAATAAAAACTCGCCTCCAATCCCTAACCCTAACCCTAACCCTATCTATAACCCTAACGTAACCCTAACCCTAACCCTAACCCTAACCTTAACCCTAACCCTACATCTAACCCTAACCTTAACCATAACCCTAACCCTAACCCAAACCGTAACACTAACCCTAACCCTAACATAACCTAAAGGTAGAGCGGCGGACCGGTATCCCGAAGGTGCGAGTTCAAATCCCGCTCGTGTAAACATTTTTCAGTTGACTTCGGCAGTGTAGATTAATTGTGAAGTTATCGTTTCATAATACCCTGAGGATGATTCTGAAATAGAATTGAAACACTGCACATCCATCTTCATGGATAGGGTTAAGTTGTCGCGAGAATATCTCGTGCACATAAATTGGATAAAAACTCGCCTCCAATCCCTGTGGACTAGATAGCACGACAGGTTGAGCTGCGGACCGGTATCCCAAAGGTGCGAGTTCAAATCCCGCTCGAGTCAACATTTTTCAGTTGACTTCGGCAGTGTAGATTAATTGTGAAGTTATCGTTTCATAATACCCTGAGGATGATTCTGAAATAGAATTGAAACACTGCACATCCATAATCATGGATAGCGTTAAGTTGTCGCGAGAATATCTCGTTCACTTAAATTGAATAAACACTCGCCTCAAATCCTTGTGGACTCGATAGCTCAACAGGTAGAGCGGAGGACCGGTATCCCGAATAAGCGAGTTCAAATCCCGCTCGAGTCAACATTTTTCAGTTGACTTCGGCAGTGTAGATTAATTGTGAAGTTATCGTTTCATAATACCCTGAGTATGATTCTGAAATAGAATTGAAACACTGCACATCCATAATCATGGATAGCGTTAAGTTGTCGCGAGAATATCTCGTGCACTTAAATTGAATAAAAACTCGCCTTAAATCCCTAACCAAATCCTTACCCTAACCCTAACCCTAACCCTATCCCTAACCGTAACCGTAATCGTAACCCTAACCCTAACCGTAACCCTAACTCTAACCCTAACCCTAACCCTAACCCTAACCTAAATTTAAGGTAGAGCTGCGGACCGGTATCCCAAAGGTGCGAGTTCAAATCCAGCTCGAGTCAACATTTTTCAGTTGACTTCGGCAGTGTAGGTTAATTGTTAAGTTATCGTTTCATAATACCCTGAGGATGATTCTGAAATAGAATTGAAACACTGCACATGCATCCTCATGGATAGCGTTAAGTTGCCGCGAGAATATCTCGTGCACTTAAATTGAATAAAAACTCGCCTCCAATCCCTAACCCTAACCCTAACTCTAACCCTAACCCTAACACTAACCCTAACCCTAATCCTAACCCTAATCCAAACTTTAACCCTAACCCTAACCCTAACCCTAACCCTAACCCTAACCCTAACCCTAACCCTAACCCTAACCCTAACATAACCTAAAGGTAGAGCGGCGGACCAGTATCCCGAAGGTGCGAGTTCAAATCCCGCTCGTGTAAACATTTTTCAGTTGACTTCGGCAGTGTAGGTTAATTGTGAAGTGATCGTTTTATAATACTCTGCGGATGATTCTGAAATAGAATTGAAACACTGCACATCCATCCTCATGGATAGCGTTAAGTTGTCGTGAGAATATCTCGTGTAATTATATTGAATAAAAACTCGCCTCCAATCCCTAACCCTAACCCTAACCCTAATTCTAACCCTAACACTAACCTTAACCCTAACCCTAACCCTAACCCTAACCCAAACCCTAACCCAAACCCTAACCCTAACCCTAACACTAACCCTAACCCTAACCCTAACCCTAACCCTAACCCTAACCCTAACATTAACCTAACCTAAAGGTAGAGCGGCGGACCGGTATCCCGAAGCCGCGATTTCAAATAACGCTCGAGTCATCATTTTTAAGTTGACTTCGGCAGTGTAGTTTAATTGTGAAGTTATCGTTTCATAATACCCTGACGATGATTCTGAAATAGAATTGAAACACTGCACATCCATCTTCATGGATAGCGTTAAGTTCTCTCGAGAATATCTCGTGCACTTAAATTGAATAAAAACTAGCCTCCAATCCCTAACCCTAACCTTAACCCTAACTATACCCCTAACCTAACCCTAACCCTAACCCTAACCCTAACCCTAACCCTAACCCTAACCCTAACCCTAATCCTAACCCTAACCCTAACCCTAACCCTAACATTAACCCTAACTCAAACCCTAACCTTAACCCTAACAATAACATAACCTAAAGGTAGAGCGGCGGACCGGTATCCCGAATAAGCGAGTTCAAATCCCGCTCGTGTAAACATTTTCCAGTTGACTTCGGCAGTGTAGGTTAATTGTGAAGTTATCGTTTCATAATACCCTGAGGATGATTCTGAAATAGAATTGAAACACTGCACATCCATCCTCATGGATAGCGTTAAGTTATCTCGATAATATCTCGTGCAATTATATTGAATAAAAACTCGCCTCCAATCCCTAACCCTAACCCTAACCCTAACTCTAACCCTACCGCTAACCTTAACCCTAACCTTAACCCTAACCCTAACCCTAACCCTAACCCTAACACTAACCCTATCCCTAACCCTAACCCTAACCCTAACCCTAACCCTAACCCTAACCTTACCTTAAGGTAGAGCGTCGGACCGGTATCCGAAGGTGCGAGTTCAAATCCCGCTCGAGTCAACATTTTTCAGTTGACTTTGGCAGTGTAGTTTAATTGTGAAGTTATCGTTTCATAATACCGTGACGATGATTCAGAAATAGATTTGAAACCCTGCACATCCATCCTCATGGATAGCGTTAAGTTGTCTCGAGAATATCTCGTGCACTTAAATTGAATAAAAACTCGCCTCCAATCCCTTACCCTAACCCTAACATTAACCCTAACTCTAACCCTAACCTTATCCCTAACCCCAACATAACCTAAAGGTACAGCGGCGGACCGGTATCCCGAAGGTGCGAGTTCAAATCCCGCTCGTGTAAACATTTTCCAGTTGACTTCGGCAGTGTAGGTTAATTGTGAAGTTATCGTTTCATAATACCCTGAGGATGATTCTGAAATAGAATTGAAACACTGCACATCCATCCTCATGGATAGCGTTAAGTTGTCGCGAGGATATCTCGTGCAATTATATTGAATAAAAACTCGCCTCCAATCCCTAACCTTAACCCTAACCCTAACTCTAACCCTAACCCTAACCTTAACCCTAACCCTAACCCTAACCCTAACCCTAACACTAACCCTATCCCTAACCCTAACCGTAACCCTAACTCTAACCCTAACCCTAACCTAACCTAAAGGTAGATCGACGGACCGGTATCCGAAGTTGCGAGTTCAAATCCCGCTCGAGTCAACATTTTTCAGTTGACTTCGGCAGTGTAGTTTAATTGTGAAGTTATCGTTTCATAATACCGTGACGATGATTCTGAAATAGATTTGAAACACTGCACATCCATCCTCATGGTTAGCGTTAAGTTGTCGCGAGAATATCTCGTGCACTTAAATTGAATAAAAACTCGACTCCAATCCCTAACCCTAACCCTAACCCTAACTCTAACCCTAACCCTAACCCTAACCCTAACCTTAACCCTAACCCTAACCCTAACCCTAACCCTAACCCTAACCCTAACCCTAACCCTAACCCTAACCCTAACCTTAACCCTAACCCTAACCGTAACCCTAACCCTAACCCTACCCCTAACATTAACCCAACCTAAAGGTAGAGCGACGGACCGGTATCCCGAAGGTGCGAGTTGAAATCTCGCTCGAGTCAACATTTTTCAGTTGACTTCTGCAGTGTAGTTTAATTGTGAAGTTATCGTTTCATAATACCCATAGGATGATTCTGAAATAGAATTGAAACACTGCACATCCATCCTCATGGATAGCGTTAAGTTGTCTCGAGAATATCTCGTGCAATTATATTGAATAAAAACTCGCCTCCAATCCCTAACCCTAACCCTAACCCTAACTCTAACCCTAACCCTAACCTTAACCCTAACCTTAACCCTAACCCTAACCCTAACACTAACCCTATCCCTAACCCTAACCCTAACCCTAACCCTAACTCTAACCCTAACCTAACCTTAAGGTAGAGCGTCGGACCGGTATCCGAAGGTGCGAGTTCAAATCCCGCTCGAGTCAACATTTTTCAGTTGACTTTGGCAGTGTAGTTTAATTGTGAAGTTATCGTTTCATAATACCGTGACGATGATTCCGAAATAGATTTGAAACACTGCACATCCATCCTCATGGATAGCGTTAAGTTGTCGCGAGAATATCTCGTGCACTTAAATTGAATAAAAACTCGCCTCAAATCCCTAACCAAATCCTAACCCTAACCCTAACCCTAACCCTATCCCTAACCGTAACCGTAATCGTAACCCTAACCCTAACCGTAACCCTAACTCTAACCCTAACCCTAACCCTAACCCTAACCTAAATTTAAGGTAGAGCTGCGGACCGGTATCCCAAAGGTGCGAGTTCAAATCCAGCTCGAGTCAACATTTTTCAGTTGACTTCGGCAGTGTAGGTTAATTGTTAAGTTATCGTTTCATAATACCCTGAGGATGATTCTGAAATAGAATTGAAACACTGCACATGCATCCTCATGGATAGCGTAAAGTTGCCGCGAGAATATCTCGTGCACTTAAATTGAATAAAAACTCGACTCCAATCCCTAACCCTAACCCTAACCCTAACCCTAACCCTAACCCTAACCCTAACCCTAACCCTAACCCTAACCCTAACCCTAACCCTAACCCTAACCCTAACCCTAACCCTAACCCTAACACTAACCCTAACCCTAACCCTAACCCTAACCCTAGGCCTAACCCTAACCCTAACCCTAACCCTTACCCTAACCTAACCTAAAGGTAGAGTGGCGGACCGGTATTCCGAAGGTGCGAGTTCAAATCCCGCTCGAGTCAACATTTTTCAGTTGACTTCGGCAGTGTAGATTAATTGTGAAGTTATCGTTTCATAATACCCTGAGGATGATTCTGAAATAGAATTGAAACACTGCACATCCATCTTCATGGATAGCGTTAAGTTGTCGCGAGAATATCTCGTGCACATAAATTGGATAAAAACTCGCCTCCAATCCCTGTGGACACGATAGCTCGACAGGTAGAGCTGCGGACCGGTATCCCAAAGGTGCGAGTTCAAATCCCGCTCGAGTCAACATTTTTCATTTCACTTCGGCAGTGTAGGTTAATTGTGAAGTTATCGTTTCACAATCCCCTGAGGATGATTCTAAAATACAATTGAAACACTGCATATCCATCCTCATGGATAGCGTTAAGTTCTCTCGAGAATATCTCGTTCACTTAAATTGGATAAAAACTCGCCTCCAATCCTTGTGGACTCGATAGCTCAACAGGTTGAGCGGCGGACCGGTATCCCGAAGGTGCGAGTTGAAATCCCGCTCGAGTCAACATTTTTCAGTTGACTTCGGCAGTGTAGGTTAATTGTGAAGTTGTCGTTTCATAATACCCTGACGATGATTCTGAAATAGAATTGAAACACTGCACATCCATCCTCATGGATAGCGTTAAGTTGTCTCGAGAATATCTCGTGCAATTAAATTGAATAAAAACTCGTCTCCAATCCCTAACCCTAACCCTAACCCTAACTCTAACCCTAACCCTAACCTTAATCCTAACTTTAACCCTAAACCTAACCCTAACACTAACCCTATCCCTAACCCTAACCCTAACCCTAACCCTAAACCTAACCCTAACCTAACCTTAAGGTAGAGCGTCGGACCGGTATCCGAAGGTGCGAGTTCAAATCCCGCTCGAGTCAACATTTTTCAGTTGACTTTGGCAGTGTAGTTTAATTGTGAAGTTATCGTTTCATAATACCGTAACGATGATTCTGAAATAGATTTGAAACACTGCACATCCATCCTCATGGATAGCGTTAAGTTGTCGCGAGAATATCTCGTGCACTTAAATTGAATAAAAACTCGCCTCCAATCCCTAACCCTAACCCTAACCCTAACTCTAACCCTAACCCTAACCTTAACCCTAACCCTAACCCTAACCCTAATCCTAACCCTAACCCTAACCCTAACCCTAACCCTAACCCTAAC
>JASJOG010000224.1:170000-172500 GCA_030142905.1 Heliopora coerulea
CCCATAGGATGATTCTGAAATAGAATTGAAACACTGCACATCTGTCCTCATGGATAGCGTTAAGTTGTCGCGAGAATATCTCGTGCACTTAAATTGAATAAAAACTCGCCTCCAATCCCTAACCCTAACCCTAACCCTAACTATAACCCTAACCTAACCCTAACCCTAACCCTAACCCTAACCCTAACTCTAACCCTAACCCTAACCCTAACCCTAACCCTAACTCAAACCCTAACCTTAACCCTAACCCTAACATAACCTAAAGGTACAGCGGCGGACCGGTATCCCGAAGGTGCGAGTTCAAATCCGGCTCGTGTAAACATTTTCCAGTTGACTTCGGCAGTGTAGGTTAATTGTGAAGTTATCGTTTCATAATACCCTGAGGATGATTCTGAAATAGAATTGAAACACTGCACATCCATCCCCATGGATAGCGTTAAGTTGTCGCAAGAATATCTCGTGCAATTATATTGAATAAAAACTCGCCTCCAATCCCTAACCCTAACCCTAACCCTAACTCTAACCCTAACCCTAACCTTAACCTTAACCCTAACCCTAACCCTAACCCTAACCCTAACCCTAACACTAACCCTATCCCTAACCCTAACCCTAACCCTAACCCTAACCCTAACCCTAAACCTAACCTAACCTAAAGGTAGAGCAGCGGACCGGTATCCGAAGGTGCGAGTTCAAATCCCGCTCGAGTCAACATTTTTCAGTTAACTTCGGCAGTGTAGGTTAATTGTGAAGTTATCGTTTCATAATACCCTGAGGATGATTCTGAAATAGAATTGAAACACTGCTCATCCATCCTCATGGATAGCGTTAAGTTGTCGCGAGAATATCTCGTGCACTTAAATTGAATAAAAACTCGCCTCCAATCCCTAACACTAACCGTAACCCTAACTATAACCCTAACCTAACCCTAACCCTAACCCTAACCCTAACCCTAACCCTAACCCTAACCCTAACCCTAACCCTAACCCTAAAAATAACCCTAACCCTAACCCTAACATTAACCCAAACCCTAACCCTAACTCTAACTCTAACATAACCTAAAGGTAGAGAGGCGGAACGGTATCCCGAAGGTGCGAGTTCAAATCCCGCATGAGTAAACATTTTTCAGTTGACTTCGGCAATGTAGGTTAATTGTGAAGTTATCGTTTCATAATACCCTGACGATGATTCTGAAATAGAATTGAAACACTGCAAATCCATCCTCATGGATAGCGATAAGTTGTCGCGAGAATATCTCGTGCATTTAAATTGAATAAAAACTCGCCTCCAATCCCTAACACTAACCGTAACCCTAACTATAACCCTAACCTAACCCTAACCCTAACCCTAACCCTAACAATAACCCTAAAAATAACCCTAACCCTAACCCTAACATTAACCCAAACCCTAACCTTAACCCTAACCCTATCATAACCTAAAGGTAGAGCGCCGGAACGGTATCCCAAAGGTGCGAGTTCAAATCCCGCATGAGTAAACATTTTTCAGTTGACTTCGGCAGTGTAGGTTAATTGTGAAGTTATCGTTTCATAATACCCTGACGATGATTCTGAAATAGAATTGAAACACTGCAAATCCATCCTCATGGATAGCGATAAGTTGTCGCGAGAATATCTCGTGCAATTAAATTGAATAAAAACTCGCCTCCAATCCCTAACCGTAATCCTAATCCTAACCCTAACCCTAACCCTAACCCTAACCCTAACCCTAACCCTAACCCTAACCCTAACCCTAACCCTAACCCTAATCCTAACCCTAACCCTAACCCTAACCCTAACCTAACCTAAAGGTAGAGCGGCGGACCGTTATCCGAAGGTGCGGGTTCAAATCCCGCTCGAGTCAACATTTTTCAGTTGACTTCGGCAGTGTAGGTTAATTGTGAAGTTATCGTTTCATAATACCCTGAGGATGATTCTGAAATAGAATTGAAACACTGCTCATCCATCCTCATGGATAGCGTTAAGTTGTCGCGAGAATATCTCGTGCATTTAAATTGAATAAAAACTCGCCTCCAATCCCTAACACTAACCGTAACCCTAACTATAACCCTAACCTAACCCTAACCCTAACCCTAACCCTAACCCTAACAATAACCCTAAAAATAACCCTAACCCTAACCCTAACATTAACCCAAACCCTAACCTTAACCCTAACCCTATCATAACCTAAAGGTAGAGCGCCGGAACGGTATCCCGAAGGTGCGAGTTCAAATCCCGCATGAGTAAATATTTTTCAGTTGACTTCGGCAGTGTAGGTTAATTGTGAAGTTATCGTTTCATAATAACCTGATGATGATTCTGAAATAGATTTGAAACACTGCAAATCCATCCTCATGGATAGCGATAAGTTGTCGCGAGAATATCTCGTGTAATTAAATTGAATAAAAACTCGCCTCCAATACCTAACCGTAATCCTAATCCTAACCCTAACCCTAACCCTAACCCTAACCCTAACCCTAACCCTAACCCTAACCCTAACCCTAACC
>JASJOG010000224.1:185000-220000 GCA_030142905.1 Heliopora coerulea
AACCCTAAAAATAACCCTAACCCTAACCCTAACATTAACCCAAACCCTAACCTTAACCCTAACCCTATCATAACCTAAAGGTAGAGCGCCGGAACGGTATACCGAAGGTGCGAGTTCAAATCCAGCATGAGTAAATATTTTTCAGTTGACTTCGGCAGTGTAGGTTAATTGTGAAGTTATCGTTTCATAATACCCTGATGATGATTCTGAAATAGATTTGAAACACTGCAAATCCATCCTCATGGATAGCGATAAGTTGTCGCGAGAATATCTCGTGTAATTAAATTGAATAAAAACTCGCCTCCAATCCCTAACCGTAATCCTAATCCTAACCCTAACCCTAACCCTAACCCTAACCCTAACCCTAACCCTAACCCTTACCCTAACCCTAACCCTAACCCTTACCCTAACCCTAACCCTAACCCTAACCCTTACCCTAACCCTAACCCTAACCCTAACCCTAACCTAACCTTAAGGTAGAGCGGCGGACCGGTATCCCGAAGGTGCGAATTCAAATCCCGCTCGAGTCAACATTTTTAAGTTGACTTCGGCAGTGTAGGTTAATTGTGAAGCTATCGTTTCATAATACCCTGAGAATGATTCTGAAATAGTATTGAAACACTGCACATCCATCCTCATGGATAGCGTTAAGTTTTCGCGAGAATATCTCGTGCACTTAAATTGGATAAAAACTCGCCTCCAATCCCTGTGGACTCGATAGCTCAACAGGTAGAGCGGCGGACCGGTATCCCCAAGGTGCGAGTTCAAATCCCGCTCGATTCAACATTTTTCAATTGACTTCGGCTGTTTAGGTTAATTGTGAAGTTATCGTTTCATAATACCCTGAGGATGATTTTGAAATAGAATTGAAACACTGCACATCCATCCTCATGGATAGCGTTAAGTTCTCTCGAGAATATCTCGTGCACTTAAATTGGATAAAAACTTGCCTCCAATCCCTGTGGACTCGATAGCTCAACAGGTAGAACGGCGGACCGGTATCCCGAAGGTGCGAGTCCAAATCCCGCTCGTGTCAACATTTTTCAGTTGACTTCGGCAGTGTAGGTTAATTGTGAAGTTATCGTTTCATAATACCCTGAGGATGATTTTGAAATAGAATTGAAACACTGCACATCCATCCTCATGGATAGCGTTAAGTTCTCTCGAGAATATCTCGTGCACTTAAATTGGATAAAAACTCGCCTCCAATTCCTGTTGACTCGATAGCACAACTGGTACAGCGGCTGACCGGTATCCCGAAGTGCGATTTCAAATACCGCTAGAGTCATCATTTTTAAGTTGACTTCGGCAGTGTAGGTTAATTGTGAAGTTATCGTTTCATAATACCTTGAGGATGATTCTGAAATAGAATTGAAACACTGCACATCCATCCTCATGGATAGCGTTAAGTTGTCGCGAGAATATCTCGTGCACTTAAATTGAATAAAAATTCGCCTCCAATCCCTAACCCTAACCCTTACCCTAATTATAACCCTAAACTAACCCTAACCCTAACCCTAACCCTAACCCTAACCTTAACCATAACCCTAACCCTAACCCTAACCCTAACCCTAACCCTAACCCTAACAGTAACCCTAACCCTATCCCTAACCCTAACCCTAACCTAACGTAAAGGTAGAGCGGCGGACCTATATCCCGAAGGTGCGAGTTCAAATCCCGCTAGAGTCAACATTTTTCAGTTGACTTCGGCAGTGTAGTTTAATTGTGAAGTTATCGTTTCATAATACCCTGACGATGATTCTGAAATAGAATTGAAACACTGCACATCCATCCTCATGGATAGCGTTATGTTGTCGCGAGAATATCTCGTGCACTTAAATTGAATAAAAACTCGCCTCCAATCCCTAACCCTAACCCTAACCCAAACTCTAACCCTAACCATAACCCTAACCCTAACCCTAACCCTAACCCTAACCCTAACCCTAACCCTAACCCTAACCCTAACCCTAACCCTAACCCTAACCCCAACCCTAACCCTAACATAACCTAAAGGTAGAGCGGCGGACCGGTATCCCGAAGGTGCGAGTTCAAATCCCGCTCGAGTAAACCTTTTTCAGTTGACTTCGGCAGTGTAGGTTAATTGTGAAGTTATCGTTTCATAATACCCTGTGGATGATTCTGAAATAGAATTGAAACACTGCACATCCATCCTCATGGATAGCGTTAAATGTCGCGAGAATATCTCGGGCAATTAAATTGAATAAAAACTCGCCTCCAATCCCTAACCCTAACCCTAACCCTAAGCCTAAGCCTAAGCCTAACCCTAACCCTAACCTTACCCTAACAATAACCCTAACCCTAACCCTTACCCTAACCCTAACCCTAACCCTAACCCTAACCCTAACCCTAACCTAACCTAAAGGTAGAGCGCCGGACCGGTATCCCGAAGGTGCGAGTTCAAATCCCGCTCGAGTCAACATTTTTCAGTTGACTTCGGTTATTTAGGTTAATTGTGAAGTTATCGTTTCATAATACCCTGAGGATGATTCTGAAATAGAATTGAAACACTTCACATCCATTCTCATGGATAGCGTTAAGTTCTCTCGAGAATATCTCGTGCACTTAAATTGGATAAAAACTCGCCTCCAATCCCTGTGGACTCGATAGCTCAACAGGTAGAGCGGCGGACCAGTATCCCGAAGGTGCGAGTTCAAATCCCGCTCGAGTAAACATTTTTCAGTTGACTTCGGCAGTGTAGGTTAATTGTGAAGTTATCGTTTCATAATACCCTGAGGATGATTCAGAAATAGAATTGAAACACTGCACATCCATCCTCATGGATATCGTTAAGTCGTCGCGAGAATATCTCGGCCAATTAAATTGAATAAAAACTCGCCTCCAATCCCTAACCCTAACCTTACCCTAACCCTAACCCTAACCCTAACCCTAACCTAACCTAAAGGTAGATCGGCGGACCTGTATCCCGAAGGTGCGACTTCAAATCCCGCTCGAGTCAACATTTTTTAGTTGACTTCGGTTATTTAGGTTAATTGTGAAGTTATCGTTTCATAATACCCTGAGGATGATTCTGAAATAGAATTTAAACACTGCACATCCATCCTCATGGATAGCGTTAAGTTCTCTCGAGAATATCTCGTGCACTTAAATTGGATAAAAACTCGCCTCCAATCCCTGTAGACTCGATAGCTCAACAGGTAGAACGGAGGACCGGTATCCCGAAAGTGCCAGTTCAAATCCCGCTCGTGCCAACATTTTTCAGTTGACTTCGGCAGTGTAGGTTAATTGTGAAGTTATCGTTTCATAATACCTTGAGGATGATTCTGAAATAGAATTGAAACACTGCACATCCATCCTCATGTATAGCGTTATGTTGTCGCGAGAATATCTCGTGCAATTAAATTGAATAAAAATTCGCCTCCAATCCCTAACTCTAATCCTAACCCGAACCCTAACCCTAACCTAATCTAAAGGAAGAGCGGCGGACCGGTATCCCAAAGGTGCGAATTCAAATCCCGCTCGAGTCAACATTTTTAAGTTGACTTCGGCAGTGTAGGTTAATTGTGAAGCTATCGTTTCATAATACCCTGAGGATGATTCTGAAATAGAATTGAAACACTGCACATCCATTCTCATGGATAGCGTTAAGTTCTCTCGAGAATATCTCGTGCACTTAAATTGGATAAAAACTCGCCTCCAATCCCTGTGGACTCGATAGCTCAACAGGTAGAGCGGCGGACCGGAATCCCGAAAGTGGGAGTTCAAATCCCGCTCGAGTCAACATTTTTAAGTTGACTTCGGCAGTGTAGGTTAATTGTGAAGCTATCGTTTCATAATACCCTGAGGATGATCCAGAAATAGATTTGAAACACTGCACATCCATCCTCATGGATAGCGTTAAGTTGTCGTGAGAATATCTCGTGCACTTAAATTGAAAAAAAACTGGCCTCCAATCCCTGTGGAATCAATAGCTCAACGGTTAGAGCGGCGGACAGGTATCCCGAAGTTGCGAGTTCAAATCCCGTTCGAGTCAACATTTTTAAGTTGACTTCGGCAGTGTAGGTTAATTGTGAAGTTATCGTTTCATAATACCCTGAGGATGATTCTGAAATAGAATTGAAACACTGCACATCCATCCTCATGGATAGCGTTAAGTTGTCGCGAGAATATCTCGTGGACTTAAATTGAATAAAAACTCCCTTCCAATCCCTAACCCTAACCCTAACCCTAACTATAACCCTAACTATAACCCTAACTATAACCCTAACCCTAACCCTAACCCTAACCCTAACCCTAACCCTAACCCTAACCCTAACCCTAACCCTAACCCTAACCCTAACCCTAACCCTAACCCTAACCCTAACCCTAACCCTAACCCTAACCCTAATCCTAACCCTAACCATAACCCTAACCTAACCTAAAGGTAGAGTGGCGGACCTATATCCCGGAGGTGCGAGTTCAAATCCCACTCGAGTCAACATTTTTCAGTTGACTTCTGCTGTGTAGGTTAATTGTGAAGTTATCGTTTCATAATACCCTGACGATGATTTTGAAATAGAATTGAAACACTGCACATCCATCCTCATGGATAGCGTTAAGTTCTCTCGAGAATATCTCGTGCACTTAAATTGGATAAAAACTCGCCTCCAATCCCTGTGGACTCGATAGCTCAACGGGTAGAGCTGCGGACCGGTATCCCGAAGGTGCGATTTCAAATACCGCTCGAGTCATCATTTTTAAGTTGACTTCGGCAGTGTAGGTTAATTGTGAAGTTATCGTTTCATAATACCTTTAGGATGATTCTGAAATAGAATTGAAACACTGCACATCCATCTTCATGGATAGCGTTATGTTGTCGCGAGAATATCTCGTGCACTTAAATTGGATAAAAACTCGCATCCAATCCTTGTGGACTCGATAGCTCAACAGGTAGAGCGGCGGATCGGTATCCCGAAGGTGCGAGTTCAAATCCCGCTCGAGTCAACATTTTTCAGTTGACTTCGGCAGTGTAGGTTAATTGTGAAATTATCGTTTCTTAATACCCTGACTATGATTCTGAAAAAGAATTGAAACACTGCACATCCATCCTCATGGATAGCGTTATGTTGTCTCGAGAATATCTCGTGCACTTAAATTGAATAAAAACTCGCCTCCAATCCCTGTGGACTCGATAGCTCAACGGGTAGAGCTGCGGACCGGTATCCCGAAGGTGCGATTTCAAATACAGCTCGAGTCATCATTTTTAAGTTGACTTCGGCAGTGTAGGTTAATTGTGAAGTTATCGTTTCATAATACCTTTAGGATGATTCTGAAATAGAATTGAAACACTGCACATCCATCCTCATGGATAGCGTTATGTTGTCGCGAGAATATCTCGTGCACTTAAATTGGATAAAAACTCGCATCCAATCCTTGTGGACTCGATAACTCAACAGGTAGAGCGGCGGATCGGTATCCCGAAGGTGCGAGTTCAAATTCCGCTCGAGTCAACATTTTTCAGTTGACTTTGGCAGTGTCGGTTAATTGTGAAATTATCGTTTCATAATACCCTGACGATGATTCTGAAAAAGAATTGAAACACTGCACATCCATCCTCATGGATAGCGTTATGTTGTCGCGAGAATATCTCGTGCACTTAAATTGAATAAAAACTCGCCTCCAATCCCTAACCCTAACCCTAACCCAAACTCTAACCCTAACCATAACCCTAACCCTAACCCTAACCCTAACCCTAACCCTAACCCTAACCCTAACCCTAACCCTAACCCTAACCCCAACCCTAACCCTAACATAACCTAAAGGTAGAGCGGCGGACCGGTATCCCGAAGGTGCGAGTTCAAATCCCGCTCGAGTAAACATTTTTCAGTTGACTTCGGCAGTGTAGGTTAATTGTGAAGTTATCGTTTCATAATACCCTGTGGATGATTCAGAAATAGAATTGAAACACTGCACATCCATCCTCATGGATAGCGTTAAATGTCGCGAGAATATCTCGGGCAATTAAATTGAATAAAAACTCGCCTCCAATCCCTAACCCTAACCCTAACCCTAAGCCTAAGCCTAAGCCTAACCCTAACCCTAACCTTACCCTAACAATAACCCTAACCCTAACCCTAACCCTAACCCTAACCCTAACCCTAACCTAACCTAAAGGTAGAGCGCCGGACCGGTATCCCGAAGGTGCGAGTTCAAATCCCGCTCGAGTCAACATTTTTCAGTTGACTTCGGTTATTTAGGTTAATTGTGAAGTTATCGTTTCATAATACCCTGAGGATGATTCTGAAATAGAATTGAAACACTTCACATCCATTCTCATGGATAGCGTTAAGTTCTCTCGAGAATATCTCGTGCACTTAAATTGGATAAAAACTCGCCTCCAATCCCTGTGGACTCGATAGCTCAACAGGTAGAGCGGCGGACCGGTATCCCGAAGGTGCGAGTTCAAATCCCGCTCGAGTAAACATTTTTCAGTTGACTTCGGCAGTGTAGGTTAATTGTGAAGTTATCGTTTCATAATACCCTGAGGATGATTCAGAAATAGAATTGAAACACTGCACATCCATCCTCATGGATAGCGTTAAGTCGTCGCGAGAATATCTCGGCCAATTAAATTGAATAAAAACTCGCCTCCAATCCCTAACTCTGACCATAACCCTAACCCTAACCCTAACCCTAACCTAACCTAAAGGTAGAGCGGCGGACCAGTATCCCGAAGGTGCGACTTCAAATCCCGCTCGAGTCAACATTTTTTAGTTGACTTCGGTTATTTAGGTTAATTGTGAAGTTATCGTTTCATAATACCCTGAGGATGATTCTGAAGTAGAATTTAAACACTGCACATCCATCCTCATGGATAGCGTTAAGTTCTCTCGAGAATATCTCGTGCACTTAAATTGGATAAAAACTCGCCTCCAATCCCTGTAGACTCGATAGCTCAACAGGTAGAACGGAGGACCGGTATCCCGAAAGTGCCAGTTCAAATCCCGCTCGTGCCAACATTTTTCAGTTGACTTCGGCAGTGTAGGTTAATTGTGAAGTTATCGTTTCATAATACCTTGAGGATGATTCTGAAATAGAATTGAAACACTGCACATCCATCCTCATGTATAGCGTTATGTTGTCGCGAGAATATCTCGTGCAATTAAATTGAATAAAAACTCGCCTCCAATCCCTAACTCTAATCCTAACCCGAACCCTAACCCTAACCTAATCTAAAGGAAGAGCGGCGGACCGGTATCCCAAAGGTGCGAATTCAAATCCCGCTCGAGTCAACATTTTTAAGTTGACTTCGGCAGTGTAGGTTAATTGTGAAGCTATCATTTCATAATACCCTGAGGATGATTCTGAAATAGAATTGAAACACTGCACATCCATTCTCCTGGGTAGCGTTAAGTTCTCTCGAGAATATCTCGTGCACTTAAATTGGATAAAAACTCGCCTCCAATCCCTGTGGACTCGATAGCTCAACAGGTAGAGCGGCGGACCGGAATCCCGAAAGTGGGAGTTCAAATCCCGCTCGAGTCAACATTTTTAAGTTGACTTCGGCAGTGTAGGTTAATTGTGAAGCTATCGTTTCATAATACCCTGAGGATGATTCTGAAATAGAATTGAAACACTGCACATCCATCCTCATGGATAGCGTTAAGTTCTCTCGAGAATATCTCGTGCACTTAAATTGGATAAAAACTCGCCTCCAATCCCTGTGGACTCGATAGCTCAACAGGTAGAGCGGCGGACCGGTATCCCGAAGGTGCGAGTTCAAATCCCGCTCGAGTAAACATTTTTCAGTTGACTTCGGCAGTGTAGGTTAATTGTGAAGTTATCGTTTCATAATACCCTGAGGATGATTCAGAAATAGAATTGAAACACTGCACATCCATCCCCATGGATAGCGTTAAGTCGTCGCGAGAATATCTCGGCCAATTAAATTGAATAAAAACTCGCCTCCAATCCCTAACTCTGACCATAACCCTAACCCTAACCCTAACCCTAACCTAACCTAAAGGTAGAGCGGCGGACCAGTATCCCGAAGGTGCGACTTCAAATCCCGCTCGAGTCAACATTTTTTAGTTGACTTCGGTTATTTAGGTTAATTGTGAAGTTATCGTTTCATAATACCCTGAGGATGATTCTGAAATAGAATTTAAACACTGCACATCCATCCTCATGGATAGCGTTAAGTTCTCTCGAGAATATCTCGTGCACTTAAATTGGATAAAAACTCGCCTCCAATCCCTGTAGACTCGATAGCTCAACAGGTAGAACGGAGGACCGGTATCCCGAAAGTGCCAGTTCAAATCCCGCTCGTGCCAACATTTTTCAGTTGACTTCGGCAGTGTAGGTTAATTGTGAAGTTATCGTTTCATAATACCTTGAGGATGATTCTGAAATAGAATTGAAACACTGCACATCCATCCTCATGTATAGCGTTATGTTGTCGCGAGAATATCTCGTGCAATTAAATTGAATAAAAACTCGCCTCCAATCCCTAACTCTAATCCTAACCCGAACCCTAACCCTAACCTAATCTAAAGGAAGAGCGGCGGACCGGTATCCCAAAGGTGCGAATTCAAATCCCGCTCGAGTCAACATTTTTAAGTTGACTTCGGCAGTGTAGGTTAATTGTGAAGCTATCATTTCATAATACCCTGAGGATGATTCTGAAATAGAATTGAAACACTGCACATCCATTCTCCTAGGTAGCGTTAAGTTCTCTCGAGAATATCTCGTGCACTTAAATTGGATAAAAACTCGCCTCCAATCCCTGTGGACTCGATAGCTCAACAGGTAGAGCGGCGGACCGGAATCCCGAAAGTGGGAGTTCAAATCCCGCTCGAGTCAACATTTTTAAGTTGACTTCGGCAGTGTAGGTTAATTGTGAAGCTATCGTTTCATAATACCCTGAGGATGATTCTGAAATAGAATTGAAACACTGCACATCCATCCTCATGGATAGCGTTAAGTTGTCGCGAGAATATCTCGTGCACTTAAATTGAATAAAAATTCGCCTCCAATCCCTAACCCTAACCTAACCCTAACCCTAACCCTAACCCTAACCCTAACCTTAACCATAACCCTAACCCTAACTCTAACCTTAACCCTAACCCTAACCCTAACAGTAACCCTAACCCTATCCCTAACCCTAACCCTAACCTAACGTAAAGGTAGATCGGAGGACCTATATCCCGAAGGTGCGAGTTCAAATCCCGCTCGAGTCAACATTTTTCTGTTGACTTCGGCAGTGTAGGTTAATTGTGAAATTATCGTTTCATAATACCCTGACGATGATTCTGAAAAAGAATTGAAACACTGCACATCCATCCTCATGAATAGCGTTATGTTGTCGCGAGAATATCTCGTGCACTTAAATTGAATAAAAACTCGCCTCCAATCCCTAACCCTAACCCTAACCCAAACCTTAACCCTAACCTTAACCCTAACCCTAACCCTAACCCTAACCCTAACCCTAACCCTAACCCTAACCCTAACCCTAACCCTAACCCTAACCCTAACATAACCTAAAGGTAGAGCGGCGGACCGGTATCCCGAAGGTGCGAGTTCAAATCCCGCTCGAGTAAACATTTTTCAGTTGACTTCGGCAGTGTAGGTTAATTGTGAAGTTATCGTTCCATAATACCCTAAGGATGATTCTGAAATAGAATTGAAACACTGCACATCCATCCTCATGGATAGCGTTAAGTTGTCGCGAGAATATCTCGGGCAATTAAATTGAATAAAAACTCGCCTCCAATCCCTAACCCTAACCCTAACCCTAAGCCTAAGCCTAACCCTAACCCTAACATTACAAAAAAATAACCCTAACCCTAACCCTAACCCTAACCCTAACGTTAAATCTAACCCTAACCTAACCTAAAGGTAGAGCGGCGGACCGTTATCCCGAAGGTGCGAGTTCAAATCCCGCTCGAATCAACATTTTTCAGTTGACTTCGGTTATTTAGGTTAATTGTGAAGTTATCGTTTCATAATACCCTGAGGATGATTCTGAAATTTAATTGAAACACTTCACATCCATTCTCATGGATAGCGTTAAGTTCTCTCGAGAATATCTCGTGCACTTAAATTGGATAAAAACTCGCCTCCAATCCCTGTGGACTCGATAGCTCAACAGGTAGAGCGGGTGACCGGTATCCCGAAGGTGCGAGTTCAAATCCCGCTCGAGTAAACATTTTTCAGTTGACTTCGGCAGTGTAGGTTAATTGTGAAGCTATCGTTTCATAATACCCTGAGGATGATTCAGAAATAGAATTGAAACACTGCACATCCATCCTCATGGATAGCGTTAAGTTGTCGCGAGAATATCTCGGGCAATTAAATTGAATAAAAACTCGCCTCCAATCCCTAACCCTAACCCTAACCCTAACCTTACCCTAACCCGAACCCTAACCCTAACCTAACCTAAAGGTAGAGCGGCGGACCAGTATCCCGAAGGTGCGAGTTCAAATCCCGCTCGAGTAAACATTTTTCAGTTGACTTCGGCAGTGTAGGTTAATTGTGAAGTTATCGTTTCATAATACCCTAAGGATGATTCTGAAATAGATTTGAAACACTGCACATCCATCCTCATGGATAGCGTTAAGTTGTCGCGAGAATATCTCGGGCAATTAAATTGAATAAAAACTCGCCTCCAATCCCTAACCCTAACCCTAACCCTAAGCCTAAGCCTAACCCTAACCCTAACATTACAAAAAAATAACCCTAACCCTAACCCTAACCCTAACCCTAACGTTAACTCTAACCCTAACCTAACCTAAAGGTAGAGCGGCGGACCGTTATCCCGAAGGTGCGAGTTCAAATCCCGCTCGAGTCAACATTTTTCAGTTGACTTCGGTTATTTAGGTTAATTGTGAAGTTATCGTTTCATAATACCCTGAGGATGATTCTGAAATTTAATTGAAACACTTCACATCCATTCTCATGGATAGCGTTAAGTTCTCTCGAGAATATCTCGTGCACTTAAATTGGATAAAAACTCGCCTCCAATCCCTGTGGACTCGATAGCTCAACAGGTAGAGCGGGTGACCGGTATCCCGAAGGTGCGAGTTCAAATCCCGCTCGAGTAAACATTTTTCAGTTGACTTCGGCAGTGTAGGTTAATTGTGAAGCTATCGTTTCATAATACCCTGAGGATGATTCAGAAATAGAATTGAAACACTGCACATCCATCCTCATGGATAGCGTTAAGTTGTCGCGAGAATATCTCGGGCAATTAAATTGAATAAAAACTCGCCTCCAATCCCTAACTCTAACCATAACCCTAACCCTAACCCTAACCTTACCCTAACCCGAACCCTAACCCTAACCTAACCTAAAGGTAGAGCGGCGGACCAGTATCCCGAAGGTGCGAGTTCAAATCCCGCTCGAGTCAACATTTTTTAGTTGACTTCGGTTATTTAGGTTAATTGTGAAGTTATCGTTTCATAATACCTTGAGGATGATTCTGAAATAGAATTTAAACACTGCACATCCATCCTCATGGATAGCGTTATGTTGACGCGAGAATATCTCGTGCAATTAAATTGAATAAAAACTCGCCTCCAATCCCTAACTCTAATCCTAACCCGAACCCTAACCCTAACCTAATCTAAAGGAAGAGCGGCGGACTGGTATCCCAAAGGTGCGAATTCAAATCCCGCTCGAGTCAACATTTTTAAGTTGACTTCGGCAGTGTAGGTTAATTGTGAAGTTATCGTTTCATAATACCCTGAGGATGATTCTGAAATAGAATTGAAACACTGCACATCCATTCTCCTGGGTAGCGTTAAGTTCTCTGGAGAATATCTTGTGCACTTAAATTGAATAAAAATTCGCCTCCAATCCCTAACCCTAACCCTTACCCTAACTATAACCCTAACATAACCCTAACCCTAACCCTAACCCTAACCCTAACCTTAACCCTAACCCTAACCCTAACCCTAACCCTAACCCTAACCTTAACCATAACCCTAACCCTAACTTTAATCTTAATCCTAACCCTAACCCAAACAGTAACCCTAACCATATCCCTAACCCTAACCCTAACCTAACGTAAAGGTAGAGTGGCGGACCTATATCCCGAAGGTGCGAGTTCAAATCCCGCTCGAGTCAACATTTTTCAGTTGACTTCGGCAGTGTAGGTTAATTGTGAAATTATCGTTTCATAATACCCTGACGATGATTCTGAAAAAGAATTGAAACACTGCACATCCATCCTCATGGATAGCGTTATGTTTTCGCGAGAATATCTCGTGCACTTAAATTGAATAAAAACTCGCCTCCAATCCCTAACCCTAACCCTAACCCTAACCTTAACCCTAACCCTAACCCTAACCCTAACCCTAACCCTAACCCTAACCCTAACCCTAACCCTAACATAACCTAAAGGTAGAGCGGCGGACCGGTATCCCGAAGGTGCGAGTTCAAATCCCGCTCGAGTCAACATTTTTTAGTTGACTTCGGTTATTTAGGTTAATTGTGAAGTTATCGTTTCATAATACCCTGAGGATGATTCTGAAATAGAATTTAAACACTGCACATCCATCCTCATGGATAGCGTTATGTTGTCGTGAGAATATCTCGTGCAATTAAATTGAATAAAAACTCGCCTCCAATCCTTAACTCTAATCCTAACCCGAACCCTAACCCTAACCTAATCTAAAGGAAGAGCGGCGGACCGGTATCCCAAAGGTGCGAATTCAAATCCCGCTCGAGTCAACATTTTTAAGTTGACTTCGGCAGTGTAGGTTAATTGTGAAGCTATCGTTTCATAATACCCTGAGGATGATTCTGAAATAGAATAGAAACACTGCACATCCATTCTCATGGATAGCGTTAAGTTGTCGCGAGAATATGTCGTGCACTTAAATTGAATAAAAATTCGCCTCCAATCCCTAACCCTAACCCTTACCCTAACTATAACCCTAACCTAACCCTAACCCTAACCCTAACCCTAACCCTAACCTTAACCATAACCCTAACCCTAACTCTAACCTTAACCCTAACCCTAACCCTAACAGTAACCCTAACCCTATCCCTAACCCTAACCCTAACCTAACGTAAAGGTAGAGCGGCGGACCTATATCCCGAAGGTGCGAGTTCAAATCCCGCTCGAGTCAACATTTTTCAGTTGACTTCGGCAGTGTAGGTTAATTGTGAAGTTATCGTTTCATAATACCCTGACGATGATTCTGAAATAGAATTGAAACACTGCACATCCATCCTCATGGATAGCGTTAAGTTGTCGCGAGAATATCTCGGGCAATTAAATTGAATAAAAACTCGCCTCCAATCCCTAACCCTAACCCTAACCCTAAGCCTAAGCCTAACCCTAACCCTAACATTACAAAAAAATAACCCTAACCCTAACCCTAACCCTAACCCTAACGTTAACTCTAACCCTAACCTAACCTAAAGGTAGAGCGGCGGACCGTTATCCCGAAGGTGCGAGTTCAAATCCCGCTCGAGTCAACAATTTTCAGTTGACTTCGGTTATTTAGGTTAATTGTGAAGTTATCGTTTCATAATACCCTGAGGATGATTCTGAAATTTAATTGAAGCACTTCACATCCATTCTCATGGATAGCGTTAAGTTCTCTCGAGAATATCTCGTGCACTTAAATTGGATAAAAACTCGCCTCCAATCCCTGTGGACTCGATAGCTCAACAGGTAGAGCGGCGGACCGGTATCCCGAAGGTGCGAGTTCAAATCCCGCTCGAGTAAACATTTTTCAGTTGACTTCGGCAGAGTAGGTTAATTGTGAAGCTATCGTTTCATAATACCCTGAGGATGATTCAGAAATAGAATCGAAACACTGCACATCCATCCTCATGGATAGCGTTAAGTCGTCGCGAGAATATCTCGGGCAATTAAATTGTATAAAAACTCGCCTCCAATCCCTGTGGACTCGATCGCTCAACGGTTAGAGCGGCGGACAGGTATCCCGAAGTTGCGAGTTCAAATCCCGTTCGAGTCAACATTTTTAAGTTGACTTCGGCAGTGTAGGTTAATTGTGAAGTTATCGTTTCATAATACCCTGAGGATGATTCTGAAATAGAATTGAAACACTGCACATCCATCCTCATGGATAGCGTTAAGTTGTCGCGAGAATATCTCGTGCACTTAAATTGAATAAAAACTCCCTTCCAATCCCTAACCCTAACCCTAACCCTAACTATAACCCTAACTATAACCCTAACCCAAACCCTAACCCTAACCCTAACCCTAATCCTAAACCTAACCCTAACCCTAACCCTAACCCTAACCCTAACCCTAACCCTAACCCTAATCCTAACCCTAACCATAACCCTAACCTAACCTAAAGGTAGAGTGGCGGACCTATATCCCGAAGGTGCGAGTTCAAATCCCGCTCGAGTCAACATTTTTCAGTTGACTTCGGCTGTGTAGGTTAATTGTGAAGTTATCGTTTCATAATACCCTGACGATGATTTTGAAATAGAATTGAAACACTGCACATCCATCCTCATGGATAGCGTTAAGTTCTCTCGAGAATATCTCGTGCACTTAAATTGGATAAAAACTCGCCTCCAATCCCTGTGGACTCGATAGCTCAACGGGTAGTGCGGCTGACCGGTATCCCGAAGGTGCGATTTCAAATACCGCTAGAGTCATCATTTTTAAGTTGACTTCGGCAGTGTAGGTTAATTGTGAAGTTATCGTTTCATAATACCTTTAGGATGATTCTGAAATAGAATTGAAACACGGCACATCCATCCTCATGGATAGCGTTATGTTGTCGCGAGAATATCTCGTGCACTTAAATTGGATAAAAACTCGCATCCAATCCTTGTGGACTCGATAGCTCAACAGGTAGAGCGGCGGATCGGTATCCCGAAGGTGCGAGTTCAAATTCCGCTCGAGTCAACATTTTTCAGTTGACTTTGGCAGTGTCGGTTAATTGTGAAATTATCGTTTCATAATACCCTGACGATGATTCTGAAAAAGAATTGAAACACTGCACATCCATCCTCATGGATAGCGTTATGTTGTCGCGAGAATATCTCGTGCACTTAAATTGAATAAAAACTCGCCTCCAATCCCTAACCCTAACCCTAACCCAAACTCTAACCCTAACCATAACCCTTACCCTAACCCTAACCCTAACCCTAACCCTAACCCTAACCCTAACCCTAACCCTAATCCTAACCTAACCTAAAGGTAGAGCGGCGGACCGGTATCCCGAAGGTGCGAGTTCAAATCCCGCTCGAGTAAACATTTTTCAGTTAACTTCGGCAGTGTAGGTTAATTGTGAAGTTATCGTTTCATAATACCCTGTGGATGATTCAGAAATAGAATTGAAACACTGCACATCCATCCTCATGGATAGCGTTAAGTTGTCGCGAGAATATCTCGGGCAATTAAATTGAATAAAAACTCGCCTCCAATCCCTAACCCTAACCCTAACCCTAAACCTAAGCCTAACCCTAACCCTAACATTACAAAAAAATAACCCTAACCCTAACGTTAACTCTAACCCTAACCTAATCTAAAGGTAGAGCAGTGGACCGTTATCCCGAAGGTGCGAGTTCAAATCCCGCTCGAGTCAACATTTTTCAGTTGACTTCGGTTATTTAGGTTAATTGTGAAGTTATCGTTTCATAATACCCTGAGGATGATTCTGAAATAGAATTGAAACACTGCACATCCATTCTCATGGATAGCGTTAAGTTCTCTCGAGAATATCTCGTGCACTTAAATTGGATAAAAACTCGCCTCCAATCCCTGTGGACTCGATAGCTCAACAGGTAGAGCGGCGGACCGGAATCCCGAAAGTGGGAGTTCAAATCCCGCTCGAGTCAACATTTTTAAGTTGACTTCGGCAGTGTAGGTTAATTGTGAAGCTATCGTTTCATAATACCCTGAGGATGATTCTGAAATAGAATTGAAACACTGCACATCCATCCTCATGGATAGCGTTAAGTTGTCGCGAGAATATCTCGTGCACTTAAATTGAATAAAAATTCGCCTCCAATCGCTAACCCTAACCCTTACCCTAACTATAACCCTAACCTAACCCTAACCCTAACCCTAACCCTAACCCTAACCTTAACCATAACCCTAACCCTAACTCTAACCTTAACCCTAACCCTAACCCTAACAGTAACCCTAACCCTATCCCTAACCCTAACCCTAACCTAACGTAAAGGTAGAGCGGGGGACCTATATCCCGAAGGTGCGAGTTCAAATCCCGCTCGAGTCAACATTTTTAAGTTGACTTCGGCAGTGTAGGTTAATTGTGAAGCTATCGTTTCATAATACCCTGAGGATGATTCTGAAATAGAATTGAAACACTGCACATCCATCCTCATGGATAGCGTTAAGTTGTCGCGAGAATATCTCATGCACTTAAATTGAATAAAAACTCGCCTCCAATCCCTAACCCTAACCCTAACCCTAACCTTAATCCTAACCCTAACCCTAACCCTAACCCTAACCCTAACCCTAACCCTAACCCTAACCCTAACTCTAACCCTAACCCTAACCCTAACATAACCTAAAGGTAGAGAGGCGGACCGGTATCCCGAAGGTGCGAGTTCAAATCCCGCTCGAGTAAACATTTTTCAGTTGACTTCGGCAGTGTAGGTTAATTGTGAAGTTAACGTTTCATAATACCCTGAGGATGATTCTGAAATAGAATTGAAACACTGCACATCCATCCTCATGGATAGCGTTAAGTTGTCGCGAGAATATCTCGGGCAATTAAATTGAATAAAAACTCGCCTCCAATCCCTAACCCTAACCCTAAGCCTAAGCCTAAGCCTAACCCTAACCCTAACATTACAAAAAAATAACCCTAACCCTAACGTTAACTCTAACCCTAACCTAATCTAAAGGTAGAGCAGCGGACCGTTATCCCGAAGGTGCGAGTTCAAATCCCGCTCGAGTCAACATTTTTCAGTTGACTTCGGTTATTTAGGTTAATTGTGAAGTTATCGTTTCATAATACCCTGAGGATGATTCTGAAATTTAATTGAAACACTTCACATCCATTCTCATGGATAGCGTTAAGTTCTCTCGAGAATATCTCGTGCACTTAAATTGGATAAAAACTCGCCTCCAATCCCTGTGGACTCGATAGCTCTACAGGTAGAGCGGCGGACCGGTATCCCGAAGGTGCGAGTTCAAATCCCGCTCGAGTCAACATTTTTCAGTTGACTTCGGCAGTGTAGGTTAATTGTGAAGCTATCGTTTCATAATACCCTGAGGATGATTCAGAAATAGAACTGAAACACTGCACATCCATCCTCATGGATAGCGTTAAGTTCTCTAGAGAATATCTCGTGGACTTAAATTGGATAAAAACTCGCCTGCAATCCCTGTGGACTCGATAGCTCAACAGGTAGAACGGCTTACCGGTATCCCGAAGGTGCGAGTTGAAATCCCGCTCGAGTCAACATTTTTCAGTTGACTTCGGCAGTGTACGTTAATTGTGAAGTTATCGTTTCATAATACCCTCAGGATGATTGCGAAATAGAATTGAAACACTGCACATCCATACTCATGGATAACGTTAAGTTGTCGCGAGAATATCTCGTGCACTTAAATTGGATAAAAACTCGCCTCCAATCCCTGTGGACTCGATAGCTCAACAGGTAGAGCGGCGGACCGGTATCCCGAAGGTGAGAGTTCAACTCCCGCTCGAGTCAACATTTTTCAGTTGACTTCGGCTGCTTAGGTTAATTGTGAAGTTATCGTTTCATAATACCCTGACGATGATTCTGAAATAGAATTGAAACACTGCACATCCAATCTCATGGATAGCGTTAAGTTTTCGCGAGAATATCTCGTGCACTTAAATTGGATAAAAACTCGCCTTCAATCCCTGTGGACTCGATAGCTCAACGGGTAGAGCGGCGGACCGGTATCCCGAAGGTGCTATTTCAAATATCGCTCGAGTCATCATTTTTAAGTTGACTTCGGCAGTGTAGGTTAATTGTGAAGTTATCGTTTCATAATACCCTGAGGAAGATTTGGAAATAGAATTAAAACACTGCACATCCATCCTCATGGATAGCGTTAAGTAGTCGCGAGAATATCTCGTGCACTTAAATTGGTTAAAAACTCGCCTCCAATCCCTGTGGACTCGATAGCTCAACAGGTAGATAGGCGGACCGGCATACTGAAGGTTCGAGTTCAAATCCCGCTCTAGTCAACATTTTTCAGTTGACTTAGCTGTGTAGGTTACTTGTGAAGTTATCGTTTCATAATACCCTGAAGATGATTCTGAAATAGAATTGAAACACTGCACATCCATCCTCATGGATAGCGTTAAGTTGTCGCGAGAATATCTCGTGCACTTAAATTGAATAAAAACTCGCCTCCAATCCCTAACCCTAACCCTAACCCTAACCTAACCCTAACCCTAACCCTAACCCTAAACCTAACCCTGACCCTAAACCTAACCTAACTTAAAGGTAGAGCGGCGGACCGGTATCCCGAAGGTGCGAGTTCAAATCCCGCTCGAGTCAACATTTTTCTGTTGACTTCGGGAGTGTACGTTAATTGTGAAGTTATCGTTTCATAATACCCTGAAGATGATTCTGAAATAGAATTGAAACACTGCACATCCATCCTCATGGATAGCGTTAAGTTCTTTCGAGAATATCTCGTGCACTTAAATTGGATAAAAACTCGCCTCCAATCCCTGTGGACTCGATAGCTGAACAGGTAGAGCGGGGGACCGGTATCCCGAAGGTTCGAGTTGAAATCCCGCTCGAGTCAACATTTTTCAGTTGACTTCGGCAGTGTAGGTTAATAGTGAAGTAATCATTTCATAATACCCTGAGGAAGATTTTGAAATAGAATTGAAACACTGCACATCCATCCTCATGGATAGCGTTAAGTTTTCGCGAGAATATCTCGTGCACTTAAATTGGATAAAAACTCGCCTCCAATCCCTGTGGTCTCGATTGCTCAACAGGTAGAGCGGAGGACCGGTATTCCGAAGGTGCGAGTTGAAATCCCGCTCGAGTCAACATTTTTCAGTTGAAATCTGCAGTGTTCGTTAATTGTGAAGTTATCGTTTCATAATACCTTGAGGAAGATTCTGAAATAGAATTGAAACAATGCATATCCATCCTCATGGATAGCGTTATGTTGTCGCGAGAATATCTCGTGCACTTAAATTGGATAAAAACTCGACTTCAATCCCTGTGGACTCGATAGCTCAACAGGTAGAGCGGCGGATCGGTATCCCGAAGGTGCGAGTTCAAATCCCGCTCGAGTCAACATTTTTCAGTTGACTTCGGCAGTATAGGTTAATTGTGAAGTTATCGTTTCATAATACCCTGAGGAAGATTCTGAAATAGAATTGAAACACTGCACATCCATCCTCATGGATAGCGTTAAGTTCTCTCGAGAATATCTCGTGCACTTAAATTGGATAAAAACTCGCCTCCAATCCCTGTGGACTCGATAGCTCAACAGGTAGAGCGGCGGACCGGTATCCCGAAGGTGCGAGTTCAAATCCCGCTCGAGTAAACATTTTTCAGTTGACCTCTACAGTGTAGGTTAATTGTGAAGTTATCGTTTCATAATACCCTGAGGATGATTCTGAAATAGAATTGAAACACTGCACATCCATCCTCATGGCTAGCGTTAAGTTCTCTCGAGAATATCTCGTGCACTTAAATTGGATAAAAACCCGTCTCCAATCCCTGTAGTCTCGATATCTCAACAGGTAGAGTAGCGGACAGGTATCCCGAAGGTGCGAGTTCAAATCCCGCTCGAGTCAACATTTTTCAGTTGAATTCGGCAGTGTAGGTTAATTGTGAAGTTATCGTTTCATAATACCCTGAGGATGATTCTGAAATTTAATTGAAACACTGCACATCCATCGTCATGGATAGCGTTAAGTTGTCGCGAGAATATCTCGTGCATATAAATTGGATAAAAACTCGCCTCCAATCCCTGTGGACTCGATAGCTCAACAGGTAGAGCGGCGGACCGGTATCCCGAAGGTGCGAGTTCAAATGCCGCTCGAGTCAACATTTTTCAGTTGACTTCGGCAGTGTAGTTAATTGTGAAGTTATCTTTTCATAATACCCTGAGGATGATTCTGAAATAGAATTGAAACACTGCACATCCATCCTCATGGATAGCGTTAAGTTTTCGCGAGAATATCTCATGCACTTAAATTGGATAAAAACTCGCAACCAATCCCTGTGGACTCGATAGCTCAACGGGTAGAGCGGCGGACCGGTATCCCGAAGGTGCGAGTTCAAATGCCGCTCGAGTCAACATTTTTCAGTTGATTTCGGCAGTGTAGGTTAATTGTGAAGTTATCGTTTCATAATACCCTGAGGATGATTCTGAAATAGAATTGAAACACTGCACATCCATCCTCATGGATAGCGTTAAGTTCTCTCGAGAATATCTCGTGCACTTAAATTGGATAAAAACTCGCCTCCAATCCCTGTGGACTCGATAGCTCAACATGTAGAACGGCGGACCGGTATTACGAAGGTGCGAGTTCAAATCCCGCTCGAGTCAACATTTTTCAGTTGACTTCGGCAGTGTACGTTAATTGTGAAGTTATCGTTTCATAATACCCTGAGCAAGATTCTGAAATAGAATTGAAACACTGCACATCCATCCTCATGGATTGCGTTAAGTAGTCGCGAGAATATCTCCTGCACTTAAATTGGATAAAAACTCGCCTCCAATCCCTGAAGATTCGATAGCTCAACAGGTAGAGCGGCGGACCGGTATCCCGAAGGTGCGAGTTCAAATCCCGCTTGAGTCAACATTTTTCAGTTTACTTCGGCAGTTTAGGTTAAGTTTGAAGTTATAGTTTCATAATACCCTGAGGATGATTCTGAAATAGAATTTAAACACTGCACATCCATCCTCATGGATAGCGTTAAGTTGTCGCGAGAATATCTCGTGCACTTAAATTGGATAAAAACTTGCCTCAAATCCTTGTGGACTCGATAGCTCAACAGGTAGAGCGGCGGACCGGTATCCCCAAGGTGCGAGTTCAAATCCCGTTCGAGTCAACATTTTACAGTTGACTTCGGCAGTGTAGGTTAATTGTGAAGTTATCGTTTCATAATCCCCTTAGGATGATTCTGAAATAGAATTGAAACACTGCACATCCATCCTCATTAATAGCGTTATGTTGTCCCGAGTATATCTCGTGCACTTAAATTGGATAAAAACTCGCCTCCATACCCTGTGGACCCGATAGCTCAACAGGTAGAGCAGCGGACCGGTATATTGAAGGTGCGGGTTTAAATCCCGCTCGAGTCAACATTAGTGAGTTTGGGAACGCAACGGCATAGGACGACGGCGACGTCTACGTCAGAGTAAAAGACTGGGGAAGACTAGCTGGGCGCAACGTTGCCGTCGTAAGCTTAGAAAAGTTTGGGAATTTGGCGGCAAATTCAAAGTTTTCGAAATGGATGAAATTCTCGACTCCCTGCTCATTGCATTTGATAATGGGCTTATTTCGGACGAAGAGTTGCTGCTCTTGGAAGAGAATTTGTCGAGTTCAGAGCACAAACAATCTGCCTTTCCATATTTAGAATATGATCGGTTCGATTGGGACAAATTGGACGAGCTTACATGCAAAGTTGAATTTCGTTTCGAGAAACAACATATTCCACGTTTGCAAAAAGCACTTCAAATTCCTGACGTCGTTTCCATTCCACATGCGAAAACTTGTGGTGGATTGGAGGCTTTGTGCATAGTTCTGAAAAGATTTGCCTACCCTGTACGGTACTGTGATATGGTCTCCCTGTTTGGTCGGTCTGTTCCTGAATTGTGTAAAATAACCCTGGACACAATTGATCACATCTATAATAGTCACTGCTTCCGGCTGCAAAGCTGGAATCAACCATTTCTCTCACCAAGATGTTTGCTGGCATATGCCAATGCTATACACTGCAAAGGAGCACCACTTACCACATGTTTTGGTTTCATTGATGGCACTCTCAGACCAATAAGCAGACCTGCTTTCAACCAAAGAGTGGTTTACAATGGCCACAAGAGATTGCATGGTATCAAATTCCAAAGCATATGCATCCCAAATGGTTTAATTGCAAACTTGTCAGGACCATGGGGTAAACACAGTTGTTCTCATATATTTTTGACATGTTTGCCTGTTGCTGTATATTTTATAGAAGTTTTTGTCATGGGGTAAGAGTCCTGGTAAACAGTTTTAGAAATCTACTTCTGACCCAGTTGTCCTGCCACTCTTTCTTTTAGAAGGCAAAATACATGATGCACATATGCTTGGACAATCTGGGCTGATTCAAGATCTTGAACAATTTGCTATTGCTCCAGATGGGACTCCTCTATGCCTTTATGGTGACCCAGCATACCCTTTAAGGGTCCACCTTCAACAGCCATTCAGAAATGCTGTGACAGAAGATATGAGACAATATAATAAAGCCATGAGTAGTGTACGAGTCAGTGTTGAATGGTTGTTTGGAGAAATAACTAAATACTTTAAGTTTGTGGACTTCAAGCAGCAACTTAAAATATGCTTAAGTCCCATTGGGAAAATTTACATTGTTTGTGCAATATTACAAAACAGTTTAGCTTGCTTGTATGGCAACATGGTATCAGACTATTTTGAAATAGACCCACCAGCTTTGGAAGATTACTTTTGGACAGTCAATGAATAGAATCACCATTTGTATGTAACATTTCTGGGAAGTTATATTACTATTCAACTTGTGTAAAGTACTGCTTACAGTAACTGCTTCATAGCTCATGAGAGCCATTAATTAAGGAAGAAACAACTGAAATACAAATATAAGAAACAGTAATAAACCATGTATACCAAAATGTAAATACTCTTCCAGTTTCACAGCCTTCCACTAAAATATTAATTTTTTACCTGACATAGTATGTTCATATAGTTTAACTAAATGCGGTTCTATTGCAACAAAAATTAAACAATTGTGTTTAACATAACTCTCATCCCAAGATCAAAGCAGTATATATCTGCTCACAATGAACTATTGCCTAGTTACAACAAAAACATGTCTCAATAAGGTTACCATTTTGGGTCACATACCAAGTCAGTTATTTAAACCAGGCAGTACCCCAACTGTCAGACAAATTTGCTGGATTTCATGTTATACATTTACTGCGGTTTGATAAAAGAAGGCCACCACCTGGCTTAGAAGAGTATTAAGAGTCAACTGATGGAATATATAGACCCAGACACCACAGATATGTTTTCTTTAAATTTCATCACATAAACAGACCAAAAAATATAAGTTTTTGATATAAGTTTCATTTCCTAACAAAACAAACAAAACAACAGCAACAATTTTCAAAGTTATGTCTAATTTTTCTTAGCAAGTTCGAGTAAAATGTTTAGCATACTCTGATTTTGTGCCTTCAGGGCCTCAAGCTCCTTGTCTTTTAATTCCAACTCTAGTTTACGTACTTCAAGTTCCTTTTCTTTATGAGCAATCTCCATTTTCTTAACGTCAATCTCTTTGTCAGCTTTTTCTTTCAGATATTCTAATGTCGCTGTTCTTTTGGCTCTAAATGAACTGCAGCCTGATAATCTCGCTTCTGCTTTTCTTTTGCCTGTCTCACGAACAGTTTCAAGTGCCAGAAGCCTTACCTCCTCAGCCTTATTTCTCTCCTCCTCCTTGGCTGTTTTTTCTTTCTCTCTGTTCTCTTCTTGACCTTCGAAAAGGCCAACAGCTTCCTCTATTGCACGATTCAATTCGCTGGGCTCATCAACCTCAACACCCGATGATTTAATTTCTTCACTGGTTTTTCTCTTAAACTTTCTCTGAAGTAACAAATAACGGTCTCGTACAGCTCTTATATCCTTCAAGTAGAACAATACATCACTTCTGGCATTGAGATTATCCACTATCCTCTGCCATGTGATTCCAATTTGTCTGGAGCCTTTGGCATGATCGAAGGGTCTTTCCGCAAGGATCTCCTTGATTAGCTCCAAATCATGTTGCTTTGTCCACTTCATAACAGAGAACTTACTGTGAACACAAAGGTAAAAAAAATGCTTATATTTTATTGAACTCACTGTGAATCCAATACCTAGGATGTGCTTGAATAAAAATAAAATATACTTACTTGTTATCCCTTGAATCTGTCATCTTCGAGTTTCGCGTTGTCAATGCAACCTGAATTTTCAGAAATAGCGTTGCAGGGACAACGGCAACGGCAATGACGACCCGTATTGTGAAGATAATTATGCAAAGCCGAGGCCCCTACTCGGTCACTAACGTCGCCGTTGTCAGTTCCCGTCGCGTTCCCAAACTCTCTATTTTTCAGTTGACTTCGGCAGTGTACGTTAATTGTGAAGTTATCGTTTCATAATACCCTGAGGATGATTCTGAAATAGAATTGAAACACTGCACATCCATCCTCATGGATAGCGTTAAGTTCTCTCGAGAATATCTCGTGTACTTAAATTGGATAAAAACTCGCCTCCAATCCCTGTGGACTCGATAGCTCAACAGGTAGAACGGCGGACCGGTATCCCGAAGGTGCGAGTTCAAATCCCGCTCGAGTCAACATTTTTCAGTTGACTTCGGCAGTGTAGGTTAATTGCGAAGTTATCGTTTCATAATACCCTGAGGATGATTCTGAAATAGTATTTGAAACACTGCACATCCATCCTCATGGATAGCGTTAAGTAGTCGCGAGAATATCTCGTGCACTTAAATTGGATAAAAACTCGCCTCCAATCCCTGTGGACTCGATAGCTCAACAGGTAGAGCGGCGGACCGGTATCCCGAATAAGCGAGTTCAAATCCCGCTCGAGTCAACATTTTTCAGTTTTCTTCGGCAGTTTAGGTTAAGTGTGAAGTTATAGTTTCATAATACCATGAGGATGATTCTGAAATAGAATTTAAACACTGCACATCCATCCTCATGGATGGCGTTAAGTTGTCGCGAGAATATCTCGTGCACTTAAATTGGATAAAAACTCGCCTCAAATCCTTGTGGACTCGATAGATCAACAGGTAGAGCGGTTGACCGGAATCCCGAAAGTGCGAGTTAAAATCCCGCTCGAGTCAACATTTTTCAGTTGACTTCGGCAGTGTAGGTTAATTGTGAAGTTATCGTTTCATAATCCCCTGAGGATGATTCTGAAATAGAATTGAAACACTGCACATCCATCCTCATTAATAGCGTTATTTTGTCCCGAGTATATCTCGCGCACTTAAATTGGATAAAAACTCGCCTGCAATCCCTGTGGACTCGATAGCTCAAAAGGTAGAGCGGCGGACCGGTATCTCGAAGGTGCGAGTTGAAATCCTACTCGAGTCAACATTTTTCAGTTGACTTCGGCTGTGTAGGTTAATTGTGAAGTTATCGTTTCATAATACCCTGAGGATGATTCTGAAATAGAATTGAAACACTGCACATCCATCCTCATGGATAGCGTTAAGTTCTCTAGAGAATATCTCGTGGACTTAAATTGGATAAAAACTCGCCTGCAATCCCTGTGGACTCGATAACTCAACAGGTAGAACGGCTTACCGGTATCCCGAAGGTGCGAGTTCAAATCCCGCTCGAGTCAGCATTTTTCAGTTGACTTCGGTAGTGTACGTTAATTGTGAAGTTATCGTTTCATAATACCCTGAGGAAGATTCTGAAATAGAATTGAAACACTGCACATTCATCCTCATGGATAGCGTTAAGTAGTCGCGAGAATATCTCGTGCACTTAAATTGGATAAAAACTCGCCTCCAATCCCTGTCGACTCGATAGCTTAACAGGTAGAGCGGCGGACCGGTATCCCGAAGGTGCGAGTTCAAATCCCTCTCGAGTCAACATTTTTCACTTGACTTCGGTAGTGTACGTTAATTGTGAAGTTTTATTTTGATAAAGATATACTCTTACGCTCCTAGGGCGTAAGTGCAATGAGTATATCTTTAACAGGGGGGGCCTACAAAACCGCAAACTAGCTGAGGGCATGACCCTCACCCCCAAAGTCGGAAGCTAAGTTCTGACGCAAGATAATTTTTCTAGAAAAAAAGAATTGAAAAAAGGAATCCTAGGAAACCTAAAAAGAGCTAGTGTCCCGACAACGGAAGTACAACCAATTAAGGCGACCGCCGAGGCCGGAACCTAGAAGAGAAAGAGGTTAAAAATGTTAAAAACGTTAAAAACGTTAAAAACAGGAATCCTAGGAAGCCTAGAAGAAAACAACGTCCCGACAACGGAAGTACGACCAATTAAGGCGACCGCCGAGGCCGGGACCTAACAAAAGAGGTTAAAAACGTTAAAAAGAGAAGACCAGCTTCTCCGAAACAAGGCGACCAAGGGTACCATTTGCGAGCCACTCTTTTCTAAAACGCTCGCGTTGTGCGTCCGTATGGCATTGGCGTGCTCTTAGCGCCAATACGAACTTGATACGGACGATGGCCCCTTGGATGTAATCATCCGGGACAGGTGGCGTTCCGCGGAACCTAAAGTTGTTCCGGGCTAGCCAGATGCGATGCTTCATCACGTGTAGCATCCACATCACGATCTTGGGTATGCGTCTGCGGCGTGCTGGCGGAAAACCGAAGAGAACTTCGGTGACCGTGAAAGGGCCAGCAGATGGATCCACAGACAGCAGATGGAAATATACCCAGTTGATCAGAAACTGCGCAAAGGAGCACTCGAAGAAGAGATGAGCTAGCGTCTCTTCCTCTGCACCGCAATGGCACCGGGGATCGACGTTGCGGTAACCAAAACTGCGGACCAGCCGCGAGGCGGTGTACAAAACTCCGTGCGCGATCTTCCAATTCAGATCAACTATCGTCCTGTCCAGAGTCAGGTAGCTTAATTGGTGCCACGTCTCGGGCCAATGGAGCTCGCCGTAGGTGGGGCGGAATTTGGCGACGCAGTGTGGTGGTTCGCGTTGGATAGCGAGTCCAACGCGATAGGCAGACTGGGTGGACATGGACGCCACCTCCAGAGGGGCGTCCCGCTCGACACCGAGGGCCAAACGGCCGTCTGCCATGGCGCCGCCATGGAATTTTCTCCAGGCCTCGACCAGATGTTTGTAAAAGGTCGTGAGACGTGAACACCTAGTGCGGTTAAATAAAGTGCTACCTAACTTAAAAGATGTTACCGGGTCGTACATGAAAACCCGGTAGAAATTATGGAAAAAGAAGGTCTTCCATTTGGCGCAGGAGTCACGGCGGAAACGCTTTAGCCACTGCAGCGCCATTGCGTCCGCTTTCAACCGAAAGTCCACGATACCAAAACCTCCGTGGGCTCGCGGCTGAACCATACTCCTGCGGGCGACAAGATCTCGGCCGCCCGACCAAAAGAAAGACCAAATCGCCTTGTTAATTCGCGATGCCACCTTTGCTGGCATCACGAATATAGAGCACAAGTGCCAGATCTGGGACAATGCTAGTGCATTAATAATGAGCGCCTTGCCCTGAAAGGAAAGAGAACGACCCTTCCAGGATGCAAGACGCCTCTCAACTTTTTCGACTTTCGGGTCCCAGGTGGCACTTGAGTAATCCGAGGCAGAAAACACTGCCCCGAGTAATGGTAACTCCGTTACCCAATTGAGACCATGGGGCCGGTCGGTACGATCTTTCCACTTGCCGACCCACATGGCCTTAGATTTACCTATGTTTAGTTTCGACCCCGAGCCCAGCTCGTAGAGGTCGTAAACGTTCAATACTTCTTTAATGGAGTTCTCCGTCGTAACTACCACCGTAGTGTCGTCGGCATACCCCGATACCCTCAGTTCCTCTAAAGAATTAGGAAGCTGGACTATATGGATGCCGGGTGCAGCTCGCAGATTGCAAGCTAGCACCTCGGCACAGAGGACGTAAAGTAACGGGGAGAGAGGACAACCCTGTCGCACTCCACGGGACGGGTGGAGGCTAGGGGAAGTCCAGCCGTTGATGACTACGGCGGATTCTATGTTGTTATAGAATATCGAGACCCACTTGCGAAAACCGGGACCGAAACCCATGGTTTCTAGGACGCGCGAGAGGAATCCCCAGTCGACGCGATCAAAGGCCTTCTCTTGATCTAAGGAGAGGAGGGCGACGGGGATATCCTCCATCGCTGCGTGGTCGATTAGGTCCCTGATGGTGGAAAGGTTTTCGCTTATGGATCTCCCGGGAACTCCACAAGTTTGGTCCGGTGACACCACCGAACCGATAACTTTTAAAAGCCGACCCGCGATAGCACGGGTGGCGATTTTATAATCTAAGTTAAGTAGACTTATTGGGCGCCAGTTCTTTGTCAGTAACCGGTCGCCCTTTTTATACAAAACTATAATAAGTCCTCGGCGTTGAGAGATGGATAATTGCCCGACCTCGTACGCTAGATTGAGAATACGCACGAGATCGGCACCGAGGACTGGCCAAAAGCGCGAATAGAACTCCATCGGAAAGCCGTCCGACCCGGGAGTCTTACCAGCAGACATCCCTTTGAGGGCCGCTTCGCACTCTTCCGACGTGAGGAGTCCTTCACAAAGCTCTCGCTCACCAGGAGCGAGAGTCCGGACTAACTTGGACAACAGGTGGTCCTGGGTAGGGGAATCGCAGCTCTGAGCTGTAAAGAGCTGCTCGTAGTAGGCCCGCCACACTCCCAAGATGTCGATAGGGTCGTGGTGGACCGTCCCCGTCTCAGGGTCTTTGATGGCACTCATAGTCTGCTTAGATCGATGTTTTTGCTCTAGCGAGAAGAAGTAACCAGATGATATTTCTCCTTCTTCAGCCCATCTGCAGCGAGAGCGGACCTGCGCCGCTTGAGCTGCGCGCAGCTCCTGTTCTCGCAATTCCTCTTGTACGGCGCACAGCTCTCCGAAGGCGGTCGAATCTCCAGCGTCAAACCGACGCTGGAGTGTTCGGAGGCGGCGCAACAAGAGGCGCTGGGCAGACGAGCTAGCTAGAGCCTTGGTTTTGGCAAAACTACGAGTTACCTCCCTGAGATAAAACTTCCCCATGTCCCACCAGTCCAAGGAGTTCTCAAAATCCCCCTCAGACTCTTGCGTCTTCCAAAAGGACCAGAACGACTTCACGAGATCACAGTACTCCTGATCTTCGAGGAGCGAGATGTTGAATTTCCAGTATCCAGGGCCTCTCGCCTCGGAGGTGGTGTCGAGCGAGAAGGTTACCTGGATATAGCGGTGATCCGTGAAGAAGGACGGATAATAATCGCAGTCCTGGATCTGGTCCTTCAGACCTATGGGCGCCCAGATCATGTCGATTCGGGAGGAGCAATCCCCCGAAGCATGATCCCAGGAGTAAGTACGAACTCCTGGGCGAAGGGAGCGCCACGTTGGAAAGGTCTGAGTTGCTGACAACAAGGACTGAAGGGCAGTCACGCTTTCGGCAGAGCGGTTTGGAGCCGGCCTCTGAAAGGATCGAGGATGGCGTCGATCGAGGTCGGGGTCCAACACCGCGTTAAAATCCCCACATACAAATGTGGGGCGACACATGTCCATTAGATCCGGCAACGAAGCGAAAAATTTGTTTCGTGCCGGATTACTATTTGGGGCATAGAGGGAGACAAAACGAAGGACTTGCTCCCCTATGCCTACCTCCGCTTGGACGAACCGACCAGCTTCATCCCGCCAGACTTTGTCTAGGCGGTGTTTTGAGGAGACAAGGATAGCCGTTCCTGCACGTTTGTTGGAAATGCAGGAAGAAGCTACCGCATACCCTGAGTTGGAAAACCAACTCCGAAATGTTGCATGAGACGCGGCGTGCGTCTCTTGCAGACAGACAATGTCAGCCTTCAAACACTGCAACCAGTGAATGAAGGTGGTCCGCTTAGTACGGTCATTAAGACCGTTGATGTTTAGCAAGACCACGCTGAACATTGGCGTGTCTAGGAGTGGTTCTCCTCCTCGTCGGAGCTAACCACGACGATTGGGGAAAGCTCCGGAGGGGGTAACGGCAGCGGCCCCGAACGGGGGCCACGGCTACCACGACGACGTAGAACCATCAAAGTTGATGGTTCTTCTACCTTGACCGACACGGCCAAGGTCTTGTCGTCGTCGCTCGACTCAGATGCGGACGCGTATTCGTCGTCGGACATCGGAAGCTGGTCGGAGCAGCCATCGTATGTGAGCTGAGGGTTAGAAGCCTCAGACTCGGAGCGCTGGCAAGAAGGTAATGGTGCCAGCGCGGATGGCTGCCAGTCGGGGGTGGACCCTAATGAATCGGGTCCGCCCTCCGCCAACGAACAACGTTGGACGGCCGGCGGAAGGACCATCGTCGATCCCACAGCGGACTGAACGACAGTCCGCTGGATGGCCCCTGTCACACCGGGTGTCGGAGGTATTATTCCCTCACTCTCCTGTTGTGTGGCCACGATGGTGGTCTGCTCCACCACACGGGAAGCAGTGTGGACCACAACTAGGCCTTCTTCCGAGGCCGTAAACTGGCTAATGTGATCCGATGCGACCACATTAGCGACCTGTGCGACTACGGCGGTAGGCGCAGGGGGGATGACAGCACCGTCCTGGGATGGAGAGAAAGAAGCTATCTCCATCCTTTCCGATCCAGAGTCAGAAAAACTCTGGATCTCAGGCGTTGGTGTGCCTGGGTTGACGGGCGTCGAGGCCCCGGTCATAAATACTTCCAGGGCCTGGGAATCCCCCAGGGGCACATCAACAACGTTGTTGCCCCGCAGGTCATCCTCGGAGTCGGACTCCGGGAGAGGAGGGACGAGACGTGCGTCAGCCATCTCTGCCAAGGTGGGATCTGCCGCAGATGATGTAGGGGGCAGATCCAATTTTTGGGCAGAACCATCCACGATGGCTAACGCAGAGGCTGAACCTTCAGCCTCGGGGGGCCCTGTGTACGGAACCAGGGCCCTATCCAGACCGGCCTGAACATCGACCACCTCGGCCAATGTACGGTCTTCGGTAGTAGACGTTGGCGGCAATGCCAACGTCTTGGCCGAGGGAACATCCTCACCGTTGTGAGGATGGATGGTAATGGCCAATGCCTTGGCCGGTCCGCAAATGGAGCGCACGACAGGTGCGTCCGAAATGACCAAAGGGGGGGTGGGTGGGGGAGTAGGCGGTGTAGAGCCGCTCTTTGCGCAAAGAATGCGCAAGCGCCCTTTATGGCCGGGGAGCACACTGCGCGCCGTCCAGGCGTCAGAGCGACCCCTTTTTGCCGCGATGGAAGAGCGGCAAGATGTAGAACGGTGACGAGCTATGGTCACCGACCGCCTACTACGGGTAAGGGGTTTTGAGGGACGGGGTAGGGGGCCGAGAGAAGAACGACGACCCCCTTTTTTGGGTGCCCCTGTGGCGGCTATGGGGAGAGGAGCAATCCTCTCCAAGAACTGGGAGGGGTCGGGCACACGCCCACCCTCCAAACTGGGGGGAGACTGGCGTGTACCTTTGCCCGTCTCCACAGTATGGGCCTCGGCCGCTTGTTTCTTTTGCCCCCCGCTGTTGGTGTTGTTCTGGGGTTTGGGCGCTTGTTTTTTCTCCCCTCGGCGGAGGGGGGACTGTGGAGCGCCCTTCCCAGTAGCGGAAGGCTTGGCCGAGGACTTTTTGGCTACCGGGGGGGCCTGCTGTCTTTGACCCCCTTCCTTGGTAGCCGAGGTGCCCGAACGGGTATGGACGGTGGGAGGGGGACCTGATTGACGGTCCCTTACTGCACCTGCAAAGGACTTCTGGCCAGTCCTCAGGGGGCACTGCTTCTCCCTGTGACCAACTGTGGCACACCGGTTACAGGTTATGGGTTGCCCCTTGTAACCGGCAGTGCAGGAGAAGCCAGCAACCTTGATGTAACGGGGGACTGGCGTTTTCAACGTCATGGTAACCATTCTGGTACCAGACTGTATCTGGGGGAAGCCCTTCACCGGGAGGTGCTTCACTGCAACCACCCGCCCATACAGGCCTAGATCGCTCTTAAAGGCCTCGTTGGGCACTTGAAAAGGGACCTGGTCGACAAAGACCTGGTGGAAGACCTCGAAGGCAGGCCTAGGGGTAAGGTGGACACCCCTAAAATCTAGTCCCCGGAGTTCCAGGGACTGCCTGTCTCGTACGGTCTTCAATTCTACCCGGAATTGGTAGCCCGGGAGAATTTGGACACCAGAGACGCGACCAGGTCCGATAACTTTTATAAACTCGACTCGGACTTTCGATGAAGAGTCCGAGCCTACAATTTTTTTATTTAATGTAAAAAGGCATGTCGTCTCGTTCCAGAGGGCATAGTCCTCTGGAGTAAATAAAGTCGAGAGAGACGGCATGCTGGATCAACAAAAAAACCCAAAAGACACTAAAGACACTCTAACTATATTAATCAAGACTTTGACCCCACTACAGATAAACGGAGGCCAAAGGAATACAGTCAAAATTTACAAAATACACTAATAGGTAAATAATCAAGTCTTTGACCCCTCTACAAAGAAATGGAGGCCAAAGGAAAGAAGAACACTAATAAATTTGGTTAAGCAAGTTTATGACCCCACTACAATTAAATGGAGGTCAAAACGGAAAAGCACAAAAAAGAGTATAACCAAATCAAATCGTTGACCCCACTACAGATAAATGGGGGCCAAAAAGACAAAAACACAAATAGGAATATTAAGTAAAGTTTCTGACATCGCTACGGGTGAGTGGAGGCCAGATAACTCTAAAACACCGTCCCAAAAATTATGGGACGCACACAAAGAATAATTAAGACAGAAACGGTCCCGAAACTTGTGGGACCAACACTAATAGTTGTGACAAACTAGTCTTTGACCTCTCTACACGTCGAATGGAGGCCAAAGACACTAAAAACACTAAAAACACTAACTAGCACTACAGTGTTCTGCTAAAACGCAGAACACAGAAAAGAGAAAGAAAGCCAAAAACCACTACAGGAAAAGGATATGCCTACTCAGAGAGTAGGGTGCTCTCGACCCACCCCGAAAACCGAATGGTATCCGGAGCACCTAAAGTGTCGGCCTTCCCAGGAGTGAGAGCACAAGATTTTAAAGAAAACTATAAGAAGCTCAACGACGAGCGAAGCGTGTCCGGTTCCTAAGCCCGGCTAGTCGATTACTGTGGTGCGATTATTAAGGTGCGAGTTCAAATCCCGCTCGAGTCAACATTTTTCAGTTGACTTCGGCAGTGTACGTTAATTGTGAAGTTATCGTTTCATAATACCCTGAGGATGATTTTGAAATAGAATTGAAACACTGCACATCCATCCTCATGGATAGCGTTAAGTTGTCGCGAGAGTATCTCGTGCACTTAAATTGGATAAAAACTCGCCTCCAATCCCTGTGGACTCGATAGCTCAACAGGTAGAGCGGCGGACCGGTATCCCGAAGGTGCAAGTTCAAATCCCGCTCGAGTCAACATTTTTCAGTTGACTTCGGCAGTGTAGGGTAATTGTGAAGTTATCGTTTCATAATACCCTGAGGATGATTCTGAAATAGAATTGAAACACTGAACTTCCATCCTCATGGATAGCGTTAAGTTGTCGCGAGAAAATCTCGTGCACTTAAATTGGATAAAAACTCGCATCCAATCCCTGTGGACTCGATAGCTAAACAGGTAGAGCGGCGGACCGGTATCCCGAAAGTGCGAGTTCAAATCCCACTCAAGTCAACATTTTTCAGTTGACTTCGGCAGTGTAGGTTAATTGTGAAGTTATCCTTTCATAATACCATGAGAATGATTTTGAAATAGAATTGAAACACTGCACATCCATCCTCATGGATAGCGTTAAGTTGTCGCGAGAGTATCTCGTGCACTTAAATTGGATAAAAACTCGCCTCCAATCCCTGTGGACTCGATAGCTCAACAGGTAGAGCGGCGGACCGGTATCCCGAAGGTGCAAGTTCAAATCCCGCTCGAGTCAACATTTTTCAGTTGACTTCGGCAGTGTAGGGTAATTGTGAAGTTATCGTTTCATAATACCCTGAGGATGATTCTGAAATAGAATTGAAACACTGAACTTCCATCCTCATGGATAGCGTTAAGTTGTCGCGAGAAAATCTCGTGCACTTAAATTGGATAAAAACTCGCCTCCAATCCCTGTGGACTCCATAGCTCAACAGGTAGAGCGGCAGACCGGTATCCCGAAGGTGCGAGTTCAAATCCCGCTCGAGTCAATATTTTTCAGTTGACTTCGGGAGTGTACGTTAATTGTGAAGTTATCGTTTCATAATACCCTGAGGATGATTCTGAAATAGAATTGAAACACTGCACATCCATCCTCATGGATAGCGTTAAGTAGTCGCGAGAATATCTCGTGCACTTAAATTGGATAAAAACTCGCCTCCAATCCCTGTGGACTCGATAGCTAACAGGTAGATAGGCGGACCGGTATACTGAAGGTTCGAGTTCAAATCCCGCTCTAGTCAACATTTTTCAGTTGACTTTGGCAGTGTAGGTTACTTGTGAAGTTATCGTTTCATAATACCCTGAAGATGATTCTGAAATAGAATTGAAACACTGCACATCCATCCTCATGGATAGCGTTAAGTTGTCGCTAGAATATCTCGTGCACTTAAATTGAATAAAAACTCGCCTCCAATCCCTAACCCTAACCCTAACCCTAACCCTAACCCTAACCCTAACCCTAACCTAACCCTAACACTAACCCTAACCCTAAACCTAACCCTGACCCTAACCCTAACCTAACCTAAAGGTAGAGCAGCAGACCGGTATCCCGAAGGTGCGAGTTCAAATCCCGCTCGAGTCAACATTTTTCAGTTGACTTCTGGAGTGTACGTTAATTGTGAAGTTATCGTTTCATAATACCCTGAGGATGATTCTGAAATAGAATTGAAACACTGCACATCCATCCTCATGGATAGCGTTAAGTTCTTTCGAGAATATCTCATGCACTTAAATTGGATAAAAACTCGCCTCCAATCCCTGTGGACTCGATAGCTGAACAGGTAGAGCGGCGGACCGGTATCCCGAAGGTGCGAGTTGAAATCCCGCTCGAGTCAACAATTTTCAGTTGACTTCGGCAGTGTAGGTTAATTGTTAAGTTATCCTTTCATAATACCATGAGAATGATTTTGAAATAGAATTGAAACACTGCACATCCATCCTCATGGATAGCGTTAAGTT
>JASJOG010000224.1:227500-262500 GCA_030142905.1 Heliopora coerulea
GAGATATTCTCGCGACAACTTAACGCTATCCATGAGGATGGATTTTCAGTGTTTCAATTCTATTTCAGAATCATCCTCAGGGTATTATGAAACGATAACTTCACACTTAACCTACAATGCCGAAGTCAACTGAAAAATGTTTACTCGAGCGGGATTTCAACTCGCACCTTCGGATACCGGTCCTCCGCTCTACCTGTTGAGCTATCGAGTCCTTAGGGATGGGAGCGAGTTTTATCCAATCTAAGTGTACGAGATATTCTCGCGAAAAATTAACGCTATCCATGAGGATTGACGTGCAGTGGTTTAATTCTATTTCAGAATCATCGTCAGGGTATTATGAAACGATAACTTCACAATTAACTTACACTGCCGAAGTGAACTGAAAAATGTTGACTCGAGCGGGATTTCAACTCACACCTTCGGTATACCGGTCCGCCTCTCTATCTGTTGAGCTATCGAGTCTACAGGGATTGGAGGCGAGTTTTTATCTAATTTAAGTGCATGAGATATTCTCGCGACAACTTAACGCTATCCATGAGGATGGATGTGCAGTGTTTCAATTCTATTTCAGAATCATCCTCAGGGTATTATGAAACGATTTTTCACAATTAACCTACACTGCAAAGTCAACTGAAAAATGTTGACTCGAGCGGGATTTGAACTCGCACCGTCGGGATACCGGTCTGATGCTCTACCCGTTAAGCTATCGAGTCCACAGGGATTGGAGGCGAGTTTTTATCCTATTTAAGTGCGCGAGAAATTCTCGCGACAACTTAACGCTATCCATGAGGATGGATGTGCAGTGTTTCAATTCTATTTCAGAATCATCCTCAGGGTATTATGAAACGATAACTTCACAATTAACCTGCACTGCCGAAGTCAACTGAAAAATATTGACTCGAGCGGGATTTGAACTAGCTCAGTCGGGATACCGGTAAGCCGCTCTACCTGTTGAGCTATCGAGTCCACAGGGATTGGGGGCGAGTTTTTATCTAATTTAAGTGCACAAGATATTCTCGCGACAACTTAACGCTATCCATGACGATGGATGTTCAGTGTTTCAATTCTATTTCAGAATCATCCTCAGGGTATCATGAAACGATAACTTCACAATTAACCTAAACTGCCGAAGTGAACTAAAAAATGTTGACTCGAGCGGGATTTGAACTCGCACCTTTGGGATAACAGTCCGCCGCTCTACCTGTCGAGCTATCGAGTCCACAGGGATTGGAGGCGAGTTTTTATCCAATTTAAGTGCACAAGATATTCTCGCGACAACTTAACACTATCCATGAGGATGGATGTGCAGTGTTTCAATTCTATTTCAGAATCATCGTCAGGGTATTATGAATCGATAACTTCACAATTAACCTACACTGCCGAAGTCAACTGAAAAATGTTGACTCAAGCGGTATTTGAACTCGCACCTAGGGATACCGGTCCTCCGCTCTACCTGTTCAGCTATCGAGTCCACAGGGATTGGAGGCGAGTTTTTATCCAATTTAAGTGCACGAGATATTCTCGCGAAAACTTAACGCTATCCATGAGGATGGATGTGCAGTGTTTCAATTCTATTTCAGAATCATCCTCAGAGTATTATGAAACGATAACTTCACAATTAACCTACACTGCCGAAGTCAACTGAAAAATGTTGACTCGAGCGAGAGATTTGAACTCGCACCGTCGTGATACCGGTCCGCCGCTCTGCCCGTTGAGCTATCGAGTCCATAGTGATTGGAGTCGAGTTTTTAACCAATTTAAGTGCACTAGATATCCTCACGACAACTTAACACTCTCCATGAGGATCGATGTGCAGTGTTTCAATTCTATTTCAGAATCATCATCAGGGTATTATGAAACGATAACTTCACAATTAACGTACACTGCCGAAGTCAACTGAAAAATATTGACTCGAGCGGGATTTTAACTAGCACAGTCGGGATACCGGTAAGCCGCTCTACCTGTTGAACTATCGAGTCCAAAGGGATTGGGGGCGAGGTTTTATCTAATTTAAGTGCACGAGATATTCTCGCGGCAACTTAACGCTATCCATGAGGATGGATGTGCAGTGTTTCAATTCTATTTCAGAATCATCCTCAGGGTATTATGAAACGATAACTTCACAATTAACCTACACTGCCGAAGTCAACTGAAAAATGTTGACTCGAGCGGGAATTGAAATCGCACCTTCAGGATAACGGTCCTCCGCTCTACCTGTTGAGCTATCGAGTCCACAGTGATTGGAGGCGAGTTTTTATCCAATTTAAGTGCTTGAGATATTATCGCGACAACTTAACGCTAGTTGACTCGAGCTAATGTTGACTCGATCGGGATTTGAACTTGTACTTTCGGGATCCCTGTCCGCCGCTCTACCTGTTGAGGTATCGAGTCCACATGGATTGGAAGCGAGTTTTTATCCAATTTAAGTGCACGAGATATTCTCGCGACAACTTATTAATGATTAGTGCAAAGTGCATAGAGAAGTATAACGGTTGTGGCTAGAGTTAGTCGTTTTTGTCGAAAGTTTGTTAAACCTCGCCAATGGTTGTAAAAGGATCTATAATTTCCAGAGAAGTGGATAAAAGCATTAGATCAATGATTCGAGCAATATTGTAAAATATATGGCAATGCGTTGAAATTGTCCCTTTTAGCCTTTTACGTTAAAAGTCATAAGTATGGTTAGAAATATGTTAAAACCAAGTTGGTGTAAAAAATACTTCCTATGCTTCTAAAATGTTCTATTAAACCCAAACAATATAAAACAAATCGAAATCCGTAGATTCGACGAGTTGATCTCAAAAATTTTCATTCACCTTAAAATCGCTTTATCTCCGCGAGATAAGACGATTTGCGCATAAAGAAGTTCAACGGTTGTACCTTTAGTTAGTGGCGTTTGTCGAAAGTTGACCAAACCTCGCCAATGATTGTAAAATGATCTATATTGGCCAGAGAAGTGGATAAAAGCATTAGATCATTGATTCGAACAGTATTTCAAAATATATGGCAATGTGTTGAAATTGTCCTTTTAAGTCTTATACATTAAAAGTCATAGGTATGGTAAGAAATTTGTGTAAACCAAGCAGGTGTACAAAACACTTCCTATGCTTCTAAAATGTTCTTTTAACCGAAACATTATAAAACAAATCGAATTCCGTTGATTCGACGAGTTGCCCTAAAAAATTTTCATTCATCTCAAAATCGCTCTATCTCCGCGAGATAAGACGATTAGTGCTTAGAGAAGTTTAACGGTTGAGGCTTGAGTTAGTGGCGTTTGTCGAAAGTTGTCCAAACCTCGCCAATGATTATGAAATAATCTACATTGGCCAGAGAAGTGGATAAAAGCATTAGATCATTGATTCGAACGGTATTTTTAAATATATGGCAATGTGTTGAAATTCTCCCGTTACGCCTTATACGTTAAATGCCGTAAGTATGGCTAGATTTAGGTTAAAAGGAGAATAGTTAAGCAAAACCAAACCAATGCTTCTAAAATGATCTTTCCTACCCAAACAATTTAAAACAAATCGAATTCCGTTGATTAGACTAGTCGCTCTCAAACATTTTCAATCTCCTAAAAATCGCTTTATCTCCGCGAGATAAGACGATTTGTCAATGGAGCTGTGTAACGGTTGTAGCTTGTGTTATTTGCGTTTGTCGAAAGTACGCCAAACCTCGCCAATGATTGTAAAATGATCTATATGGGCCAGAGAAGTGGATAAAAGCATTAGATCAATGATTCGAGCAGTATTTCAAAATATATGGCAATGTGTTGAAATTGTCTCATTATGCTTTATACGTTAAAAGTCATAAGTAAGGTTAGAATTGTGTGATAGTAGAATAGCTGTGGGAAACCAACCAATTTCCACTAAAATTATCTTTTACACCCAAACATTATAAAACAAATCGAAATCCGTTGATTAGTTGAGTCGCTCTCAACTAATATTATCAACTAAAAGCTTCTAAAATTATCTTTCCCACCAAAACATTATAAAACAAATCAAATACCGTTGATTAGTCGAGTCAATTCAAAAATTTTCAATCTCCCCAAAATCGCTTTATCTGCGTGAGATAAGACGATTGATGAATGGAGCTGTGTAACGGTTGTGGCTTGAGTTTGTGGAGTTAGTCGAAAGTTGGCTAATCCTCGCCAATGATTGTAAAATGATGAATATGGGCTAGTGAAGTGGAAAAAAGCATTAGTCAATGATTCGAGCAGTATTTCAAAATATATGGCAATGTGTTGAAATTGTCTCTTTAAGTCTTATACGTTAAAAGTCATAAGTATGGTTAGAAATGGGTGAAAACAAAGTAGGAGTACAAAACACTTTCTATGCTTCTAAGATGTTCTTTTAAACCCAATTTTCTACAAACAAATCGAATACCGTTGATTAGACGAGTTGCTCTCAAAAATTTTCAATCTCCTCAAAATCGCTCTATCTCCGCGAGATAAGACGAATGGTGAATGGAGCTTTGTAACGGTTTTGGCTTGAGTTATTTGCGTTTGTCGAAAGTTTCCCAAACCTCGCCAATGATTCTAAAATTATCTATATGGGACAGAGAAGTGGATAAAAGCATTAGATCAATGATTCGAGCAGTATTTCAAAATATATGTCAATGTGTTGAAATTGTCCCGTAACGCCTTATACGTTAAATGCCAAATGTATGGCTAGAATTGGGTAAAACAGAATAGTTTTGCGAAACCAACCCAATGCATCTAAAATGATCTTTCCTACCCAAACATTATAAAACAAATCGAAATTCGTTGATTAGTTGAGTCTATCTCAAAAATTTTCAACCTCCTCAAAATCGCCTTATCTGCGCGAGATAAGACGATTGGTGAATGGAGCTGTGTAACGATTGTGGCTTGAGTTAGTGGCGTTTGTCGAAAGTTGGCAAAACCTCGCCAATAAATGTAAAATGATGAATATGTGCTAGAGAAGTGGAAAAAAGTATTAAATCAATGATTATAGCAGTATTTCAAAATATATGGTAATGTGTTGAAATTGTCTCATTACGCTTTATACGTTAAATACCATAAATATGGCTAGAATTTGGTGAAAGCAGAGTAGTTAAGCAAAACCAAACCAATGCTTCTAAAATGATCTTTCCTACCCAAACATTAAAAAACAAATCGAATACCGTTGATTAGACGAGTCTATCTCAAAAATTTTCAATCTCCTATAAATCGCTCTATTTTCGCGAGATAAGACGAATGGTGAATGGAGCTTCGTAAAGGTTGTAGCTTGTGTTATTTGCGTTTGTCGAAAGTTGGCCAAACCTCGCCAACGATTGTAAAATTATTTATATGGGCCAGAGAAGTGGATAAAAGCATTAGATCAATGATTCGAGCAGTATTTCAAAATATATGCCAATGTGTTGAAATTGTCCCGTTACGCCTTATACGTCAAATGCCATAAGTATGGCTAGAATTGGGTGACACCAGAACAGTTGTGCGAAACCAACCCAATGCTTCTAAAATGATCTTTCCTACCCAAACATTATAAAACAAATCGAATAACGTTGATTAGAAGAGTCGCTTTCAAAAATTTTCAATCTCCTCAAAATCGCTTTACCTCCGCGAGATAAGACGATTAGTGCATGGAGATGTGTAATGGTTGTGGCTTGATTTAGTCGCTTTTGTCGAAAGTTGGCCAAACCTCGCCAATGATTGTAAAATGATCTATATGGGCCAGAGAAGTGGATAAAAGCATTAGATCAATGATTCGAGCAGTATTTCAAAATATATGGCAATGTGTTGAAATTGTCTCATTACGCTTTATACGTTAAATGCCATAAGTATGGTTAGAATTCGGTGAAAGTAGAATAGTTGTGAGAAACCAACCCAATGCTTCTAAAATGATCTTTTCCAAGCAGACTTCATCAAACAAATCGAATACCGTTGATTAGACGAGTCGCTATCAAAAATTTTCAATCTCCTCAATATCGCTTTATCTCCGCGAGATAAGTCGATTAGTGCATGGAGAAGTGTAACGGTTGTGGCTTGAGTTAGTCGCTTTTGTCGAAAGTTGGCCAAACCTCTCCAATGATTGCAAAGTGATTTTTTCGCGTCAAAGAATAGGATAAAAGTATTATTTCATTGATTGGAGCAGTATTTCTGAAAATTTGGCAATATCTTGAAATTGTCCGGTTACGCCTTATACATTAAAAGCCGTAAGTATGGTTAGAATTGGGTGAAAGCAAAATAGTTGTATGAAACCTACACAATGCTTCTAATATGATCTTTCCCACCCAAACATTATAAAAGAAATCGAATTTCCTCGATTCCACGAGTTGCTCTCAAAAATTTTCAATCTCCTCAAAATCGCTCTATCTCCACGAGAAAAGACGAATGGTGAATGGAGCTTTGTAACGGTTGTGGCTTGAGTTATTTGCGTTTGTCGAAAGTTGGCCAAACCTCGCCAATAATTGCAAAAAGATCAATATGGGCCAGAGAAGTGGATAAAAGAATTAGATCAATGTTTCGAGCAGTATTTCAACATATATCGCAATGTGTTGAAATTGCACCGTTACTCCTTATACGTTAAATGCCATAAGTATGGCAAGAATAGGGTGAAAGCAGAATAGTTGTGCGAAACCAACCCAATGCTTCTAAAATAATCTTTTCCAAGCAGACTTCGTCGAACAAATCGAATACCGTTGATTAGACGAGTCGTTCTCAAAAATTTTCAATCTCCTCAATATCGCTTTATCTCCGCGAGATAAGACGATTAGTGCATGGAGAAGTGTAACGGTTTTCCCTTGAGTTATTTGCTTTTATCGAAATTTGGCCAAACCTCGTCAATGATTGCAAAGTGATCAATATGGCCCAGCGAAATGGATTTTTATCCATTTTATCCATTTTATCCATGATTCGAGCAGTATTTAAAAATATATGGCAATGTGTTGAAATTGTCTCATTACGCTTTATACGTTAAAAGCCGTAAGTATGGTTAGAATTGGGTGATAACAGAATAGCTGTGCGAAACCAACCCAACGCTCGTAAAATTATCTTTCCCACCCAAACATTATAAAACAAATCGAAATCCGTTGATTAGTCGAGTCAATTCAAAAATTTTCAATCTCCCCAAAATCGCTTTATCTGCGCGAGATAAGACGATTGATGAATGGAGCTGTGTAACGGTTGTGCCTTGAGTTAGTGGCTTTAGTCGAAAGTTGGTTAATCCTCGCCAATGATTGTAAAATGATGAATATGGGCTAGTGAAGTGGAAAAAAGCATTAGTCAATGATTCGAGCAGTATTTCAAAATATATGGCAATGTGTTGAAATTGTCTCTTTAAGTCTTATACGTTAAAAGTCATAAGTATGGTTAGAAATGGGTGAAAACCAAGTAGGTGAACAAAAGACTTCCTCTCCTTCTAAAATGTTCTTTTAAACTCAAACATTATAAAACAAATCGAACTCCGTTGATTCGACGAGTAGCTCTCAAAAATTTTCAATCACCTAAAAATCGCTCTATCTCCGCGTGATAAGACGAATGGTGAATGGAGCTTTGTAACGGTTGTGGCTTGAGTTAGTGGCGTTTGTCGAAAGTTGGCAAAACCTCGCCAATGATTATAAAATGATCTATATGAGGCAGACAAGTGGATAAAAGCATTAGATCAATGATTCGAGCAATATTTCATAATATATGGCAATGTGTTGAAATTGTCCCGTTACGCCTTATACGTTAAATGCCATAAGTATGGCTAGAATTTGGTGAAAGCAGAGTAGTTAAGCAAAACCGAACCAATGCTTCTAAAATGATCTTTCCTACCCAAACATTAAAAAACAAATCTAATACCGTTGATTAGACGAGTCTATCTCAAAAATTTTCAATCTCCTCAAAATCGCTTTATCTGCGCAAGATAAGACGATTGGTGAATGGAGCTGTGTAACGGTTTTGGCTTGAGTTATTTTCGTTTGGCATTTAACGTATTTGCATTTGGCTTTTAACGTATAAGGCGTAACGGGACAATTTCAACACATTGACATATATTTTTAAATACTGCTCGAATCATTGATCTAATGCTTTTATCCACTTCTCTGGTCCATATAGATAATTTTAGAATCATTGGCGAGGTTTGGGAAACTTTCGACAAACGCAAATAACTCAAGGCAAAACCGTTACAAAGGTCCATTCACCATTTGTCTTATCTCGCGGAGATAGAGCGATTTTGAGGGGACTGAAAATTTTTGAGAGTTACTCGTCTAATCAACGGTATTCGATTTGTTTTATGGTGTTTGGGTGGAAAAGATCATTTTGGAAGCATTCGGTGGATTTACGCAGAACTATTCTGCTTTCTCCCAAGTCTAACCATACTTATTCTTTTAACATATAACCGTTATGCTACAACCGTTACAATGTTCTATTCACTAATCGTCTTACCTCGCGGAGATAAAGCGATTTTGAGGAGATTGAAAATTTTTGAGAGCGACTCGTCTAATCAACGGTATTCGATTTGTTTTATAATGTTTGGGTTTAAAAGACAATTTTAGAAGAATTGGGTTGGTTTCGTACATCTATTCTGCTTTCAACCTATTCTAACCATACTTATGGCTTTTAGCGTTTAAGACATAAAGGGACAATTTCAAGACATTGCCATATATTTTGAAATACTACTCGAATCATTGATCTAATGCTTTTATCCACTTCTCTGGCCCATATAGATCATTTTACAATCATTGGCTAGGTTTGGAAAACTTTCGACAAACGCAAATAACTCAAGCCACAACCGTTAAGCTACTCCATTCACCAATCGTCTTATATCGCTGACATAAAGCGATTTTGTGAAAATTGAAAATCTTTAAGAGCAATTCATAGAATCGACGAAATTCGATTTGTTTTATAATATTTGGGTGGGAAAGATCATTTTAGAAGTATTGGGTTGGTTTCGTACAAATATTTTGCTTTAACCCGGTTCTAACCATACTTATGACTTTTAACGTATAAGGCTCAATGGGACAATTTCAAGACATTGTTATTATTTTTGAAATACTGCTCCATTCCATGAACTAATAATTTTATCCTCTTCTGTGTCCCGAAGGGATCATTTTACAACCTTAGGCGAGGTTTCGCAAACATTCCACAAATGCAACTAAACTAAGCCACAACCGTTACAATGTTCTATTCACTAATCGTCTTATCTCGCTAAGATAAATCGTTTTTGAGGAAATTGAAAATTTTTTCGAGCAACTCGTCGAATCGAGGAAATTCGATTTCTTTTATAATGTTTGGGTGGGAAAGATCATATTCGAATTATTGTGTTCATTTCATACAACTATTTTGCTTTCACCCAATTCTAACCATACTTACGGCTTTTAATGTATAAGGCGTAACCGGACAATTTCAAGATATTGCCAAATTTTCAGAAATACTGCTCCAATCAATGAAATAATACTTTTATCCTATTCTGTGACGCGAAAAAATCACTTTGCAATCATTGGAGAGGTTTGGCCAACTTTCGACAAAAGCGACTAACTCAAGCCACAACCGTTACACTTCTCCATGCACTAATCGACTTATCTCGCGGAGATAAAGCGATATTGAGGAGATTGAAAATTTTTGATAGCGACTCGTCTAATCAACGGTATTCGATTTGTTTGATGAAGTCTGCTTGGAAAAGATCATTTTAGAAGCATTGGGTTGGTTTCTCACAACTATTCTACTTTCACCGAATTCTAACCATACTTATTGCATTTAACGTATAAGACTTAAAGGGACAATTTCAACACATTGCCATATATTTTGAAATACTGCTCGAATCATTGATCAAATGCTTTTATCCACTTCTCTGGCTTATATAGATCATTTTACAATCATTGGCGAGGTTTGGCCAACTTTCGACAAACGAAAATAACTCAAGCCACAACCGTTACACAGCTCCATTCACTAATCGTCTTATCTCGCGGGGATAAAGCGATTTTGAGGAGATTGAAAATTTTTGAGAGCGACTCAGCGTTTAGGGTTAGGGTTAGGTATAAAGCGATTAAAAATTTTTGAGAGCGACTCGTCTAATCAACGGAATTCGATTTGTTTTAAATTGTTTGGGTAGGAAAGATCATTTTAGAAGCATTGGTTTGGTTTTGCTTAACTATTCTCCTTTTAACCTAAATCTAGCCATACTTACGGCATTTAACGTATAAGGCGTAACGGGAGAATTTCAACACATTGCCATATATTTAAAAATACTGTTCGAATCAATGATCTAATGCTTTTATCCACTTCTCTGGCCAATGTAGATTATTTCATAATCATTGGCGAGGTTTGGACAACTTTCGACAAACGCCACTAACTCAAGCCTCAACCGTTAAACTTCTCTAAGCACTAATCGTCTTATCTCGCGGAGATAGAGCGATTTTGAGATGAATGAAAATTTTTTAGGGCAACTCGTCGAATCAACGGAATTCGATTTGTTTTATAATGTTTGGGTTTATAAGATCATTTTAAAAGCATTGGGTTAGTTTCGCACAACTATTCTGCTTTCACCCTATTCTAACCATACTTATGGCATTTAACGTATAAAGCGTAATGAGACAATTTCAACACATTGCCATATATTTTGAAATATTGCTCGAATCATTGACCTAATGCTTTTATCCACTTCTCTGGCCCATATAGATCATTTTACAATCATTGGCGAGGTTTGGCCAACTTTCGACAAAAGCGACTAAATCAAGCCACAACAATTACACATCTCCATGCACTAATCGTCTTATCTCTCGGAGATAAAGCGATTTTGAGGAGATTGAAAATTTTTGAAAACGACTCGTCGAATCAACGGATTTCGATTTGTTTTATAATGTTTGGGTAGGAAAGATCATTTTAGAAGCATTGGGTTGGTTTCGAACAGCTATTCTGCTATCACCCAATTCTAACCATACTTATGGCTTTTAACGTATAAAACGTAATGAGACAATTTCAACACATTGCCATATATATTGAAATACTGCTAGAATCAATGAACTAATGCGTTTATCCACTTCTCTGGCCAATATAGATAATTTTACAAACATTGGCGAGGTTTGGAAAACTTTCGACAAACGCAAAGAACTCAAGGCACAAATGTTGCACAGCTCCATTCACCAAGTGACTTATCTCGCGCAGATAAGGCGATTTTGAGGAGGTTGAAAATTTTTGAGATAGACTCGACTAATCAACGAATTTCGATTTGTTTTATAATGTTTGGGTAGGGAAGATCATTTTAGAAGCTTTGGTTAGTTTCGCACAACTATTCTTCTTTCACCTATTTCTAAACCATACTTATGGCATTTAACGTATAAGGCGTAACGGGACAATTTCAACACATTGCCATATATTATGAAATACTGCTCGAATCATTGATCTAATGATTTTATCCACTTCTCTGGCCCATATAGATCATTTTACAATCATTGGCGAGGTTTCGCCAACTTTCGACAAATGCGACCAACTCAAGCCACAACCGTTGCACAGCTCCATTCACCAATAGTCTTATCTCGCGGGGATAAAGCGATTTTGAAGAGATTGAAAATTTTTGAGATACACTCGACTAATCTACGGATTTCGATTTGTTTTATAATGTTTGGGTGGGAAAGATCATTTTAGAAGCATTGGGTTGGTTTCGCACAATTATTTTGCTTTCACCCAATTCTAACCATACTTATGGCATTTAACGTATAAAGCGTAATGAGACAATTTCAACACATTGCCATATATTTTGAAATACTGCTCGAATCATTGATCTAATGCTTTTATCCGTTTCTCTCGGCCATATTGATCATTTTACAATCATTGGCGAGGTTTGGACAACTTTCGACAAACGCAAATAACTCAAGCCACAACGGTTACACATCTCCATGCACTAATCGTCTTATCTCGCGGAGATAGAGCGATTTTGAGGAGATTGAAAATTTTTAAGAGCAACTCGTCGAATCAACGGAATTCGATTTGTTTTAAAATGTTTGGGTTTAAAAGAAAATTTTAGAAGCATATTCCTATGTGTTTTGTACACTTACTTGGTTTTCACCCATTTCTAACCATACTTATGACTTTTAACGTATAAGACTTAAAGTGACAATTTCAACACTTTGCCATATATTTTGAAATACTGCTCGAATCATTGATTTAATGCTTTTATCCACTTCTCTGGCCCATATAGATCATTTTAAAATCATTGTCGAGGATTGGCCAACTTTCGACAAACGCAAATAACTCAAGCCACAACCGTTACAAAGCTCCATTCACCATTCGTCTTTTCTCGTGGAGATAGAGCGATTTTGAGGAGATTGAAAATTTTTGAGAGCAACTCGTGGAATCGAGGAAATTCGATTTCTTTTATAATGTTTGGGTTGGAAAGATCATTTTAGAAGCATTGTGTTGGTTTCATACAACTATTTTGCTTTCACCCAATTCTAACCATACTTACGGCTTTTAATGTATAAGGCGTAACCGGACAATTTCAAGATATTGCCAAATTTTCAGAAATACTGCTCCAATCAATGAAATAATACTTTTATCCTATTCTGTGACGCGAAAAAATCACTTTGCAATCATTGGAGAGGTTTGGCCAACTTTCGACAAAAGCGACTAACTCAAGCCACAACCGTTACACTTCTCCATGCACTAATCGACTTATCTCGCGGAGATAAAGCGATATTGAGGAGATTGAAAATTTTTGATAGCGACTCGTCTAATCAACGGTATTCGATTTGTTTGATGAAGTCTGCTTGGAAAAGATCATTTTAGAAGCATTGGGTTGGTTTCTCACAACTATTCTACTTTCACCGAATTCTAACCATACTTATTGCATTTAACGTATAAGACTTAAAGGGACAATTTCAACACATTGCCATATATTTTGAAATACTGCTCGAATCATTGATCTAATGCTTTTATCCACTTCTCTAGCCCATATAGATCATTTTACAATCATTGGCGAGGTTTGGCCAACTTTCGACAAAAGCGACTAAATCAAGCCACAACAATTACACATCTCCATGCACTAATCGTCTTATCTCGCGGAGATAAAGCGATTTTGAGGAGATTGAAAATTTTTAAAAGCGACTCGTCGAATCAACGGATTTCGATTTGTTTTATAATGTTTGGGTAGGAAAGATCATTTTAGAAGCATTGGGTTGGTTTCGAACAGCTATTCTGCTATCACCCAATTCTAACCATACTTATGGCTTTTAACGTATAAAGCGTAATGAGACAATTTCAACACATTGCCATATATATTGAAATACTGCTAGAATCATTGATCTAATGCGTTTATCCACTTCTCTGGCCAATATAGATAATTTTACAAACATTGGCGAGGTTTGGAAAACTTTCGACAAACGCAAAGAACTCAAGGCACAAATGTTGCACAGCTCCATTCACCAAGTGACTTATCTCGCGCAGATAAGGCGATTTTGAGGAGGTTGAAAATTTTTGAGATAGACTCGACTAATCAACGAATTTCGATTTGTTTTATAATGTTTGGGTAGGGAAGATCATTTTAGAAGCTTTGGTTGGTTTCGCACAACTATTCTTCTTTCACCCTATTCTAAACATACTTATGACTTTTAACGTATAAGACTTAAAGAGACAATTTCAACACATTGCCATATATTTTGAAATACAGCTCGGATCATTGATCTAATGCTTTTATCCACTTCTCTGGCCCATATAAATAATTTTACAATCATTGGCGTGGATTGGCCAACTTTCGACAAACGCAAATAACTCAAGCCAAAACTGTTACACAGCTCCATTCACCAATCGTCTTATCTTGCGCAGATAAAGCGATTTTGAGGAGATTGAAAATTTTTGAGATAGACTCGTCTAATCAACGGAATTCGATTTGTTTTATAATGTTTGGGTGGGAAAGATCATTTTAGAAGCATTGGTTTTGTTTTGCTTAACTACTCTGCTTTCACCAAATTCTAGACTTACTTATGGCATTTAACGTATAAGGCGTAACGGGACAATTTCAACACATTGCCATATATTATGAAATACTGCTCGAATCATTGATCTAATGCTTTTATCCACTTGTCTGCCCCATATAGATCATTTTGTAATCATTGGCGAGGTTTGGCCAGCTTATGACAAACGCCACTAACTCAAGCCACAACCGTTACAAAGCTCCATTCACCATTCGTCTTATCACGCGGAGATAGAGCGATTTTTAGGTGATTGAAAATTTTTGAGAGCTACTCGTCGAATCAACGGAGTTCGATTTGTTTTATAATGTTTGAGTTTAAAAGAACATTTTAGAAGGAGAGGAAGTCTTTTGTTCACCTACTTGGTTTTCACCCATTTCTAACCATACTTATGACTTTTAACGTATAAGACTTAAAGAGACAATTTCAACACATTGCCATATATTTTGAAATACTGCTCAAATCATTGACTAATGCTTTTTTCCACTTCACTAGCCCATATTCATCATTTTACAATCATTGGCGAGGATTAACCAACTTTCGACTAAAGCCACTAACTCAAGGCACAACCGTTACACAGCTCCATTCATCAATCGTCTTATCTCGCGCAGATAAAGCGATTTTGGGGAGATTGAAAATTTTTGAATTGACTCGACTAATCAACGGATTTCGATTTGTTTTATAATGTTTGGGTGGGAAAGATAATTTTACGAGCGTTGGGTTGGTTTTGCACAACTATTCTTCTTTCACCCTATTCTAAACATACTTATGACTTTTAACGTATAAGACTTAAAGAGACAATTTCAACACATTGCCATATATTTTGAAATACAGCTCGGATCATTGATCTAATGCTTTTATCCACTTCTCTGGCCCATATAAATAATTTTACAATCATTGGCGTGGATTGGCCAACTTTCGACAAACGCAAATAACTCAAGCCAAAACTGTTACACAGCTCCATTCACCAATCGTCTTATCTTGCGCAGATAAAGCGATTTTGAGGAGATTGAAAATTTTTGAGATAGACTCGTCTAATCAACGGAATTCGATTTGTTTTATAATGTTTGGGTGGGAAAGATCATTTTAGAAGCATTGGTTTTGTTTTGCTTAACTACTCTGCTTTCACCAAATTCTAGACTTACTTATGGCATTTAACGTATAAGGCGTAACGGGACAATTTCAACACATTGCCATATATTATGAAATACTGCTCGAATCATTGATCTAATGCTTTTATCCACTTGTCTGCCCCATATAGATCATTTTATAATCATTGGCGAGGTTTGGCCAGCTTATGACAAACGCCACTAACTCAAGCCACAACCGTTACAAAGCTCCATTCACCATTCGTCTTATCACGCGGAGATAGAGCGATTTTTAGGTGATTGAAAATTTTTGAGAGCTACTCGTCGAATCAACGGAGTTCGATTTGTTTTATAATGTTTGAGTTTAAAAGAACATTTTAGAAGGAGAGGAAGTCTTTTGTTCACCTACTTGGTTTTCACCCATTTCTAACCATACTTATGACTTTTAACGTATAAGACTTAAAGAGACAATTTCAACACATTGCCATATATTTTGAAATACTGCTCGAATCATTGACTAATGCTTTTTTCCACTTCACTAGCCCATATTCATCATTTTACAATCATTGGCGAGGATTAACCAACTTTCGACTAAAGCCACTAACTCAAGGCACAACCGTTACACAGCTCCATTCATCAATCGTCTTATCTCGCGCAGATAAAGCGATTTTGGGGAGATTGAAAATTTTTGAATTGACTCGACTAATCAACGGATTCCGATTTGTTTTATAATGTTTGGGTTGGAAAGATAATTTTACGAGCGTTGGGTTGGTTTCGCATACTTGGAGGCGAGTTTTTATCCAAATTAATTGCACGAGATATTCTCGCGACAACTCAACGCTAGGTGACTCGAGCTAAAGTTGACTAGAGCGGGATTTGAACTCGAAACTTCGGGATACCGGTCCGCCGCTCTACCTTTTGAGCTATTGAGTCCACAGGGATTAGAGGCGAGTTTTTATCCAATCTAAGTGCACGAGATATTCTCGCGACAACTTAACGCTATCCATGAAGGTTGATGTGCAGTGTTTCAATTCTATTTCAGAATCATACTCAGGGTATTATGAAACGATAACTTCACAATTAACCTACACTGCCGAAGTCACCTGAAAAATGTTGACTCGAGCGGGATTTGAACTCGTAACTTCGGGATACCGATCCGCCGCTCTACCTGTTGAGCTATCGATTCTACAGGGATTGGAGGCGAGTTTTTATCCAATCTAAGTGCACGAGATTTTCTCGCGACAACTTAACGCTATCCATGAAGGTTGATGTGCAGTGTTTCAATTCTATTTCAGAATCATCCTCAGGGTATTATGAAACGATAACTTTACAATTAACCTACACTGCCGAAGTCAACTGAAAAATGTTGACTCGAGCGTGATTTGAACTCGCAACTTCAGGATTCTGGTCAGCCGCTCTACCTATTGAGCTATAGAGTCCACAGGGATTATAGGCGAGTATTTATATAAATATAATTGCACGAGATATTCTCACGATCACTTAACGCTTTCCATGAGTATGGATGTGCAGTGTTTCAATTCTATTTCAGAATCATCCTCAGGGTATTATGAAACGATAACTTCACAATTAACCTACACTGCCGAAGTCAACTGAAAAATGTTGAATCGAGCGGGATTTGAACTCGCAACTTCGGGATACCGATTCGCAGCTCTACCTGTTGAGCTATCGAGTCAACAGGGATTGGAGGTGAATTTTTATCCAATTTAAATGCACGAGATATTCTCGCAACATCATAACGCTATCCATGAGGATGGATATGCAGTGTTTCAATTCTATTTCAGAATCATCCTCAGGGTATTATGAAACGATAACTTCACACTTAACCTACACTGCCGAAATCAACTTAAAAATGTTGACTCGAGCGGGATTTGAACACGCACCTTTGGGATACCAGTCCGCCACTCTACCTGTTGAGCTATCGAGTCCACAGATATTGGAAACGAGTTTTTATCCAATGTAAGTGCACGAGATATTCTCACGACCACTTAACGCTTTCCATGAGGATGGATGTGCAGTGTTTCAATTCTATTTCAGAATCATCCTCAGGGTATTATGAAACGATAACTTCACAATTAACCTAAACTGCCGAAGTCAACTGAAAAATGTTGACTCGAGCGGGAATGGAACTCGCACCTTCGTGATACCGGTCCGCCGCTCTACCTGTTGGGCTATCGAGTCTACAAAGATTGGAGGCGAGTTTTTATCCCATTTAAATGCACGAGTTATTCTCGCGACAAGATAACGCTATCCATGATTATGGATGTGCAGTGTTTCAATTGTAGTTCAGAATCATCCTCAAAGTATTATGAAACGATAACTTCACACTTAACCTACACTGCAGAAGTCGACTGAAAAATGTTGATTCTAGCGGGATTTGAACTCGCACTTCGGGATACCGGTCTGCCGCTCTACCTGTTGAGCTATCGAGTCATCAGGGATTGGAGGCGAGTTTTTATCCCATTTAAGTGCGCGAGTTTTTCTCGCGACAACTTAACGATATCCATGAAAATGGATATGCATTTTTTCAATTCCATTTCAGAATCATCCTCAGGGTATTGTGAAAAGATAACTTTACAATTAACCTACACTGCCGAAGTCAACTTAAAAATGTTGACTCGAGCGGGATTTCAACTCGCACCTTCGGGATACCGGTCCGCCGCTCTACCTGTTGAGCTATCGAGTCCACAGGGATTGGAGGCGAGTTTTTATCCAATATAAGTGCACGAGATATTCTCGCGACAACTTAACGCTATCCATGAGGATGGATGTGCAGTGTTTCAATTCTATTTCAGAATCATCCTCAGGGGATTATGAAACGATAACTTTACAATTAACCTAAACTGCCGAAGTCAAATGAAAAATGTTGACTCGAGCGTGATTTGAACTCGCAACTTCGGGTTTATGGTCAGCAGCTCTACCTATTGAGCTATAGAGTCCACAGGGATTATAGGCGAGTATTTATATAAATATAATTGCACGAGATATTCTCACGACCACTTAACGCTTTGCATGAGGATGGATGTGCAGTGTTTCAATTCTATTTCAGAATCATCCTCAGGGTATTATGAAACGATAACTTCACAATTAACCTAAACTGCCGAAGTCAACTGAAAAATGTTGACTCGAGCGGGATATGAACTCGCACCTTCGGGATACCGGTCCGCCGATCTACCTGTTGAGCTTTCGAGTCTACAGGGATTGGAGGCGAGTTTTTATCCAATTTAAGAGCACGAGTTATTCTCGCGACAACTTAACGCTATCCATGAGGATGGATGTGCAGTGTTTCAATTCTATTTCAGAATCATCCTCAGGGGATTATGAAACGATAACATTACAATTAACCTAAACTGCCGAAGTCAAATGAAAAATGTTGACTCGAGCGTGATTTGAACTCGTAACTTCGGGATTATGGTCAGCAGCTCTACCTATTGAGCTATAGAGTCCACAGGGATTATAGGCGAGTATTTATATAAATATAATTGCACGAGATATTCTCACGACCACTTAACGCTTTGCATGAGGATGGATGTGCAGTGTTTCAATTCTATTTCAGAATCATCCTCAGGGTATTATGAAACGATAACTTCACAATTAACCTAAACTGCCGAAGTCAACTGAAAAATGTTGACTCGAGCGGGATATGAACTCGCACCTTCGGGATACCGGTCCGCCGCTCTACCTATTGAGCTATAGAGTCCACAGGGATTATAGGCGAGTATTTATATAAATATAATTGCACGAGATATTCTCACGACCACTTAACGCTTTCCATGAGGATGGATGTGCAGTGTTTCAATTCTATTTCAGAATCATCCTCAGGGGATTATGAAACGATAACATTACAATTAACCTAAACTGCCGAAGTCAAATGAAAAATGTTGACTCGAGCGGGATATGAACTCGCACCTTCGGGATACCGGTCCGCCGCTCTACCTATTGGGCTATCGAGTCTACAAAATTGGAGGCGAGTTTTTATCCCATTTAAATGCACGAGATATTCTCGCGACAAGATAACGCTATCCATGATTATGGATGTGCAGTGTTTCAATTGTATTTCAGAATCATCCTCAGGGTATTATGAAACGATAACTTCACACTTAACCTACACTGCAGAATTCGACTGAAAAATGTTGATTCTAGCGGGATTTGAACTCGCACTTCGGGATACCGGTCCGTCGCTCTACCTGTTGAGCTATCGAGTCCACAGGGATTGGAGGCGAGTTTTATATTCAATTTAAGTGCACGGGATATTCTCGCGACAACTTAACGCTATCCATGAGGATGGATGTGCAGTGTTTCAATTCTATTTCAGAATCATCCACAAGGTATTATGAAACGATAACTTCACACTTAACTTACATTGCCGAAGTCAACTGAAAAATGTTGACTCGAGCGGGATTTGAACTGGCACATTCGTTATACCGGTCCGCCGCTCTACCTGTTGAGCTATCGATTCTACAGGGATTTGAGGCGAGTTTTTATCCCATTTAAGTGCCCAAGATATTCTCGCGACAATTTAACGCTATCCATGAGTATGTATATGCAGTGTTTCAATTCTATTTCAGAATCATCCTCAGGGTATTATGAAACGATAACTTTACAATTAACCTACACTGCTGAAGTCAACTGAAAAATGTTGACTCGAGCGGGTTTGAAGTCGCACCTTCGTTATACCGGTCCGCCGCTCTACCTGTTGAGCTATCGAGTCCACAGGGATTGTACGCGAATTTTTATTCAATATAAGTGCACGAGATATTCTCGCGACAACTTAACGCTATCCATGAGGATGGATGTGCAGTGTTCCTATTCTTTTTCAGAATCATCCTCAGGGTATTATGACACCATAATTTCACAATTAAACTACAGTGCCGAAGTCAACTGTAAAATGTTGACTTGAGCGGGATTTGAACTCGCACCTTCCCGCTCGAGTCAACATTTTTCAGTTGACTTCGGCAGTGTAGTATATTGTGAAGTTATCGTTTCATAATATCCTGAGGATGATTCTGAAATAGAATTGAAACTCAGCACATCCATCCTTATGGATAGCGTTAAGTTGTCGCGAGAATATCTCGTGCACTTAAATTGGATAAAAATTCGCCTCCAATCCCTGTGGACTCGATAGCTCGACAGGTAGAGTGACGGACCGGTATCCCGAAGGTGCGAGTTCAAATCCCGCTCGAGTCAACATTTTCCAGTTGACTTCGGCAGTGTAGATTAATTGTGAGATTATCGTTTCATAGTACCCTGAGGATGATTGTGAAATAGAATTGAAACACTGCACATCCATCCTCATGGATAGGTTTAAGTTGTCGCTAGAATATCTCGTGCACTTATATTGGATAAAAACTCGCCTCCAATCCCTGTGGACTCGATAGCTCAACAGGTAGAGCGGCGGAACGGTATCCCTAAAATGCGAGTTCAAATCCCGCTCGAGTCAAAATTTTTCTGTTGACTTCGGCAGTTAAGGTTAATTGTGATGTTATCGTTTCATAATACCCTAAGGATGATTCTGAAATAGAATTGTAACACTGCACATCCATCCTCATGGATAGCGTTAAGTTGGCGCGATAATATATCGTGCAATTAAATGGGATAAAAACTCGCATCCAATCCCTGTGGACTCGATAGCTCAACAGGTAGTGGGGCGGACCGGTATCCCGAAATGCGAGTTCAAATCACGCTCGAGTTAACATTTTTCAGTTGATATCGGCAGTGTAGGTTAATTGTGAAGTTATCGTTTCATAATACCCTGAGGATGATTCTGAAATAGAATTGAAACACTGCACATCCATCCTCATGCATAGCGTTATGTTGTCTCGAGAATATCTCGTGCACTTAGATTGGATGAAAACTCGCCTCCAATCCCTGTGGACTCGATAGCTCAACAGGTAGAGCGGCGGACTGGTATCCCGAAGGTGCGAGTTCAAATCCCGCTCGAGTCAACATTTTTCAGTTGACTTCGGCAGTTTAGGTTAATTGTGAAGTTATCGTTTCATAATACCATGAGGATGATTCTGAAATAGAATTGAAACACTGCACATCCATCCTCATGGATAGCGTTAAGTTGTCGCGAAAATATCTCGTGCACTTAAATTGGATAAAAACTCGCCTCCAATCCCTGTGGACTCGATAGCTCAACAGGTAAATCGGCGTACCGGTATCCCGAAGGTGCGAGTTCAAATCCCGCTCGATCAACATTTTTCAGTTGACTTCGGCAGTGTAGGTTTCTTGTGAAGTTATCGTTTCATAATACCCTGAGGGTGATTCTGAAATAGAATTGAAACACTGCACATCCATCCTTTTGGATAGCGTTAAATTGTCACGAGAATATCTCGTGGACTTACATTGGATAAAAACTCGCCTCCAATCCTTGTGGACTCGATAGCTTTACATGTAGGGCGGCGGACCGGTATCCCGAAGGTTCAAGTTCAAATCTCGCTCGAGTCAACATTTTTCAGTTGACTTCGGCAGTGTAGGTTAATTGTGAAGTTATCGTTTCATAATACCCTGAGGATGATTCTGAAATAGAATTGAAACACTGCACATCCATCCTCATGGATAGGGTTAAGTTGTCCGGATAATATCTAATGCACTTATATTGTATAAAAACTCGCCTCCAGTCTCTGTGGATTCGATAGCTCAACAGGTAGAGCGGTGAATAGGTATCCTGAAGGTGCGAGTTGAAATCCCGCGCGAGTCAACATTTTTCAGGTGACTTCGGCAGTGTAATTTAATTGTGAAGTTATCGTTTCATAGTACCCTGAGGATGATTCTGAAATAGAATTGAACCATTGGACATCCGTCCTCATGGATAGGTTTAAGTTGTCGCGAGAATATCTCGTGCACTTAAATTGGATAAAAACTCGCCTCCAATCCCTGTGGACAGGATAGCTCAACAGGTAGAGAGGCGGACCGGTATCCCGAAGGTGCGAGTTCAAATCCAACTCGAGTCAAAATTTTTCAATTGACTTCGGCAGTGTAGGTTAATTGTAAAGTTATCGTTTCATAATACCCTGAGGATGATTCTGAAATAGAAATGAAACATTGCACATCCATCCTCATTGATAGCGTTAAGTTGTCGCGAGAATAACTCGTGCACTTAAATTGGATAAAAACTCGCCTCCAATCCCTGTAGACTCGAAAGCTCAACAGGTAGATCGGCGGACCGGTATCCCGAAGGTTCGAGTTCAAATCCCGCTCGAGTCAACATTTTTCATTTGACTTCGGCAGTGTAGGTTAATTGTGAAGTTACGATTTCATAATACCCTGAGGATGATTCTGAAATAGAAATGAAACATTGCACATCCATCAACATGGATAGCGTTATGTTTTCGCGAGAATATTTCGTGCACTTAAAGAGGATAAAAACTCGCCTCCAATCCCTGTAGACTCGAAAACTCAACAGGTAGATAGACGGCCCGGTATCCCGAAAGTTCGAGTTCAAATCCCGCTCGAGTCAACATTTTTCAGGTCACTTCGGCAGTCGAGGTTAATTGTGAAGTTATCGTTTCATAATCCCATGAGGACGATTCTGAAATAGAATTGAAACACTGCACATCAATCCTCATTTATAGCGTTAAGTTGTCGCGAGAATACCTCGTGCACTTAAATTGGATAAAAACTCGCCTCCAACCCCTGTGGACTCGATAGCTCAACAGGTAGAGCGGCGGATCGTTATCCCGATGGTGCGAGTTCAAATCCCGCTCGAGTCAACATTTTTCATTTGACTTCGGCAGTGTAGATTAATTGTGAAGTTACGGTTTCATAATACCCTGAGGATGATTCTGAAATAGAAATGAAACATTGCACATCCATCAACATGGATAGCGTTATGTTTTCGCGAGAATATTTCGTGCACTTAAAGAGGATAAAAACTCGCCTCCAATCCCTGTAGACTCGAAAGCTCAACAGGTAGATAGGCGGCCCGGTATCCCGAAAGTTCGAGTTCAAATCCCGCTCGAGTCAAAATTTTTCAGGTCACTTCGGGAGTCGAGGTTAATTGTGAAGTTATCGTTTCATAATCCCCTGAGGATGTTTCTGAAATAGAATTGAAACACTGCACATCCATCCTCATGGATAGCGTTAAGTTGTCGCGAGAATACCTCGTGCACTTAAATTGGATAAAAACTCGCCTCCAATCCCTGTGGACTCGATAGCTCAACAGGTAGAGCGGCGGATCGTTATCCCGATGGTGCGAGTTCAAATCCCGCTCGAGTCAACATTTTTCAGTTGACTTCGGCCGTGTAGGTTAATTGTGAAGGTATCGTTTCATAATACCCTGAGGATGATTCTGAAATAGAATTGAAACACTGCACTTCCATCCTCATGGGTAGCGTTATGTTATCTCGAGAATATCTCGTGCACTTAAATTGGATAGAATCTCGCCTCCAATCCCTGTGGACTCGATAGCTCAACAGGTAGAGTGACGGACCGGTATCCCGAGGGTGCGTGTTCAAATCTCGCTCGAGTCAACATTTTTCAGTTGACTTCGGCCGTGTAAGTTAATTGTGAAGTTATCGTTTCATAATTCATTGAGGATGATTTGAAATAGAATTGAAACACTGCACATCCATCCTCATGGATAGCTTTATGTTGTCGCGAGAATATCTCGAGCACTTAATTTGGATAAAAACTCGCCTCCAATCCCTGTGGACTCAATAGCTCAACAGGTAGAGAGGCGGACCGGTATCCCGAAGGTGCGAGTTCAAATCCCACTCGAGTCAAAATTTTTCAATTGACTTCGGCAGTGTAGGTTAATTGTAAAGTTATCGTTTCATAATACCCTGAGGATGATTCTGAAATAAAATTGAAACACTGCACATCCATCCTCATGGATAGCGTTAAGTTGTCACAAGAATATCTAGTGCACTTAAATTGTATAAAAACTCGCCTCCAATCCCTGTAGAATCGATAGCTCAACAGGTAGAGCGGCGGATCGGTATCCCGAAGAAGCGAGTTCAAATCCTGCTAGATTCAACATTTTTCAGTTGACTTCGGCAATGTAGGTTTAGTGTGAAGTTATCATTTCATAATACCCTGAGGATGATAATGAAATAGAATTGAAACACTGAACATCAATCCTCATGGATAGCTTTAAGTTGTCGCGAGAATATCTCGTGCACTTAAATTGGATAAAAACTCGCCTCCAATCCCTGTGAATTCGATTTCTCAACATCTAGAGCGACGGACCGGTATCCCGAAGGAGCGAGTTTAAATCCCGCTCAGGTCAACATTTTTCAATTGACTTCGGCAGTGTAGGTTAATTGTGAAGTTACCGTTTCATAATACCCTGAGGATGATTCTGAAACAGAAATGAAACATTGCACATCCATCAACATGGATAGCGTTATGTTTTCGCGAGAATATTTCTTCCACTTAAAGAGGATAAAAACTCGCCTCCAATCCCTGTGGACTAGATAGCTCAACAGGTAGAGAGGCAGCCCGGTATCCCGAAGGTGCGAGTTCAAAAACGGCTCGAGTCAACATTTTTCAGTTGACTTCGGCAGTGTAGGTTAATTGTGAAGTTATCGTTTCATAATACCCTGAGGATGATTCTGAAATAGAATTGAAACACTGCACATCCATCCTCATGGATAGCGTTAAGTTGTCGCGAGAATATCTCGTGCACTTAAATTGGTTAAAAACTCGCCTCCAATCCCTGTGGACTCGATAGCTCAACAGGTAGAGCGGCGGACCGGTATCCCGAAGGTGCGAGTTCAAATCCCGCTCGAGTCAACATTTTTCAGTTGACTTTGCAGTGTAGGTTAATTGTGAAGTTATCGTTTCATAATACCCTGTGGATGATTTTGAAATAGAATTGAAACACTCCACATCTATCCTCATGGATAGCGTTATGTTGTCGCGAGAATATCTCGTGCACATAAATTAAATAAAAACACGCCTCCAATTTCTGTGGACTCGATAGCTCAACGGGGGGAGCGGCGGACCGGTATCCCTATTGTGGGAGTTCAAATCCCGCTCGAGTGAAAATTTTTCAGTTGACTTCGGCAGTGTAGGTTAATTGTGAAGTTATCGTTTCATAATACCCTGAGGATGATTCTGAAATAGAATTGAAACACTGGACATCCATTCTCATTGGTAGCGTTATGTTGTCGCGAGAATATCTCGTGCACTTAAATTGGTTAAAAACTCGACTCCAATCCCTGTGGACTCGATAGCTCAACAGGTAGAGCGGCGGTCGGGTATCCCGAAGGTGAGAATTCAAATCCCGCTCGAGTCAAAATTTTTCAATTGACTTCGGCAGTGTAGGTTAATTGTAAAGTTATCGTTTCATAATACCCTGAGGATGATTCTGAAATAGAATTGAAACACTGCACATCCATCCTCATGGATAGCGTTAAGTTGTCACGAGAATATCTAGTGCACTTAAATTGTATAAAAACTCGCCTCCAATCCCTGTAGAATCGATAGCTCAACAGGTAGAGCGACGGATCGGTATCCCGAAGAAGCGAGTTCAAATCCTGCTAGATTTAACATTTTTCAGTAGACTTCGGCAGTGTAGGTTAAGTGTGAAGTTATCATTTCATAATACCCTGAGGATGATAATGAAATAGAATTGAAACACTGAACATCAATCCTCTTGGATAGCTTTAAGTTGTCGCGAGAATATCTCGTGCAATTAAATTGGATAAAAACTCGCCTCCAATCCCTGTGAATTCGATTTCTCAACATCTAGAGCGACGGACCGGTATCCCGAAGGAGCGAGTTTAAATCCCGCTCAAGTCAACATTTTTCAATTGACTTCGGCAGTGTAGGTTAATTGTGAAGTTACCGTTTCATAATAACCTGAGGATGATTCTGAAATAGAATTGAAACACTGCACATCCATCCTCATGGGTAGCGTTATGTTTTTCACTAGAATATCTCGTGCACTTAAATGAAATAAAAACTCGCTTCCAATCTCTGTGGACTCGATAGCTCAACAGGTAGAGCGGCGGACGGGTATCCCGAAGGTGCGAGTTCAAATCCCGATCGAGTCAACATTTTTTAGTTCACTTCGGCAGTGTAGGTTACTAGTGAAGTTATCTTTTCATAATACCCTGAGGATGATTCTGAAATAGAATTGAAACACTGCACATCCATCCTCATGGATAGCGTTAAGTTGTCGCGAGAATATCTCGTGCACTTAAATTGGATAAAAACTCCCCTCCAATCCCTTTGGACTCGATAGCTCAACAAATAGAGCGGCGGACCGGTATCCCGAAGGTGCGAGTTCAAATCCCGCTCGAGTCAACATTTTTCAGTTGACTTCGGCAGTGTAGGTTAATTTTGAAGTTATCGTTTCATAATAACTTTAGGATGATTCTGAAATAGAATTTAAACACTGCACATCCATCCTCATGGATAGTGTTAAGTTGTCGAGAGAATATCTCGTGCACTTAGATTGGATAAAATTTGCCTGCAATCCCTGTGGACTCGATAGCTCAACAGGTAGAGCGGCGGACTGGTATCCCGAAGTTGCGTGTTCAAATCCTGCTCGAGTCAACATTAGCTCGAGTCAACTAGCGTTAAGTTGTCGCGAGGATATCTCGTGCACTTAAATTGGATAAAAACTCGCCTCCAATCCCTGTGAATTCGATTGCTCAACATCTAGAGCGATGGGCAGGTATCCCGATGGAGCGAGTTCAAATCCCGCTCGAGTCAACATTTTTCAGTTGACTTCGGTAGTGTAGGTTAATTGTGAAGTTACCGTTTGATAATACTCTGAGGATGATTCTTAAATAGAAATGAACCATTGCACATATATCAACATGGATAGCGTTATGTTTTCGCGAGAATATTTCGTGCACTTAATGAGGATAAAAATTCGCCTCCAATCCCTGTGGACTCGATAGCTCAACAGGTAGAGAGGCAGCCCGGTATCTCGAAGGTGCGAGTTCAAATCCCGCTCGAGTCAACATTTTTTAGTTCACTTCGGCAGTCGAGGTTAATTGTGAAGTTATCGTTTCATAATATCCTAAGGATGATTCTGAAATAGAATTGAAACACTGCACATCAATCCTCTTGGATAGCGTTAAGTTGTCGCGAGAATATTTTGTGTACTTAAATTGGATAAAAACTCTCCTCCAATCCCTGTTGACTCGATAGCTCAACAGGTGAAGCGGCGGACCGGTATCCCGAAGTTGCGATTTCAAATCCTGCTCGAGTCAACATTTTTCAGTTGATTTCGGCAGTGTAGGTTAAGTGTGAAGTTATTCTTTCATAATACCCTGAGGATGATTCTGAAATAGAATTTAAACACTGCACATCCATCATCATGGATAGCGTTATGTTGTCGCGACAATATCTCGTGCACTTAAATTGGATAAAAACTCGCCTCCAATCCCTGTGGACTCGATAGCTCAACAGGTAGAGCGGCGGACCGGTATCCCGAAAATGCGAGTTCAAATCCCGCTCGATTCAATATTTTTCAGTTGATTTCGGCAGTGTAGGTTAATTGTGAAGTTGTTGTTTTCCAAATACCCTGAGGATGATTCTGAAATAGAATTGAAACATTGCACATCCATGAACATGGATAGCCTTATCATTTCGCGAGAATATTTCGTGCTCTTAAATAGGATAAAAACTCGCCTCCACTCCTGTGGACTCGATAGCTCAACAGGTAGAGCGACGGACCGGTATCCCGAAGGAGCGAGTTCAAAACACGCTCGAGTAAAAATTTTTCAGTTGACTTCGGCAGTGTAGGTTAATTGTGAAGTTATCGTTTCATAATATCCTGAGGGTGATTCTGAAATAGAATTGAAACACTGCACAACCATCCTCATGGATAGTGTTAAGTTGTCGCGAGAATATCTCGTGCACTTAAATTGGATAGAAACTCACCTCCAATCCTGTGGACTCGATAGCTCAACAGGTAGAGCGGCGGATCGTTATCCCGAAGGTGCGAGTTTAAATCCCGCTCGAGTCAACATTTTTCAGTTGACTTCGGCAGTGTATGTTAATTGTGAAGGTATCGTTTCATAATACCCTGAGGATGATTCTGAAATAGAATTTAAACACTGCACTTCCATCCTCATGGGTAGCGTTATGTTGTTTCGAGAATATCTCGTGCACTTAAATTGGATAGAAACTCGCCTCCAATCCTTGTGGACTCGATAGCTCAACAGATAGAGCGGCGGACCGGTATCCCGTATGTGCGAGTTCAAATCCCGCTCGAGTCAACATTTTTCAGTTGATTTCGGCAGTGTAGGTTAAGTGTGAAGTTATCGTTTCATAATACCATGAGGATGATTCTGAAATAGAATTGAAACACTGCCCATCCATCCTCATGGATAGCGTTATGTTGTCGCGAAAATATCTCGTGCAATTAAATGGGATAAAAACCCGCCGCCAATCCCAGTGGACTCGATAGCTCAACAGGTAGAGCGACGGACCGGTATCCCGAAAGTGCGATTTCAAATCCCGCACGAGTGAACATTTTTCAGTTGACTTCGGCAGTGAAGGTTAATTGTGAAGTTATCGTTTCATAATACCCTGAGGATGATTCTGAAATAGAATTGAAACACTGCACATCCACCAACATGGATAGCCTTATGTTTTCGCGAGAATATTTCGTGCCCTTAAAGAGGTTAAAAACTCGCCTCCAATCAGAGTGAATTCGAAAGCTCAACAGGTAGAGAGGCTGCCCGGTATCCCGAAATGCGAGTTGAAATCCCGCTCGAGTCAACATTTTTCAGTTCACTTCAACAGTCGAGGTTAATTCTGAAGTTATCGTTTCATAATACCCTGAGGATGATTCTGAAATAGAATTGAAACACTGCACATCCATCCTCATGGATAGCGTTAAGTTGTCGCGAGAATAACTCGTGCTCTTAAATTGGATAAAAACTCGCCTCCAATCCCTGTAGACTCGAAAGCTCAACAGGTAGATCGGCGGACCGGTATCCCGAAGGTTCGAGTTCAAATCCCTCTCGAGTCAACATTTTTCATTTGACTTCGGCAGTGTAGATTAATTGTGAAGTTACGGTTTCATAATACCCTGAGGATGATTCTGAAATAGAAATGAAACATTGCACATCCATCAACATGGATAGCGTTAAGTTTTCGCGAGAATATTTCGTGCACTTAAAGAGGATAAAAACTCGCCTCCAATCCCTGTTTACTCGATAGCTCAACAGGTAGATAGGCGGCCCGGTATCCCGAAAGTTCGAGTTCAAATCCCGCTCGAGTCAACATTTTTCAGGTCACTTCGGCAGTCGAGGTTAATTGTGAAGTTATAGTTTCATAATCCCCTGAGGATGATTCTGAAATAGAATTGAAACACTGCTATTCAATCCTCATTTATAGCGTTATGTTGTCTCGAGAATATCTCGTGCACTTAAATTGGATAGAATCTCGCCTCCAATCCCTGTGGACTCGATAGCTCAACAGGTAGAGTGACGGACCGGTATCCCGAAGGTGCGAGTTCAAATCTCGCTCGAGATAACATTTTTCAGTTGACTTCGGCCGTGTAAGTTAATTGTGAAGTTATCGTTTCATAATTCCCTGAGGATGAATCTGAAATTGAATTGAAACACTGCACATCCATCCTCATGGATAGCTTTATGTTGTCGCGAGAATATCTCGTGCACTTAAATTGGATAAAAACTCGCCTCCAATCCCTGTGGACTGGATAGCTCAACAGGTAGAGAGGCGGCCCGGTATCCCGAAGGTGCGAGTTTAAATCCCGCTCGAGTCAACATTTTTCTGTTCACTTCAATAGTCGAAGTTAATTGTGAAGTTATCGTTTCATAATACCCTGAGGATGATTCTGAAATAGAATTGAAACACTGCACATCGATCCTCATGGATAGCGTTAAGTTGTCACGAGAATATCTAGTGCACTTAAATTATATAAAAACTCGCCTCAAATCCCTGTAGAATCGATAGCTCAACAGGTAGAGCGGCGGACCGGTATCCCGAAGAAGCGAGTTCAAAAACGGCTCGAGTCAACATTTTTCAGTTGACTTCGGCAGTGTAGGTTAATTGTGAAGTTATCGTTTCATAATACCCTGAGGATGATTCTGAAATAGAATTTAAACACTGCACATCCATCCTCATGGGTAGCGTTAAGTTGTCGCGAGAATATCTCGTGCACTTAGATTGTATAAAAAACTCGAGTCCAATCCATGTGGACTCGATAGCTCAACAGGTAGAGCGGCGGAACGGTATCCCGACGTTGCGAGTTCAAATCCCGCTCGAGTAAACATTAGCTCTAGTCAACTAGCATTAAGTTGTCACGAGAATATCTCGTGCACTTAAATTGGATAAAGACTCGCCTCCAATCACTGTGGACTCCATAGCTCAACAAGTAGAGCGACTGACCGGTATCCCGAAGGTGCTATTTCAAATCCCGCTCGTGTCAACATTTTTCAGATGACTTCGGCAGTGTAGGTTAATTGTGAAGTAATCGTTTCATAATACCCTTGAAATGATTTTGAAATAGATTTGAAATACTTCACGTCCATCCCCATGGATAGCGTTAAGTTGTCGCGAGAATATCTCGTGCAATTAGATTGGATAAAAACTCGCCTCCAATACCTGTGGACTCGATAGCCCAACAGGTAGAGCGACGGACCGGTATCCCGAAGGTGCGAGTTCAAATCCACCTCGAGTGAACATTTTTCAGTTTACTTCGGCAGTGTAGGTTAATTGTGAAGTTATCGTTTCATAATACCCTGAGGATGATTCTGAAATAGAATTGAAACACTGCACATCCATCCTCATGGATAGCGTTAAGTTGGTGCGAGAATATCTCGTGCATTTAAATTGGATAAAAACTCGCCTCCAATCCATTTGGACTCGATAGCTGAACAGGTAGAGAGGCGGACCGGTATCCCGAAGGTGCGAGTTCAAATCCCGCTCGAGTCAACATTTTTCAGTTGACTTCGGAAGTGTAGGTTAATTGTGAAGGTATCGTTTCATAATACCCTGAGGATGATTATGAAATAGAATTGAAACACAACACATCCATCCTCATGGTAGCGTTATGTTGTCGTGAGAATATCTCGTGCACTTAAATTGGATAAAAACTCGCCTCCAATCCCTGTGGACTCGATAATTCAACAGGTAGAGGGCGGAACGGTATCCCGAAGGTGCGAGTTCAAATCCAGCTCGAGTCAACATTTTTCAGTTGACTTCGGCAGTGTAGGTTAATTGTGAAGTTATCGTTTCATAATACCCTGAGGATGATTCTGAAATAGAATTGAAACACTGCACATCCATCCTCATGGGTAGCGTTATGTTGTCGCGAGAATATTTCGTGCACTTAAATAGGATAAAAATCGCCTCCAATCCCTGTGGACTCGATAGCTCAACAGGTAGAGCGACGGACCGGTATCCCGAAGGTGCGAGTTCAAATCCCGCTCGAGTCAACATTTTTTAGTTCACTTCGGCAGTGTAGGTTAATTGTGAAGTTAGCATTTCATAATACCCTGACGATGATTCTGAAATAGAATTGAAACACTGCACATCTATCCTCATGGATAGCGTTTAGTTGTCGTAAGAATATCTCGTGCACTTAAATTGGATAAAAACTCGCCTCCAATCCCGGTGGACTCGATAGCTCAACAGGTAGAGCGGCGGACCGGTATCCCGAAGGTGCGAGTTCAAATCCCGCTCGAGTGAAAATTTTTCAGTTGACTTCGGCAGTGTAGGTAATTGTGAAGTTATCGTTTCATAATACCCTGAGGATGATTCTGAAATAGAATTGAAACACTGCACATCCATCCTCATGGGTAGCGTTATGTTTTTCACTAGAATATCTCGTGCACTTAAATAAAATAAAAACTCGCCTCCAATCCCTGTGGATTCGATAGCTCAACAGGTAGAGCGGCGGACGGGTATCCCGAAGGTGCGAGTTCAAATCCCGCTCGAGTTAACATTTTTTAGTTCACTTCGGCAGTGTAGGTTACAAGTGAAGTTATCTTTTCATAATACCCTGAGGATGATTCTGAAATAGAATTGAAACACTGCACATCCATCCTCATGGATAGCGTTAAGTTGTTGCGAGAATATCTCGTGCACTTAAATTGGATAAAAACTCGCCTCCAATCCATTTGGACTCGATAGCTGAACAGGTAGAGCGGCGGACCGGTATCCCGAAGGTGCGAGTTTAAATACCGCTCGAGTCAACATTTTTCAGTTGACTTCGGCAGTGTAGGTTAATTGTGAAGTTATCGTTTCATAATAACTTTAGGATGATTCTGAAATAGAATTTAAACACTGCACATCCATCGTCATGGGTAGCGTTAAGTTGTCGCGAGAATATCTCGTGCACTTAGATTGGATAAAATTTGCCTCCAATCCCTGTGGACTCGATAGCTCAACATGTAGAGCGGCGGACCGGTATCCCGAAGTTGCGTGTTTAAATCCCGCTCGAGTCAACATTAGCTCGAGTCAACTAGCGTTAAGTTGTCGCGAGGATATCTCGTGCACTTAAATTGGATAAAGAGTCGCCTCCAATCCCTGTGGACTCCATAGCTGAACAAGTAGAGCAACTGAGCGGTATCCCGTGGGTACTAGTTCAAATCCCGATCGAGTTAACATTTTTCAGTTGAATTCGGCAGTGTAAGTTAATTGTGAAGTTATCGTTTCATAAAATCCTGAGGATGATTTTGAAATAGAATTGAAACACTCCACATCCATCCTCATGGATAGCGTTAAGTTGTCGCGAGAATATCTCGTGCACTTAAATTGGATAAAAACTCGCCTCCAATCCCTGTGGACTCGATAGCTCAACAGGTAGAGCGGCGGAACGGTATCCCGAAGGTGCGAGTTCAAATTCCGCTCGAGTCAACATTTTTCAGTTGACTTCGGCAGTGTAGGTTAATTGTGAAGTTGTCGTTTCATAAAACCCTGAGGATGATTTTGAAATAGAATTGAAACACTCCACATCTATCCTCATGGATAGCGTTAATTTGTCGCGAGAATATCTCGTGCACTTAAATTGGATAAAAACTCGCCTCCAATACCTGTGCACTCGATAGCTCAACAGGTAGAGCGGCGGAACGGTATCCCGAAGGTGCGAGTTCAAATTCCGCTCGAGTCAACATTTTTCAGTTGACTTCGGCAGTGTAGGTTAATTGTGAAGTTGTCGTTTCATAAAACCCTGAGGATGATTTTGAAATAGAATTGAAACACTCCACATCTATCCTCATGGATAGCGTTAATTTGTCGCGAGAATATCTCGTGCACTTAAATTGGATAAAAACTCGCCTCCAATACCTGTGCACTCGATAGCTCAACAGGTAGAGCGGCGGAACGGTATCCCGAAGGTGCGAGTTCAAATTCCGCTCGAGTCAACATTTTTCAGTTGACTTCGGCAGTGTAGGTTAATTGTGAAGTTATCGTTTCATAATACCCTGAGGATGATTCTGAAATAGAATTGAAACACTGCACATCCATCCTCATGGATAGCGTTAAGTTGTCGCGAGAATATCTCGTGCACTTAAATTGGATAAAAACTCGCCTCCAAATCCCTGTGGACTCGATAGCTCAACAGGTAGAGCGGGGGACCGCTATCCCGAAGGTGCTAGTTCAAATCCCGCTCGAATCAACATTTTTCAGTTGACTTCGGCAGTGTAGGTTAATTGTGAAGTAATTGTTTCATAATACCCTGACGATGATTCTGAAATAGAATTGAAACACTGCACATCCATGATCATGGATAGCGTTAAGTTGTCGCGAGAATATCTCATGCACTTAAATTGGATAAAAACTCGCCTGCAATCCTTGTGGACTCGATAGCTCAACACGTAGAGCGGCGGAGCGGTATCCCGGAGGTGAGATTTCAAATCTCGCTCGAGTCAACATTTGTCAGTTGACTTCGGCAGTGTAGGTAATTGTGAAGTTATCGTTTCATAATACCCTGAGGATCATTCTGAAATAGAATTGAAACACTGCACATCCATCCTCATGGATAGCGTTAGGTTGTTCCGAGAATATCTCGTGCACTTAGATTGGATAAAAACTCTCCTCCAATCCCTGTGGACTCGATAGCTCAACAAGTAGAGCGACGGACCGCTATCCCGAAGGTGCGAGTTCAAATTCCGCTCGAGTCAACATTTTTCAGTTGACTTCGGCAGTGTAGGTTAATTGTGAAGTTATCGTTTCATAATACCCTGAGGATGATTCTGAAATAGAATTGAAACACTGCACATCCATCCTCATGGATAGCGTTAAGTTGTCGCGAGAATATCTCGTGCACATAAATTAAATAAAAACACGCCTCCAATTTCTGTGGACTCGATAGCTCAACGGGGGGAGCGGCGGACCGGTATCCCGAAAGTGCAAGTTCAAATCCCGTTCGAGTCAACATTTCTAAGTTAACTTCGGCAGTGTAGGTTAATTGTGAAGTTATCGTTTCATAATACCCTGAGGATGATTCTGAAATAGAATTGAAACACTGCACATCCATACTCATGGATAGCGTTAAGTTGTCGCGAGAATATCTCGTGCACTTAAATTGAATAAAAACTCGCCTGCAATCCCTAACCTTAACCCTAACCCTAACCCTAACCCTAACCCTAACCCTAACCCTAACCCTAACCCTAACACTAACCCTAATCCTAACCCTAACACTAACCCTAACCCTAACCCTAACCTAACCTAAAGGTAGAGCGGCGGACCGTTATCCCGAAAGTGCGAGTTCAAATCCCGCTCGAGTCAACATTTTTATGTTGACTTCGGCAGTGTAGGTTAATTGTGAAGTTATCGTTTCATAATACCCTGAGGATGACTCAGAAATAGAATTGAAACACCGCATATCCATCCTCATGTATAGCGTTAAGTTGTCGCGAGAATATCTCGTGCACTCAAATTGAATATAAACTCGCCTCCAATCCGTAACCCTAACTCTAACCCTAACCCTAACCTAACCCTAACCCTAACCCTAACCCTAACCCTAACCCTAACCCTAACCTAACCCTAACCTAACCCTAACCCTAACCCTAACCCTAACCCTAAACCTAACCCTAACCCTAACCC
>JASJOG010000224.1:267500-272500 GCA_030142905.1 Heliopora coerulea
ACGTTATGTTGTCGCGAGAATATCTCGTGCACTTAAATTGGATAAAAACTCGCCTCCAATCCCTGTGGACTCGATAGCTCAACAGGTAGAGCGGCGGACCGGTATCCCGAAGGTGCGGGTTCAAATCTCGCTCCATTCAACATTTTTCAGTTGACTTCGGCAGTGTAGGTTAATTGTGAAGTTATCGTTTCATAATACCCTGAGGATGATTCTGAAATAGAATTGAAACACTGCACATCCATCCTCATGGATAGCGTTAAGTTGTTGCGAGAATATCTCGTGCACTTAAATTGGATAAAACTCGCCTACAATCCCTGTGGACTCGATAGCTCAACAGGTAGAGCGGCGGACCGGTATCCCGAAGGTGCGAGTTCAAATCCCGCTCGAGTCAACATTTTTAAGTTGACTTTGGCAGTGTAGGTTAATTGTGAAATTATCGTTTCATAATACCCTGAGGATGATTCTGAAATAGAATTGAAACACTGCACATCCATCCTCATGGGTAGCGTTAAGTTGTCGCGAGAATATCTCGTGCACTTAGATTGGATAAAATTTGCCTCCAATCCCTGTGGACTCGATAGCTCAACAGGTAGAGCGGTGGACCGGTATCCCGAAGTTGCGTGTTTAAATCCCGCTCGAGTCAACATTAGCTCGAGTCAACTAGCGTTAAGTTGTCGCGAGGATATCTCGTGCACTTAAATTGGATAAAGAGTCGCCTCCAATCCCTGTGGACTCCATAGATGAACAAGCAGAGCAACTGAGCGGTATCCCGTAGGTGCTAGTTCAAATCCCGATCGAGTTAACATTTTTCAGTTGAATTCGGCAGTGTAGGTTAATTGTGAAGTTATCGTTTCATAAAATTCTGAGGATGATTTTGAAATAGAATTGAAACACTCCACATCCATCCTCATGGATACCGTTAAGTTGTCGCGAGAATATCTCGTGCACTTAAATTGGATAAAAACTCGCCTCCAATCCCGGTGGACTCGATAGCTCAACAGGTAGAGCGGCGGACCGGTATCCCGAAGGTGCGAGTTCAAATCCCGTTCGAGTGAAAATTTTTCAGTTGACTTCGGCAGTGTAGGTTAATTGTGAAGTTATCGTTTCATAATACCCTGAGGATGATTCTGAAATAGAATTGAAACACTGCACATTCATCCTCATGGGTAGCGTTATGTTTTTCACTAGAATATCTCGTGCACTTAAATTGGATAAAAACTCACTCCCATCCTTGTGGACTCGATAGCTCAACAGGTAGAGCGGTGGACCGGTATCCCGAAGGTGCGGGTTCAAATCTCGCTCCATTCAACATTTTTCAGTTGACTTCGGCAGTGTAGGTTAATTGTGAAGTTATCGTTTCATAATACACTGAGGATGATTCTAAAATAGAATTGAAACACTGCACATCCATCCTCATGGATAGCGATAAATTGTCGCGAGAATATCTCGTGCACTTAAATTGAATAAAAACTCGCCTCCAATCCCTAACCCTAACCCAAACCCTAACCCTAACCCTAACCCTAACCCTAACCTAACACTAACCCTAACCCTAACCCTAACCCTAACCCTAACCCTTACCCTAACCCTAACCCTATCCCTAATCCTAACCCTAACCCTAACCCTAAAAATAACCCTAACCCTAACCCTAACCTAACCTAAAGGTAGAGCGGCTGAACGGTATCCCGAAGGTGCGAGTTCAAATCCCGCTCGAGTAAACATTTTTCAGTTGACTTCGGCAGTGTACGTTAATTGTGAAGTTATCGTTTCATAATACCCTGAGGATGATTCTGAAATAGAATTGAAACACTGCACATCCAACCTCATGGATAGCGTTAAGTTGTCGCGAGAATATCTCGTGCACTTAAATTGGATAAAAACTCGCCTCCAATCCCTTTGGACTCGATAGCTCAACAGGTAGAGCGGCGGACCGGTATGCCGAAGGTGCGAGTTCAAATCCCGCTCGAGTCAACATTTTTCAGTTGACTTCGGCAGTGTAGGTTAATTGTGAAGTTATCGTTTCATAATACCCTGAGGATGATTCTGAAATAGAATTGAAACACTGCACATCCATCCTCATGGGTAGCGTTAAGTTGTCGCGAGAATATCTCGTGCACTTAGATTGGATAAAATTTGCCTCCAATCCCTGTGGACTCGATAGCTCAACAGGTAGAGCGGTGGACCGGTATCCCGAAGTTGCGTGTTTAAATCCCGCTCGAGTCAACATTAGCTCGAGTCAACTAGCGTTAAGTTGTCGCGAGGATATCTCGTGCACTTAAATTGGATAAAGAGTCGCCTCCAATCCCTGTGGACTCCATAGCTGAACAAGCAGAGCAACTGAGCGGTATCCCGTAGGTGCTAGTTCAAATCCCGATCGAGTTAACATTTTTCAGTTGAATTCGGCAGTGTAGGTTAATTGTGAAGTTATCGTTTCATAAAATTCTGAGGATGATTTTGAAATAGAATTGAAACACTCCACATCCATCCTCATGGATACCGTTAAGTTGTCGCGAGAATATCTCGTGCACTTAAATTGGATAAAAACTCGCCTCCAATCCCTGTGGACTCGATAGCTCAACAGGTAGAGCGGCGGAACGGTATCCTGAAGGTGCGAGTTCAAATTCCGCTCGAGTCAACATTTTTCAGTTGACTTCGGCAGTGTAAGTTAATTGTGAAGTTATCGTTTCATAAAACCCTGAGGATGATTTTGAAATAGAATTGAAACACTCCACATCTATCCTCATGGATAGCGTTAATTTGTCGCGAGAATATCTCGTGCACTTAAATTGGATAAAAACTCGCCTCCAATACCTGTGCACTCGATAGCTCAACAGGTAGAGCGGCGGACCGGTATCCCGACAGTGCGAGTTCAAATCCCGCTCGAGTCAACATTTTTCAGTTGACTTCGACAGTGTAGGTTAATTGTGAAGTTATCGTTTCATAATACCCTGAGGATGATTCTGAAATAGAATTAAACACTGCACATTCATCCTCATGGATAGCTTTAAGTTTTCGCGAGAATATCTCCTGCATTTAGATTGGATAAAACTCACTCCCATCCTTGTGTACTCGATAGTTCAACAGGTAGAGCGGCGGACCGGTATCCCGAAGGTGCGGGTTCAAATCTCGCTCCATTCAACATTTTTCAGTTGACTTCGGCAGTGTAGGTTAATTGTGAAGTTATCGTCTCATAATACACTGAGGATGAAACTGAAATAGAATTGAAACACTGCACATCCATCCTCATGGATAGCGTTAAGTTGTTGCGAGAATATCTCGTGCACTTAAATTGGATAAAACTCGCCTACAATCCCTGTGGACTCGATAGCTCAACAGGTAGAGCGGCGGACTGGTATCCCGAAGGTGCGAGTTCAAATCCCGCTCGAGTCAACATTTTTAAGTTGACTTTGGCAGTGTAGGTTAATTGTGAAATTATCGTTTCATAATACCCTGAGGATGATTCTGAAATAGAATTGAAACACTGCACATCCATCCTCATGGGTAGCGTTAAGTTGTCGCGAGAATATCTCGTGCACTTAGATTGGATAAAATTTGCCTCCAATCCCTGTGGACTCGATAGCTCAACAGGTAGAGCGGTGGACCGGTATCCCGAAGTTGCGTGTTTAAATCCCGCTCGAGTCAACATTAGCTCGAGTCAACTAGCGTTAAGTTGTCGCGAGGATATCTCGTGCACTTAAATTGGATAAAGAGTCGCCTCCAATCCCTGTGGACTCCATAGCTGAACAAGCAGAGCAACTGAGCGGTATCCCGTAGGTGCTAGTTCAAATCCCGATCGAGTTAACATTTTTCAGTTGAATTCGGCAGTGTAGGTTAATTGTGAAGTTATCGTTTCATAAAATTCTGAGGATGATTTTGAAATAGAATTGAAACACTCCACATCCATCCTCATGGATACCGTTAAGTTGTCGCGAGAATATCTCGTGCACTTAAATTGGATAAAAACTCGCCTCCAATCCCTGTGGACTCGATAGCTCAACAGGTAGAGCGGCGGAACGGTATCCTGAAGGTGCGAGTTCAAATTCCGCTCGAGTCAACATTTTTCAGTTGACTTCGGCAGTGTAAGTTAATTGTGAAGTTATCGTTTCATAAAACCCTGAGGATGATTTTGAAATAGAATTGAAACACTCCACATCTATCCTCATGGATAGCGTTAATTTGTCGCGAGAATATCTCGTGCACTTAAATTGGATAAAAACTCGCCTCCAATACCTGTGCACTCGATAGCTCAACAGGTAGAGCGGCGGACCGGTATCCCGACAGTGCGAGTTCAAATCCCGCTCGAGTCAACATTTTTCAGTTGACTTCGACAGTGTAGGTTAATTGTGAAGTTATCGTTTCATAATACCCTGAGGATGATTCTGAAATAGAATTAAACACTGCACATTCATCCTCATGGATAGCTTTAAGTTTTCGCGAGAATATCTCCTGCATTTAGATTGGATAAAACTCACTCCCATCCTTGTGGACTCGATAGCTCAACAGGTAGAGCGGTGGACCGGTATCCAAAAGTTGCGAGTTGAAATCCCGCTCGAGTAAACATTTTTCAGTTGACTTCGGCAGTGTAGGTTAATTGTGAAGTTATCGTTTCATAATACCCTGAGGATGATTCTAAAATAGAATTGAAACACTGCACATCCATCCTCATGGATAGCGATAAATTGTCGCGAGAATATCTCGTGCACTTAAATTGAATAAAAACTCGCCTCCAATCCCTAACCCTAACCCAAACCCTAACCCTAACCCTAACCCTAACCCTAACCTAACACTAACCCTAACCCTAACCCTAACCCTAACCCTTACCCTAACCCTAACCCTATCCCTAATCCTAACCCTAACCCTAACCCTAAAAATAACCCTAACCCTAACCCTAACCTAACCTAAAGGTAGAGCGGCTGAACGGTATCCCGAAGGTGCGAGTTCAAATCCCGCTCGAGTAAACATTTTTCAGTTGACTTCGGCAGTGTACGTTAATTGTGAAGTTA
>JASJOG010000224.1:285000-287500 GCA_030142905.1 Heliopora coerulea
GTGCGAGTTCAAATCCCGCTCGAGTCAACATTTTTCAGTTGACTTCGGCTGTGTAGGTTAATTGTGAAGTTATCATTTCATAATACCCTGAGGATGATTCTGAAATAGAATTGAAACACTGCACATCCATCCTCATGGATAGCGTTAAGTTGTCGCGAGAATATCTCGTGCACTTAAATTGAATAAAAACTCGCCTCCAATCCCTAACCCTAACCCAAACCCTAACCCTAACCCTAATCCTAACCTAAACCCTAACCTTAACCCTAACACTAACCATAACCCTAACCCTAACACAAACCATAACCCTAACCCTAACCCTAACCTAACCTAAAGGTAGAGCGGCGGACCGGTAACCCGAAGGTGCGAGATCAAATCCCGGCTCGAGTAAACATTTTTCAGTTGACTTCGGCAGTGTAGGTTAATTGTGAAGTTATCGTTTCATAATACCCTGAGGATGATTCTGAAATAGAATTGAAACACTGCACATCCATCCTCATGGATAGCGTTAAGTTGTCGCGAGAATATCTCGTGCACTTAAATTGAATAAAAACTCGCCTCCAATCCCTAACCCAACCCTAACCCTAACCCTAACCCTAACCCTAACCCTAACCCTAACCCTAACCCTAACCCTGACCCTAACCTAATCTATAGGTAGAGTGGATGACCGGTATCCCGAAGGTTCGAGTTCAAATCCCGCTCGAGTCAACATTTTTCAGTTGACTTCGGCAGTGTAGGTTAATTGTGAAGTTATCGTTTCATAATACCCTGAGGATGATTCTGAAATAGAATTGAAACACTGCACATCCATCCTCATGGATAGCGTTAAGTTGTCGCGAGAATATCTCGTGCACTTAAATTGAATAAAAACTCGCCTCCAATCCCTAACCCTAACCCAAACCCTAACCCTAACCCTAACCCTAACCCTAACCTAACACTAACCCTAACTCTAACCCTAACCCTAACCCTAACCCTAACCCTAACCCTAACCCTAACCTAACCCTAACCCTAACCCTAACCCTAACCCTAACCCTAACCTAACCCTAACCCTAACCCTAACCCTAACACTAACCCTTACCCTGACCCTAATCCTAACCGTAACCCTAACCCTAACCCTAACCCTAACCATAACCCTAACCTAACCTAAAGGTAGAGCGGCGGAACGGTATCCTGAAGATGCGAGTTCAAATCCCGCTCGAGTAAACATTTTTCAGTTGACTTCGGCAGTGAAGGTTAATTGTGAAGTTATCGTTTCATAATACCCTGAGGATGATTCTGAAATAGAATTGAAACACTGAACATCCATCCTCATGGATAGCATTAAGTTGTCGCGAGAATATCACGTGCACTTAAATTGAATAAAAACTCGCCTCCAATCCCTAACCCTAACCCTAACCCTAACCTTAAACCTAACCCTAACCCTAACCCTAACCCTAACCTAACCCTAACCCTAACCCTAACCCTAACCCTAACCCTAACCCTAACCATAAACCTAACCCTAACCCTAACCCTAACCCTAACCCTAACCCTAACCCTAACCCTAACCCTAACCCTAACCCTAACCCTAACCCTAACCCTAACCTAACCCTAACCCTAACCCTAACCCTAACACTAACCCTAACCCAACCCTAACCCTAAACCTAACCCTAACCCTAACCCTAACCGTAACCCTAACCCTAACCCTAACCCTAACCCTAACACTAACCCTAACCCTAACCCTAACCCGAACCCTAAGCCTAACCCTAAACCTAACCCTAACTCTAACCCTAACCTTAACCCTGACACTAACCCTAACCGTAACACTAACCCTAACCCTAACCTTAACCCTAACCCTAATCCTAACCTAACCTAAAGGTACAGCGGCGGACCGGTATTCCGAAGGTGCGAGTTCAAATCCCGATCGAGTCAACATTTCTAAGTTGATTTCGGCAGTGTAGGTTAATTGTGAAATTATCGTTTCATAATACCCTGAGGAAGATTCTGAAATAGAATTGAAACACTGCACATCCATCCTCATGGATAGCATTAAGTTGTCGCGAGAATATCTCGTGCACTTAAATTGGATAAAAACTCGCCTCCAATCCCTGTTGACTCGATAGCTCAACAGGTAGAGCGGCGGACCGGTATCCCGACAGTGCGAGTTCAAATCCCGCTCGAGTCAACATTTTTCAGTTGACTTCGACAGTGTAGGTTAATTGTGAAGTTATCGTTTCATAATACCCTGAGGATGATTCTGAAATAGAATTAAACACTGCACATTAATCCTCATGGATAGCTTTAAGTTTTCGCGAGAATATCTCCTGCATTTAGATTGGATAAAACTCACTCCCATCCTTGTGGACTCGATAGCTCAACAGGTAGAGCGGTGGACCGGTATCCAAAAGTTGCGAGTTGAAATCCCGCTCGAGTCAACATTTTTCAGTAGACTTCGGCAGTGTAGGTTAATTGTGAAGTTATCGTTTCATAATACCCTGAGGATGATTCTAAAATAGAATTGAAACAC
>JASJOG010000224.1:290000-292500 GCA_030142905.1 Heliopora coerulea
TAATCCTAACCCTAACCCTAACCCTAAAAATAACCCTAACCCTAACCCTAACCTAACCTAAAGGTAGAGCGGCTGAACGGTATCCCGAAGGTGCGAGTTCAAATCCCGCTCGAGTAAACATTTTTCAGTTGACTTCGGCAGTGTACGTTAATTGTGAAGTTATCGTTTCATAATACCCTGAGGATGATTCTGAAATAGAATTGAAACACTGCACATCCAACCTCATGGATAGCGTTAAGTTGTCGCGAGAATATCTCGTGAACTTAAATTGGATAAAAACTCGCCTCCAATCCCTTTGGACTCGATAGCTGAACAGGTAGAGCGGCGGACCGGTATGCCGAAGGTGCGAGTTCAAATCCCGCTCGAGTCAACATTTTTCAGTTGACTTCGGCAGTGTAGGTTAATTGTGAAGTTATCGTTTCATAATACCCTGAGGATGATTCTGAAATAGAATTGAAACACTGCACATCCATCCTCATGGGTAGCGTTAAGTTGTCGCGAGAATATCTCGTGCACTTAGATTGGATAAAATTTGCCTCCAATCCCTGTGGACTCGATAGCTCAACAGGTAGAGCGGTGGTCCGGTATCCCGAAGTTGCGTGTTTAAATCCCGCTCGAGTCAACATTAGCTCGAGTCAACTAGCGTTAAGTTGTCGCGAGGATATCTCGTGCCCTTAAATTGGATAAAGAGTCGCCTCCAATCCCTGTGGACTCCATAGCTGAACAAGCAGAGCAACTGAGCGGTATCCCGTAGGTGCTAGTTCAAATCCCGATCGAGTTAACATTTTTCAGTTGAATTCGGCAGTGTAGGTTAATTGTGAAGTTATCGTTTCATAAAATTCTGAGGATGATTTTGAAATAGAATTGAAACACTCCACATCCATCCTCATGGATACCGTTAAGTTGTCGCGAGAATATCTCGTGCACTTAAATTGGATAAAAACTCGCCTCCAATCCCTGTGGACTCGATAGCTCAACAGGTAGAGCGGCGGAACGGTATCCTGAAGGTGCGAGTTCAAATTCCGCTCGAGTCAACATTTTTCAGTTGACTTCGGCAGTGTAAGTTAATTGTGAAGTTATCGTTTCATAAAACCCTGAGGATGATTTTGAAATAGAATTGAAACACTCCACATCTATCCTCATGGATAGCGTTAATTTGTCGCGAGAATATCTCGTGCACTTAAATTGGATAAAAACTCGCCTCCAATACCTGTGCACTCGATAGCTCAACAGGTAGAGCGGCGGACCGGTATCCCGACAGTGCGAGTTCAAATCCCGCTCGAGTCAACATTTTTCAGTTGACTTCGACAGTGTAGGTTAATTGTGAAGTTATCGTTTCATAATACCCTGAGGATGATTCTGAAATAGAATTAAACACTGCACATTCATCCTCATGGATAGCTTTAAGTTTTCGCGAGAATATCTCCTGCATTTAGATTGGATAAAACTCACTCCCATCCTTGTGGACTCGATAGCTCAACAGGTAGAGCGGTGGACCGGTATCCAAAAGTTGCGTGTTGAAATCCCGCTCGAGTAAACATTTTTCAGTTGACTTCGGCAGTGTAGGTTAATTGTGAAGTTATCGTTTCATAATACCCTGAGGATGATTCTAAAATAGAATTGAAACACTGCACATCCATCCTCATGTATAGCGATAAATTGTCGCGAGAATATCTCGTGCACTTAAATTGAATAAAAACTCGCCTCCAATCCCTAACCCTAACCCAAACCCTAACCCTAACCCTAACCCTAACCTAACACTAACCCTAACCCTAACCCTAACCATAACCCTTACCCTAACCCTAACCCTATCCCTAATCCTAACCCTAACCCTAACCCTAAAAATAACCCTAACCCTAACCCTAACCTAACCTAAAGGTAGAGCGGCTGAACGGTATCCCGAAGGTGCGAGTTCAAATCCCGCTCGAGTAAACATTTTTCAGTTGACTTCGGCAGTGAAGGTTAATTGTGAAGTTATCGTTTCATAATACCCTGAGGATGATTCTGAAATAGAATTGAAACACGGCACATCCAACCTCATGGATAGCGTTAAGTTGTCGCGAGAATATCTCGTGCACTTAAATTGGATAAAAACTCGCCTCCAATCCCTTTGGACTCGATAGCTCAACAGGTAGAGCGGCGGACCGGTATCCCGAAGGTGCGAGTTCAAATCCCGCTCGAGTCAACATTTTTCAGTTGACTTCGGCAGTGTAGGTTAATTGTGAAGTTATCGTTTCATAATACCCTGAGGATGATTCTGAAATAGAATTGAAACACTGCACATCCATCCTCATGGGTAGCGTTAAGTTGTCGCGAGAATATCTCGTGCACTTAGATTGGATAAAATTTGCCTCCAATCCCTGTGGACTCGATAGCTCAACAGGTAGAGCGGTGGACCGGTATCCCGAAGTTGCGTGTTTAAATCCCGCTCGAGTCAACATTAGCTCGAGTCAACTAGCGTTAAGTTGTCGCGAGGATATCTTGTGCACTTAAATTGGAT
>JASJOG010000224.1:325000-335000 GCA_030142905.1 Heliopora coerulea
AAGGTGCGAGTTTAAATCCCGTTCGAGTCAACATTTTTCAGTTGACTTCGGCTGTGTAGGTTAATTGTGAAGTTATCGTTTCATAATACCCTGAGTATGATTCTGAAATGGAATTGAAACACTGCACATCCATCCTCATGGATAGCGTTAAGTTGTCGCGAGAATATCTCGTGCACTTAAATTGAATAAAAACTCGCCTCCAATCCCTGTGGACTCGATAGCTCAACGGGTACAGCGGCGGACCGGTATTCCGAATGTGCGAGTTCAAATCCCGATCGAGTCAACATTTCTAAGTTGATTTCGGCAGTGTAGGTTAATTGTGAAATTATCGTTTCATAATACCCTGAGGAAGATTCTGAAATAGAATTGAAACACTGCACATCCATCCTCATGGATAGCATTAAGTTGTCGCGAGAATATCTCGTGCACTTAAATTGGATAAAAACTCGCCTCCAATCCCTGTTGACTCGATAGCTCAACAGGTAGAGCGGCGGACCGGTATCCCGAAGGTGCGAGTTCAAATACCGTTCGAGTCAACATTTTTCAGTTGACTTCGGCAGTGTAGGTTAATTGTGATGTTGTCGTTTCATAATACCCTGAGGATAATTCTGAAATAGAATTGAAACACAGCACATCCATCCTCATGGATAGCGTTAAGTTGTCTCGAGAATATCTCGTGCACTTAAATTGGATAAAAACTCGCCTCCAATTCCTGTGGACTCGATAGCTCAACAGGTAGAGCGGCGGACCGGTATCCCGACAGTGCGAGTTCAAATCCGGCTCGAGTCAACATTTTTCAGTTGACTTCGACAGTGTAGGTTAATTGTGAAGTTATCGTTTCATAATACCCTGAGGATGATTCTAAAATAGAATTGAAACACTGCACATCCATCCTCATGGATAGCGTTAAGTTGTCGCGAGAATATCTCGTGCACTTAAATTGAATAAAAACTCGCCTCCAATCCCTAATCCTAACCCACACCCTAACCCTAACCCTAACCCTAACCTAACCCTAACCCTAACCCTATCCCTAATCCTAACCCTAACCCTAACCCTAACAATAACCCTAACCCTAACCCTAACCTAACCTAAAGGTAGAGCGGCGGAACGGTATCCCGAAGGTGCGAGTTCAAATCCCGCTCGAGTAAACATTTTTCAGTTGACTTCGGCAGTGTACGTTAATTGTGAAGTTATCGTTTCATAATACCCTGAGGATGATTCTGAAATAGAATTGAAACACAGCACATCCATCCACATGGATAGCATTAAGTTGTCGCGAGAATATCTCGTGCACTTAAATTGAATAAAAACTCGCCTCCAATCCCTAAACCTAACCCTAACCCTAACCCTAACCCTAACCCTAACCTAACCCTAACCGTAACCCTAACCCTAACCCTAACACTAAACCTAACCCTAACCCCAACCCTAAACCTAAGTCTAACCCTAACCCTAACCCTAACCCTAACCCTAACCCTAACCCTAACCCTAACCCTAACACTAACCCTAACCCTAACCCTAACCCTAACCCTAAGCCTAACCCTAAACCTAACCCTAACCTAACCTTAACCCTAACCCTGACCCTAACTATAACCGTAACCCTAACCCTAACCCTAACCCTAACCCTAACCCAAACCTAACCTAAAGGTAGAGTGGCGGACCGGTATCCCGAAGGTGCGAGTTTAAATCCCGTTCGAGTCAACATTTTTCAGTTGACTTCGGCTGTGTAGGTTAATTGTGAAGTTATCGTTTCATAATACCCTGAGGATGATTCTGAAATAGAATTGAAACACTGCACATCCATCCTCATGGATAGCGTTAAGTTCTCTCGAGAATATCTCGTGCACTTAAATTGGATAAAAACTCGCCTCCAATCCCTGTGGACTCGATAGCTCAACAGGTAGAGCGGCGGACCGGTATCCGGAAGGTGCGAGTTCAAATCCCGTTCGAGTCAACATTTTTCAGTTGACTTCGGCAGTGTAGGTTAATTGTGAAGTTGTCGTTAAATAATACCCTCAGGATAATTCTGAAATATAATTGAAACACTGCACATCCATACTCATGGATAGCGTTAAGTTCTCACGAGAATATCTCGTGCACTTAAATTGGATAAAAACTCGCCTCCAATCCCTGTAGACTCGATAGCTCAACAGGTAGAGCGGCGGACCGGTATCCCGAAGGTGCGAGTTCAAATACCGTTCGAGTCAACATTTTTCAGTTGACTTCGGCAGTGTAGGTTAATTGTGATGTTGTCGTTTCATAATACCCTGAGGATAATTCTGAAATAGAATTGAAACACCGCACATCCATCCTCATGGATAGCGTTAAGTTGTCGCGAGATTATCTCGTGCACTTAAATTGGATAAAATCTCGTATCCAATCCCTGTGGACTCGATAGCTCAACAGGTAGAGCGGCGGACCGGTATCCCGACAGTGCGAGTTCAAATCCCGCTCGAGTCAACATTTTTCAGTTGACTTCGACAGTGTAGGTTAATTGTGAAGTTATCGTTTCATAATACCCTGAGGATGATTCTAAAATAGAATTGAAACACTGCACATCCATCCTCATGGATAGAGTTAAGTTGTCGCGAGAATATCTCGTGCACTTAAATTGAATAAAAACTCGCCTCCAATCCCTAATCCTAACCCACACCCTAACCCTAACCCTAACCCTAACCTAACCCTAACCCTAACCCTAACCCTATCCCTAATCCTAACCCTAACCCTAACCCTAACAATAACCCTAACCCTAACCCTAACCTAACCTAAAGTTAGAGCGGCGGAACGGAATCCCGAAGGTGCGAGTTCAAATCCCGCTCGAGTAAACATTTTTCAGTTGACTTCGGCAGTTTAGGTTAATTGTGAAGTTATCGTTTCATAATACTCTGAGGATGATTCTGAAATAGAATTGAAACACTGCACATCCATCCACATGGATAGCATTAAGTTATCGCGAGAATATCTCGTGCACTTAAATTGAATAAATACTCGCCTCCAATCCCTAACCCTAACCCTAACCCTAACCCTAACCCTAACCCTAACCTAACTCTAACCCTAACCCTAACCCAAACCCTAACCCTAACCCTAACACTAACCCTAACCCTAACCCTAACCCGAACCCTAAGCCTAACCCTAAACCTAACCCTAACCTAACCGTAACCCTAAGCCTGACCCTAACCCTAACCGTAACCCTAACCCTAACCCTAAAACTAACCCTAACCCTAACCTAACCTAAAGGTAGGGTGGCGGACCGGTATCCCGAAGGTGCGAGTTTAAATCCCGTTCGAGTCAACATTTTTCAGTTGACTTCGGCTGTGTAGGTTAATTGTGAAGTTATCGTTTCATAATACCCTGAGTATGATTCTGAAATGGAATTGAAACACTGCACATCCATCCTCATGGATAGCGTTAAGTTGTCGCGAGAATATCTCGTGCACTTAAATTGAATAAAAACTCGCCTCCAATCCCTAATCCTAACCCACACCCTAACCCTAACCCTAACCCTAACCTAACCCTAACCCTAACCCTAACCCTATCCCTAATCCTAACTCTAACCCTAACCCTAACAATAACCCTAACCCTAACCCTAACCTAACCTAAAGGTAGAGCGGCGGAACGGTATCTCGAAGGTGCGAGTTCAAATCCCGCTCGAGTAAACATTTTTCAGTTGACTTCGGCAATGTACGTTAATTGTGAAGTTATCGTTTCATAATACCCTGAGGATGATTCTGAAATAGAATTGAAACACTGCACATCCATCCTCATTTATAGCGTTAAGTTCTCTCGAGAATATCTCGTGCACTTAAATTGGATAAAAACTCGCCTCCAATCCCTGTGGACTCGATAGCTCAACAGGTAGAGCGGCGGACCGGTATCCCGAAGGTGCGAGTTCAAATCCCTCTCGAGTCAACATTTTTCAGTTGACTTCGGCAGTGTAGGTTAATTGTGAAGTTATCTTTTCACAATACCCTGAGGATGATTTTGAAATAGAATTGAAACACCACACATCCATCCTCATGGATAGCGTTAATTTGTCGCGAGAATATCTCGTGCACTTAAATTGGATAAAAACTCGTCTCCAATCCCTGTGAACTCGATAGCTCAACAGGTAGAGCGGCGGACCGGTATCCCGAAAGTGCGAGTTCAAATCCCGCTCGAGTCAACATTTTTCAGTTGACTTCGACAGTGTAGGTTAATTGTGAAGTTATCTTTTCATAATATCCTGAGGATGATTCTAAAATAGAATTGAAACACCGCACATCCATCCTCATGGATAGCGTTAAGTTGTCGCGAGAATATCTCGTGCACTTAAATTGAATAAAAACTCGCCTCCAATCCCTAATCCTAACCCACACCCTAACCCTAACCCTAACCCTAACCTAACCCTAACCCTAACCCTAACCCTATCCCTAATCCTAACCCTAACCCTAACCCTAACAATAACCCTAACCCTAACCCTAACCCAACCTAAAGTTAGAGCGGCGGAACGGAATCCCGAAGGTGCGAGTTCAAATCCCGCTCGAGTAAACATTTTTCAGTTGACTTCGGCAGTGTACGTTAATTGTGAAGTTATCGTTTCATAATACTCTGAGGATGATTCTGAAATAGAATTGAAACACTGCACATCCATCCACATGGATAGCATTAAGTTGTCGCGAGAATATCTCGTGCACTTAAATTGAATAAAAACTCGCCTCCAATCCCTAACCCTAACCCTAACCCTAACCCTAACCCTAACCCTAACCTAACCCTAACACTAACCCTAACCCAAACCCTAACCATAACCCTAACACTAACCCTAACCCTAACCCTAACCCGAACCCTAAGCCTAACCCTAAACCTAACCCTAACCTAACCGTAACCCTAAGCCTGACCCTAACCCTAACCGTAACCCTAACCCTAACCCTAACCCTAACCCTAACCCTAACCTAAACTAAAGGTAGAGTGGCGGACCGGTATCCGGAAGGTGCGAGTTTAAATCCTGTTCGAGTCAACATTTTTCAGTTGACTTCGGCTGTGTAGGTTAATTGTGAAGTTATCGTTTCATAATACCCTGAGTATGATTCTGAAATGGAATTGAAACACTGCACATCCATCCTCATGGATAGCGTTAAGTTGTCGCGAGAATATCTCGTGCACTTAAATTGAATAAAAACTCGCCTCCAATCCCTAATCCTAACCCACACCCTAACCCTAACCCTAATCCTAACCTAACCCTAACCCTAACCCTAACCCTATCCCTAATCCTAACTCTAACCCTAACCCTAACAATAACCCTAACCCTAACCCTAACCTAACCTAAAGGTAGAGCGGCGGATCGGTATCCCGAAGGTGCGAGTTCAAATCCCGCTCGAGTAAACATTTTTCAGTTGACTTCGGCAGTGTACGTTAATTGTGAAGTTATCCTTTCATAATACCCTGAGGATGATTCTGAAATAGAATTGAAACACTGCACATCCATCCACATGGATAGCATTAAGTTGTCGCGAGAATATCTCGTGCACTTAAATTGAATAAAAACTCGCCTCCAATCCCTAACCCTAACCCTAACCCTAACCCTAACCCTAACCCTAACCCTAACCTTAACCCTAACCCTAAGCCTAACCCTAAACCTAACCCTAACCTAACCCTAACCCTAACCCTGACCCTAACCCTAACCGTAACCCTAACCCTAACCCTAACCCTAACCCTAACACTAACCTAACCTAAAGGTAGAGTGGCGGACCGGTATCCCGAAGGTGCGAGTTTAAATCCCGTTCGAGTCAACATTTTTCAGTTGACTTCGGCTGTGTAGGTTAATTGTGAAGTTATCGTTTCATAATACCCTGAGGATGATTCTGGAATAGAATTGAAACACTGCACATCCATCCTCATGGATAGCGTTTAGTTCTCTCGAGAATATCTCGTGCACTTAAATTGGATAAAAACTCGCCTCCAATCCCTGTGGACTCGATAGCTCAACAGGTAGAGCGGCGGACCGGTATCCTGAAGGTGCGAGTTCAAATCCCGCTCGAGTCAACATTTTTCAGTTGACTTCGGCTGTGTAGGTTAATTGTGAAGTTGTCGTTAAATAATACCCTCAGGATAATTCTGAAATAGAATTGAAACACTGCACATCCATCCTCATGAATTGCGTTAAGTTCTCTCGAGAATATCTCGTGCACTTAAATTGGATAAAAACTCGCCTCCAATCCCTGTGGACTCGATAGCTCAACAGGTAGAGCGGCGGACCGGTATCCCGAAGGTGCGAGTTCAAATACCGTTCGAGTCAACATTTTTCAGTTGACTTCGGCAGTGTAGGTTAATTGTGAAGTTATCTTTTCACAATACCCTGAGGATGATTCTGAAATAGAATTGAAACACCGCACATCCATCCTCATGGATAGCGTTAAGTTGTCGCGAGAATATCTCGTGCACTTAAATTGGATAAAAACTCGAATCCAATCCCTGTGGACTTGATAGCTCAACATGTAGAGCTGCGGACCGGTATCCCGAAGGTGCGATTTCAAATCCCGCTCGAGTCAACATTTTTCAGTTGACTTCGGCAGTGTAGGTTAATTGTGAAGTTGTCGTTTAATAATACCCTCAGGATAATACTGAAATAGAATTGAAACACTGCACATCCATCCTCATGGATAGCGTTAAGTTCTCTCGAGAATATCTCGTGCACTTAAATTGGATAAAAACTCGCCTCCAATCCCTGTGGACTCGATAGCTCAACAGGTAGAGCGGCGGACCGGTATCCTGAAGGTGCGAGTTCAAATCCCGCTCGCGTCAACATTTTTCAGTTGACTTCGGCTGTGTAGGTTAATTGTGAAGTTGTCGTTAAATAATACCCTGAGGATAATTCTGAAATAGAATTGAAACACTGCACATCCATCCTCATGAATTGCGTTAAGTTCTCTCGAGAATATCTCGTGCACTTAAATTGGATAAAAACTCGCCTCCAATCCCTGTGGACTCGATAGCTCAACAGGTAGAGCGGCGGACCGGTATCCCGAAGGTGCGAGTTCAAATACCGTTCGAGTCAACATTTTTCAGTTGACTTCGGCAGTGTAGGTTAATTGTGAAGTTATCTTTTCACAATACCCTGAGGATGATTCTGAAATAGAATTGAAACACCGCACATCCATCCTCATGGATAGCGTTAAGTTGTCGCGAGAATATCTCGTGCACTTAAATTGGATAAAAACTCGAATCCAATCCCTGTGGACTTGATAGCTCAACATGTAGAGCTGCGGACCGGTATCCCGAAGGTGCGATTTCAAATCCCGCTCGAGTCAACATTTTTCAGTTGACTTCGGCAGTGTAGGTTAATTGTGAAGTTGTCGTTTAATAATACCCTCAGGATAATACTGAAATAGAATTGAAACACTGCACATCCATCCTCATGGATAGCGTTAAGTTCTCTCGAGAATATCTCGTGCACTTAAATTGGATAAAAACTCGCCTCCAATCCCTGTGGACTCGATAGCTCAACAGGTAGAGCGGCGGACCGGTATCCCGAAGGTGCGAGTTCAAATACCGTTCGAGTCAACATTTTTCAGTTGACTTTGGCAGTGTAGGTTAATTGTGAAGTTATCTTTTCACAATACCCTGAGGATGATTCTGAAATAGAATTGAAACACCGCACATCCATCCTCATGGATAGCGTTAAGTTGTCGCGAGAATATCTCGTGCACTTAAATTGGATAAAAACTCGCATCCAATCCCTGTGGACTTGATAGCTCAACATGTAGAGCTGCGGACCGGTATCCCGAAGGTGCGATTTCAAATCCCGCTCGAGTCAACATTTTTCAGTTGACTTCGGCAGTGTAGGTTAATTGTGAAGTTGTCGTTTAATAATACCCTCAGGATAATACTGAAATAGAATTGAAACACTGCACATCCATCCTCATGGATAGCGTTAAGTTCTCTCGAGAATATCTCGTGCACTTAAATTGGATAAAAACTCGCCTCCAATCCCTGTAGACTCGATAGCTCAACAGGTAGAGCGGCGGACCGGTATCCCGAAGGTGCGAGTTCAAATAGCGTTCGAGTCAACATTTTTCAGTTGACTTCGGCAGTGTAGGTTAATTGTGATGTTGTCGTTTCATAATACCCTGAGGATAATTCTGAAATAGAATTGAAACACTGCACATCCATCCTCATGGATAGCGTTAAGTTCTCTCGAGAATATCTCGTGCACTTAAATTGGATAAAAACTCGCCTCCAATCCCTGTGGACTCGATAGCTCAACAGGTAGAGCGGCGGACCGGTATCCCGAAGGTGCGATTTCAAATCCCGCTCGAGTTAAAATTTTTCAGTTGACTTCGGAAGTGTAGGTTAATTGTGAAGTTGTCGTTTAATAATACCCTCATGATAATACTGAAATAGAATTGAAACACTGCACATCCATCCTCATGGGTAGCGTTAAGTTGTCGCGAGAATATCTCGTGCACTTAAATTGAATAAAAACTCGCCTCCAATCCCTAACCCTAACCGTAACCCTAACTATAACCCTAACCTAACCCTAACCCTAACCCTAACCCTAACCCTAACCTTAACCCTAACCGTAAACCTAACCCAAACCCTAACCCTAACCCTAACCCAAACATAACCTAAAGGTAGAGCGGCGGACCGGTATCGCGAAGGTGCGAGTTCAAATCACGCTCGTGTAAACATTTTTCAGTTGACTTCGGCAGTGTAGGTTAATTGTGAAGTTATCGTTTCATAATACCCTGAGGATGATTCTGAAATAGAATTGAAACACTGCACATCCATCCTCATGCATAGCGTTAAGTTGTCGCGACAATATCTCGTGCAATTATATTGAATACAAACTCGCCTCCAATCCCTAACCCTAACCCTAACCCTAACTCTAACCCTAACCCTAACCTTAATCCTAACCCAAACCCTAACCCTAACCCTAACCCTAACCCTAACCCTAACCCTAACCCTAACCTAACCTAAAGGTAGAGCGGCGGACCGGTATCCCGAAGGCGCGAGTTCAAATCCCGCTCGAGTCAACATTTTTCAGTTGACTTCGGCAGTGTAGTTTAATTGTGAAGTTATCGTTTCATAATACCCTGACGATGATTCTGAAATAGAATTGAAACACTGCACATCCATCCTCATGGATAGCGTTAAGTTCTCTCGAGAATATCTCGTGCACTTAAATTTGAAAAAAACTCGCCTCCAATCCCTGTAGAATCGATGGCTAAACAGGTAGAGCGGCGGATCGGTATCCTGAAGGTGCGAGTTAAAATCCCGCTCGAGTCAACATTTTTCAGATGACTTCGGCAGTGTAGGTTAATTGTGAAGTTATCGTTTCATAATACCCTGAGGATGATTCTGAAATAGAATTGAAACACTGCACATCCATCCTCATGGATAGCGTTAAGTTGTCGCGAGAATATCTCGTGCACTTAAATTGAATAAAAACTCGCTTCCAATCCTTGTGGACTCAATAGCTTAACGGGTAGTGCGGCTGACCGGTATCCCGAAGGTGGAAGTTCAAATCCCGTTCGAGTCAACATTTTTAAGTTGACTTCGGCAGGGTATGTTAATTGTGAAGTTATCGTTTCATAATACCCTGAGGATGATTCTGAAATAGAATTGAAACACTGCACATCTATCCTCATGGATAGCGTTAAGTTGTCGCGAGAATATCTCGTGCACTTAAATTGAATAAAAACTCCCTTCCAATCCTTAACCCTAACCCTAACCCTAACTATAACCCTAACTATAACCCTAACTATAACCCTAACTCTAACCTTAACCCTAACTCTAACCCTAACCCTAATCCTAACCCTAACCCTAACCCTAACCCTAACCCTAACCCTAACCCTAACCAAAACCCTAACCCTAACCCTAACCCTAACATAACCTAAAGGTAGAGCGGCGGATCGGTATCCCGAAGGTGCGAGTTGAAATCCCGCTCGTGTAAAAATTTTTCTGTTGACTTCGGCAGTGTAGGTTAATTGAGAAGTTATCGTTTCATAATACCCTGAGGATGATTCTG
>JASJOG010000224.1:340000-387500 GCA_030142905.1 Heliopora coerulea
AATGATTCTGAAATAGAATTGAAACAATGGACATCCATCCTCATAGATAGCGTTAAGTTGTCGCGAGAATATCTTGTGCACTTAAATTGGATAAAAACTCGCATCCAATCTTTGTGGACTCGATGATTCAACAGGTAGAGCGGCGGACCGGTATCCCCAAGGTTCGAGTTCAAATCCCGCTCGAGTGAAAATTTTTCAGTTGACTTCGGCAGTGTAGGTTAATTGTGAAGTTATCGTTTCATAATACCCTGAGGATGATTTTGAAATAGAATTGAAACACTGCACATCCATGCTCATTAATAGCGTTATGTTGTCTCAAGTATATCTCGTGCACTTAAATTGGATAAAAACTCACCTCCAATCCCTGTGGACTCGATAGCTCAACATGTAGAGCGGCAAAACGGTATCCCGAAGGTGCGAGTTCAAATCCCGCTCGAGTAAACATTTTTCAGTTGACTTCGGCAGTGTAGGTTAATTGTGAAGTTATCGTTTCATAATACCCGGACGATGATTCTGAAATTGAATTGAAACACTGCACATCCATCCTTATGGATAGCGTTAAGTTGTCACGAGAATATTTCGTGCATTTCAATTGGATAAAAATTCGCCTCCAATCCCTGTGGACTCGATAGCTCAACCGGTAAAACGGAGGACCGGTATCCCTAAGGTGCGAGTTTAAATCCCGCTCGAGTCAACATTTTTCAGTTGACTTCGACAGTGTAAGTTAATTGTGAAGTTATCGTTTCATAATACCCTGAGAATGATTCTGAAATAGAATTGAAACACTGCACATCCATCGTCATGGATAGCGTTAAGTTGTCGCGAGAATATCTCGTGCACTTAAATTGGATAAAAACTCGCCTCTAATCCCTGTGGACTCGATAGCTCGACAGGTAGAGAGGCGGACCGGTATCCCGAAGGTGCGAGTTCAAATCCCGCTCGAGACAACATTTTTCAGTTGACTTCGGCTGTGTAGGTTAATTGTGAAATTGTCGTTAAATAATACCCTCAGGATAATTCTGAAATAGAATTGAAACACTGCATATCCATCCTCATGGATAGCGTTAAGTTCTCTCGAGAATATCTCGTGCACTTAAATTGGATAAAAACTCGCCTCCAATTCTTGTACACGCGATAGCTCAACAGGTAGAGCGGCGGACCGGTATCCCGAAGGTGCGAGTTCAAATCCCGCTCGTGTCAACATTTTTTAGTTGACTTCGGCAGTGTACGTTAATTGTGAAGTTTTCCTTTCATAATACCCTGAAGAAGATTCTGAAATAGAATTTAAACACTGGATATCCGTCCTCATGGATAGCGTTAAATTGTCGGGAGAATATCTCGTGCACTTAAATTGGATAAAAACTCGCCTCCAATTCCTGTACACGCGATAGCTCAACAGGTAGAGCGGCGTACCGGTATCCCGATAGTACGAGTTGAAATCCCGCTCGAGTAAACATTTTTCAGTTGACTTCGGCAGTGTAGGAAAATTGTGAAGTTATCGTTTCATAATACCCTGAGAATGATTCTAAAATAGAATTGAAACACTGCACATCCATCCTCATGGATAGCGTTAAGTTGTCGCGAGAATATCTCGTGCACTTAAATTGAATAAAAACTCGTCTCCAATCCTTAACCCTAATCCTAACCCTAACGCTAACCCTAACCCTAACGTAACCCTAACCCTAACCCTAACTCTAACCCTAACCCTAACCCTATCCCTAATCCTAACCCTAACCCTAACCCTAACAATAACCCTAACCCTAACCCTAACCTAACCTAAAGGTAGAGTGGCTGACAGGTATCCCGAAGGTGCGAGTTCAAATCCCGCTCGAGGAAACATTTTTCAGTTGACTTCGGCAGTGTAGGTTAATTGTGAAGTTATCGTTTCATAATACCCTGAGGATGATTCTGAAATAGAATTGAAACACTGCACATCCATCCTCATGGATAGCGTTAAGTTGTCGCGAGAATATCTCGTGCACTTAAATTGAATAAAAACTCGCTTCCAATCCCTGTTGACTCGATAGCTCAACAGGTAGAGCGGCGGACCGGTATCCCGAAGGTGCGAGTTGAAATCCCGCTCGAGTCAACATTTTTCAGTTGACTTCTGCAGTGTAGGTTAATTGTGAAGTTATCGTTTCATAATACCGTGAGGATGATTCTGAAATAGAATTGAAACACTGCACATCCAACCACATGGATAGCGTTAAGTTGTCGCGAGAATATCTCGTGCACTTAAATTGAATAAAAAGTCGCCTCCAATCCCTAACCCTAACCCTAACCCTAACTATAACACTAACCTAACCCTAACCCTAACCCAAACACTAACCCTAACCCTAACCCTAACACTTACCCTAACCCTAACCCTAACCCTAATCCTAACCCTAACCCTTATCCTAACCTAAAGTTAGAGCGGCGGACCGGTATCCCGAAGGTGCGAGTTCAAATCCCGCTCGAGTCAACATTTTTCAGTTGACTTCGCCAGTGTAGCTTAATTGTGAAGTTATCGTTTCATAATACCCTGAGGATGATTCTGAAATAGAATTGAAACACTGCACATCCATCCTCATGGATAGCGTTAAGTTCTCTCGAGAATATCTCGTGCACTTAAATTGGATAAAAACTCGCCTCCAATCCCTGTAGACTCGATAGCTCAACAGGTAGAGCGGCGGACCGGTATCCCGAAGGTGCGAGTTGAAATCCCGCTCGAGTCAACATTTTTCAGTTGACATTGGCAGTGTAGGTTAAAAAGTGAAGTTATCGTTTCATAATACCCTGAGAATGATTCTGAAATAGAATTGAAACACTGCACATCCATCCTCATGGATAGCGTTATGTTGTCGCGAGAATATCTTGTGCACTTAAATTGAATAAAAACTCGCCTCCAATCCCTAACCCTAACCTAACCCTAACCCTAACCCTCACCCTAACCCAAACCCTAACCCAAACCCTAACCCTAACCCTAACCCTAACCCTAACACTAACCCTAACCCTAACCCTAACCCTAACCCTAACCCTAACCCTAACCCTAACCCTAACCCTAACCCTAACCCTAACCCTAACATAACCTAAAGGTAGAGCGGCGGACCGGTATCCCGAATGTGCGAGTTCAAATCCCGCTCGAGTAAACATTTTTCAGTTGACTTCTGCAGTGTAGGTTAATTGTGAAGGTATCGTTTGATAATACCCTGAGGATGATTCTGAAATAGAATTGAAACACTGCACATCCATCCTCATGGATAGCGTTAAGTTGTCGCGAGAATATATCGTGCACTTAAATTGGATTAAACTCGCCTCTAATCCTTGTGGACTCGATAGCTAAACAGGTAGAGCGTCGGACCGGTATCCCGAAGGTGCGAGTTCAAATCCCGCTCGAGTCAACATTTTTCAGTTGACTTCGGCAGTGTATGTTAATTGTGAAGTTATCGTTTCTTAATACCCTGAGATTGATTCTGCAATAGAATTGAAACACTGCACATCCATCCTCATGGATAGCGTTAAGTTGTCGCGAGAATATCTCGTGCAATTAAATTGGATAAAAACTCGCCTCCAATCCCTGTGGACTCGATAGCTCAACAGGTAGAGCTGCGGACCGGTATCCCGAAGGTGCGAGTTCAAATCCTGCTCGAATCAACATTTTTCAGTTGACTTCGGCAGTGTAGGTTAATTGTGAAGTTATCGTTTCATAATACCCTGAGGATGATTCTGAAATAGATTTGAAACACTGCACATCCATCCTCATGGATAGCGTTAATTTGTCGCGAGAATATGTCGTGCACTTAAATTGGATAAAAACTCGTCTCCAATCCCTGTTGACTCGATAGCTCAACAGGTAGAGCGGCGGACCGGTATCCCGAAGGTGCGATTTCAAATCCCGCTCGAGTCAACATTTTTCAGTTGACTTCGGCAATGTAGGTTAATTGTGAAGTTATCGTTTCATAATACCCTGAGGATGATTCTGAAATAGAATTGAAACACTGCACATCCATCCTCATGGATAGCGTTAAGTTGTCGCGAGAATATCTCGTGCACTTAAATTGGATAAAAACTCGCCTCCAATCCCTGTGAACTCTATAGCTCAACAGGTAGAGCGGCGGACCGGTACCCCGAAGGTGGGAGTTCAAATCCCGCTCGAGTCAACATTTTTCAGTTGACTTCGGCAGTGTAGGTTAATTGTGAAGTTATCGTTTCATAATACCCTGAGGATGATTCTGAAATTGAATTGAAACACTGCACAACCATCCTCATGGATAGCGTTAAGTTGTCGCGAGAATATCTCGTGCACTTAGATTGGATAAAAACTCGCCTCCAATCCCTGTGGACTCGATAGCTCAACAGGTAGAGCGGCGGACCGGTATCCCGAAGGTGTGAGTTGAAATCCCGCTCGAGTCAACATTTTTCAATTGACTTCGACAGTGTAAGTTAATTTTGAAGTTATCGTTTCATTATACCCTGAGAATGATTCTGAAATAGAATTGAAACACTGCACATCCATCGTCATGGATAGCGTTAAGTTGTCGCGAGAATATCTCGTGCACTTAAATTGGATAAAAACTCGCCTCCAATCCCTGTGGACTCGATAGCTCAACAGGTAGAGCTGCGGACCGGTATCCCGAAGGTGCGAGTTCAAATCCCGCTCGAGTCAACATTTTTCAGTTGACTTTGGCAGTGTAGGTTAATTGTGAAGTTATCGTTTCATAATACCCTGAGGATGATTCTGAAATAGAATTGAAACACTGCACATCCATCCTCATGGATAGCGTTAAGTTGTCGCGAGAATATCTGGTCCACTTAAATTGGATAAAAACTCGCCTCCAATCCCTGTGAACTCGATAGATCAATAGTAGAGCGGCGGCCGGGTATCCCGAAAGTGCGAGTTCAAATCCCGCTCGAGTCAACATTTTTCAGTTGACTTCGGCAGTGTAAGTTAATTGTGAAGTTATCGTTTCATAATACCCTGAGGATGATTCAGAAATAGAATTGAAACACTGTACATCAATCCTCATGGATAGCGATAAGTTGTCGCGAGAATATCTCGTGCACTTAAATTGGATAAAAACTCGCCTCCAATCCCTGCGGACTCGATAGCTCAACGGGTAAAACGGAGGACCGGTATCCCTAAGGTGCGAGTACAAATCCCGCTCGAGTCAACATTTCTCAGTTGACTTCGGCAGTGTAGGTTACTTGTGATGTTATCGTTTCATAATACCCTGAGGATGATTCTGAAATAGAATTGAAACACTGCACATCCATCCTCATGGATAGCGTTAAGTTGTCGCGAGAATATCTCGTGCACTTAAATTGGATAAAAACTCGCCTCCAATCCCTGTGGACTCGATAGCTCAACAGGTAGAGCTGCGGACCGGTATCCCGAAGGTGCGAGTTGAAATCCCGCTCGAGTCAACATTTTTCAGTTGACTTCGGCAGTGTAGGTTAATTGTGAAGTTATCGTTTCATAATACCCAGGGGATGATTCTGAAATAGAATTGAAACACTGCACATCCAACCACATGGATAGCGTTAAGTTGTCGCGAGAATATCTCGTGCACTTAAATTGAATAAAAAGTCGCCTCCAATCCCTAACCCTAACCCTAACCCTAACTATAACACTAACCTAACATAACCCTAACCCTAACTATAACCCTAACCTAACCCTAACCCTAACCCTAATCCTAACCCTAACCCTAACCTAACCTAAAGTTAGAGCGGCGGACCGGTATCCCGAAGGTGCGAGTTCAAATCCCGCTCGAGTCAACATTTTTCAGTTGACTTCGCCAGTGTAGCTTAATTGTGAAGTTATCGTTTCATAATACCCTGAGGATGATTCTGAAATAGAATTGAAACACTGCACATCCATCCTCATGGATAGCGTTAAGTTCTCTCGAGAATATCTCGTGCACTTAAATTGGATAAAAACTCGCCTCCAATCCCTGTAGACTCGATAGCTCAACAGGTAGAGCGGCGGACCGGTATCCCGAAGGTGCGAGTTGAAATCCCGCTCGAGTCAACATTTTTCAGTTTCATTGGCAGTGTAGGTTAAAAAGTGAAGTTATCGTTTCATAATACCCTGAGAATGATTCTGAAATAGAATTGAAACACTGCACATCCATCCTCATGGATAGCGTTAAGTTCTCGCGAGAATATCTCGTGCACTTAAATTGGATAAAAACTCGCCTCCAATCCCTGTGGACTCGATAGCTCAACAGGTAGAGCTGCGGACCGGTATCCCGAAGGTGCGAGTTCAAATCCCGCTCGAGTCAACATTTTTCAGTTGACTTTGGCAGTGTAGGTTAATTGTGAAGTTATCGTTTCATAATACCCTGAGAATAATTCTGAAATAGAATTGAAACACTGCACATCCATCCTCATGGATAGCGTTAAGTTGTCGCGAGAATATCTCGTGCACTTAAATTGGATAAAAACTCGCCTCCAATCCCTGTGAACTCGATAGATCAATAGTAGATCGGCGACCGGGTATCCCGAAAGTGCGAGTTCAAATCCCGCTCGAGTCAACATTTTTCAGTTGACTTCGGCAGTGTAGGTTAATTGTGAAGTTATCGTTTCATAATACCCTGAGGATGATTCTGAAATAGAATTGAAACACTGCACATCCATCCTCATGGATAGCGTTAAGTTGTCGCGAGAATATCTCGTGCACTTAAATTGGATAAAAACTCGCTTCCAATCCTTGTGGACTCGATAGCTCATCGGGTAGAGGGGCGGACCGGTATCCCGAATTTGCGAGTTCAAATCACGCTCGAGTCAACATTTTTCAGTTGACTTCGGCAGTGTAGGTTAATTGTGAAGTTATCGTTTCATAATACCCTCAGGATGATTCTGAAATAGAATTGTAAAACTGCACATCCATCCTCATGGATAGCGTTAAGTTGTCGCGAGAATATCTCGTGCACTTAAATTGGATAAAAACTCGCCTTCAATCCCTGTGGACTCGATAGCTTAACAGGTAGAGCGGCGGACCGGTATCCCGAAAGTGCGAGTTCAAATCCCGCTCGAGTCAACATTTTCAGTTGACTTCGGCAGTGTAGGTTACTTGTGAAGTTATCGTTTCATAATACCCTGAGGATGATTCTGAAATAGAATTGAAACACTGCACATCCATCCTCATGGATAGCGTTAAGTTGTCGCGAGAATATCTCGTGCACTTAAATTGGATAAAAACTCGCTTCCAATATTTGTGGACTCGATAGCTCATCGGGTAGAGCGGCGGACCGGTATCCCGAATTTGCGAGTTCAAATCACGCTCGAGTCAACATTTTTCAGTTGACTTCGGCAGTGTAGGTTAATTGTGAAGTTATCGTTTCATAATACCCTCAGGATGATTCTGAAATAGAATTGTAAAACTGCACATCCATCCTCATGGATAGCGTTAAGTTGTCGCGAGAATATCTCGTGCACTTAAATTGGATAAAAACTCGCCTCCAATCCCTGTGGACTCGATAGCTTAACAGGTAGAGCGGCGGACCGGTATCCCGAAAGTGCGAGTTCAAATCCCGCTCGAGTCAACATTTTTCAGTTGACTTCGGCAGTGTAGGTTAATTGTGAAGTTATCGTTTCATAATACCCTGAGGATGATTCTGAAATAGAATTGAAACACTGCACATCCATCCTCATGAATAGCGTTAAGTTGTTGCGAGAATATCTCGTGCACTTAAATTGGATAAAAACTCGCCTCCAATCCCTGAGGACTCGATAGCTCAACAGGTAGAGCGGCGGACCGGTATCCCGAAGGTGCGAGTTCAAATCCCGATCGAGTCAACATTTTCCAGTTGACTTCGGCAGTGTAGGTTAATTGTGAAGTTTTCGTTTCATAAAACCCTGATGATGATTCTGAAATAGAATTGAAACACTGCACATCCATCCTCATGGATAACGTTAAGTTGGTCCGAGAATATCTCGTGCACTTAAATTATATAAAAACTCGCCTCCAATCCCTGTGAACTCGATAGCTCAACAGGTATAGCGGCGGACCGGTATCCCGAAGGTGCGAGTTCAAATCCCGCTCGAGTGAACATTTTTCAATTGACTTCGGCAGTGTAGGTTAATTGTGAAGATATCGTTTCATAATACAATGAGGATGATTCTGAAATAGAATTGAAACACTGCACATCCATCCTCATGGATAGCGTTAAGTTGTCGCGAGAATATCTCGTGCACTTAAATTGGATAAAACTCGCCTCCAATCCCTGTGGACTCGATAGCTCAACAGGAATAGCGGCGGACCGGTATCCCGAAGGTGCGAGTGCAAATCCCGCTCAAGTCAATTCTATTTCATAATCATCCTTAGGGTATTATAAACGATAACTTCACAATTAACCTACACTGCAGAAGTCAACTGAAAAATGTTGACTCGAGCGGGATTTGAACTCGCACCTTCGGGATACCGGTCCGCAGCTCTACCTGTTGAGCTATCGAGTCCACAGGGATTGGAGGCGAGTTTTTATCAAATTTAAGTGCACGAGATATTCTCACGACAACTTAACGTTATCCATGAAGTTGGATGTGCAGTGTTTCAATTCTATTTCAGAATCATCCTCAGGGTATTATGAAACGATAACTTCACAATTAACCTACACTGCAGAAGGCAACTGAAAAATGTTGACTCGAGCGGGATTTGAACTCGCACCTTCGGGATACCGGTCCGCAGCTCTACCTGTTGAGCTATGGAGTCCACAGGGATTGGAGGCGAGTTTTTATCCAATTTAAGTGCACGAGATTTTCTCGCGACAACTTAACGCTATCCATGAGGATGGAATTTCAGTGTTTCAATTCTATTTCAGAATCAACGTCAGGGTATTATGAAACGATAACTTCGCAATTACCCTACACTGCCGAAGTCAACTGAAAAATGTTGACTCGAGCGGGATTTGAACTTGCACCTTCGGGATACCGGTCCGCCGCTCTACCTGTTGAGCTATCGAGTCCACAGGGATTGGAGGCGAGTTTTTATCCAATTTAAGTGCACGAGATATTCTCGCGACAACTTAACGCTATCCATGAGGATGGATGTGCAGTGTTTCAATTCTATTTCAAAATCATCCTCATGGTATTATGAAACGATAACTTCACAATTAACCTACACTGCCGAAGTCAACTGAAAAATGTTGACTCGAGCGGGATTTGAACTCGCACCTTAATAATCGCACCACAGTAATCGACTAGCCGGGCTTAGGAACCGGACACGCTTCGCTCGTCGTTGAGCTTCTTATAGTTTTCTTTAAAATCTTGTGCTCTCACTCCTGGGAAGGCCGACACTTTAGGTGCTCCGGATACCATTCGGTGTTCGGGGAGGGTCGAGAGCACCCTACTCTCTGAGTAGGCATATCCTTTTCCTGTAGTGGTATTTGGCTTTCTTTCTCTTTTCTGTGTTCTGCGTTTTAGCAGAACACTGTAGTGCTAGTTAGTGTTTTTAGTGTTTTTAGTGTCTTTGGCCTCCATTCGACGTGTAGAGAGGTCAAAGACTTGTTTGTCACAACTATTAGTGTTTGTCCCACAAGTTTCGGGAACGTTTCTGTCTTAATTATTCTTTGTGTGCGTCCCATAATTTTTGGGACGGTGTTTTAGAGTTATCTGGCCTCCACTCACCCGTAGCGAGGTCAGAAACTTTACTTAATATTCCTATTAGTGTTTTTGTCTTTTTGGCCCCCATTTATCTGTAGTGGGGTCAACGATTTGATTTGGTTATACTCTTTTTTGTGCTTTTCCGTTTTGACCTCCATTTAATTGTAGTGGGGTCATAAACTTGCTTAACCAAATTTATTAGTGTTCTTCTTTCCTTTGGCCTCCATTTCTTTGTAGAGGGGTCAAAGACTTGATTATTTACCTATTAGTGTATTTTGTAAATTTTGACTGTATTCCTTTGGCCTCCGTTTATCTGTAGTGGGGTCAAAGTCTTGATTAATATAGTTAGAGTGTCTTTAGTGTCTTTTGGGTTTTTTTGTTGATCCAGCATGCCGTCTCTCTCGACTTTATTTACTCCAGAGGACTATGCCCTCTGGAACGAGACGACATGCCTTTTTACATTAAATAAAAAAATTGTAGGCTCGGACTCTTCATCGAAAGTCCGAGACGAGTTTATAAAAGTTATCGGACCTGGTCGCGTCTCTGGTGTCCAAATTCTCCCGGGCTACCAATTCCGGGTAGAATTGAAGACCGTACGAGACAGGCAGTCCCTGGAACTCCGGGGACTAGATTTTAGGGGTGTCCACCTTACCCCTAGGCCTGCCTTCGAGGTCTTCCACCAGGTCTTTGTCGACCAGGTCCCTTTTCAAGTGCCCAACGAGGCCTTTAAGAGCGATCTAGGCCTGTATGGGCGGGTGGTTGCAGTGAAGCACCTCCCGGTGAAGGGCTTCCCCCAGATACAGTCTGGTACCAGAATGGTTACCATGACGTTGAAAACGCCAGTCCCCCGTTACATCAAGGTTGCTGGCTTCTCCTGCACTGCCGGTTACAAGGGGCAACCCATAACCTGTAACCGGTGTGCCACAGTTGGTCACAGGGAGAAGCAGTGCCCCCTGAGGACTGGCCAGAAGTCCTTTGCAGGTGCAGTAAGGGACCGTCAATCAGGTCCCCCTCCCACCGTCCATACCCGTTCGGGCACCTCGGCTACCAAGGAAGGGGGTCAAAGACAGCAGGCCCCCCCGGTAGCCAAAAAGTCCTCGGCCAAGCCTTCCGCTACTGGGAAGGGCGCTCCACAGTCCCCCCTCCGCCGAGGGGAGAAAAAACAAGCGCCCAAACCCCAGAACAACACCAACAGCGGGGGCAAAAGAAACAAGCGGCCGAGGCCCATACTGTGGAGACGGGCAAAGGTACACGCCAGTCTCCCCCCAGTTTGGAGGGTGGGCGTGTGCCCGACCCCTCCCAGTTCTTGGAGAGGATTGCTCCTCTCCCCATAGCCGCCACAGGGGCACCCAAAAAAGGGGGTCGTCGTTCTTCTCTCGGCCCCCTACCCCGTCCCTCAAAACCCCTTACCCGTAGTAGGCGGTCGGTGACCATAGCTCGTCACCGTTCTACATCTTGCCGCTCTTCCATCGCGGCAAAAAGGGGTCGCTCTGACGCCTGGCCGGCGCGCAGTGTGCTCCCCGGCCATAAAGGGCGCTTGCGCATTCTTTGCGCAAAGAGCGGCTCTACACCGCCTACTCCCCCACCCACCACCCCTGTGGTCATTTCGGACGCACCTGTCGTGCGCTCCATTTGCGGACCGGCCAAGGCATTGGCCATTACCATCCCTCCTCACAACGGTGAGGATGTTCCCTCGGCCAAGACGTTGGCATTGCCGCCAACGTCTACTACCGAAGACCGTACATTGGCCGAGGTGGTCGATGTTCAGGCCGGTCTGGATAGGGCCCTGGTTCCGTACACAGGGCCCCCCGAGGCTGAAGGTTCAGCCTCTGCGTTAGCCATCGTGGATGGTTCTGCCCAAAAATTGGATCTGCCCCCTACATCATCTGCGGCAGATCCCACCTTGGCAGAGATGGCTGACGCACGTCTCGTCCCTCCTCTCCCGGAGTCCGACTCCGAGGATGACCTGCGGGGCAACAACGTTGTTGATGTGCCCCTGGGGGATTCCCAGGCCCTGGAAGTATTTATGACCGGGGTCTCGACGCCCGTCAACCCAGGCACACCAACGCCTGAGATCCAGAGTTCCTCGGACTCTGGATCGGAAAGGATGGAGATAGCCTCATTTTCTCCATCCCAGGACGGTGCTGTCATCCCCCCCGCGCCTACCGCCGTAGTCGCACAGGTCGCTAATGTGGTCGAATCGGACCACATTAGCCAGTTTACGGCCTCGGAAGAAGGCCTAGTAGTGGTCCACACTGCTTCCAGCGTGGTGGAGCAAACCACCATCGTGGCCACTCAACAGGAGAGTGAGGGCATAATACCTCCGACACCCGGTGTGACAGGGGCCATCCAGCGGACTGTCGTTCAGTCCGCTGTGGGATCGACGATGGTCCTTCCGCCGGCCGTCCAACGTTGTTCGTTGGCGGAGGGCGGACCCGATTCCTTAGGGTCCACCCCCGACTGGCAGCCATCCGCGCTGGCACCATTACCTTCTTGCCAGCGCTCCGAGTCTGAGGCTTCTAACCCTCAGCTCACATACGATGGCTGCTCCGACCAGCTTCCGATGTCCGACGACGAATACGCGTCCGCATCTGAGTCGAGCGACGACGACAAGACCTTGGCCGTGTCGGTCAAGGTAGAAGAACCATCAACTTTGATGGTTCTACGTCGTCGTGGTAGCCGTGGCCCCCGTTCGGGGCCGCTGCCGTTACCCCCTCCGGAGCTTTCCCCAATCGTAGTGGTTAGCTCCGACGAGGAGGAGAACCACTCCTAGACACGACAATGTTCAGCGTGGTCTCGCTAAACATCAACGGTCTTAATGACCGTACTAAGCGGACCACCTTCATTCACTGGTTGCAGTGTTTGAAGGCTGACATTGTCTGTCTGCAAGAGACGCACGCCGCGTCTCATGCAACATTTCGGAGTTGGTTTTCCAACTCAGGGTATGCGGTAGCTTCTTCCTGCATTTCCAACAAACGTGCAGGAACGGCTATCCTTGTCTCCTCAAAACACCGCCTAGACAAAGTCTGGCGGGATGAAGCTGGTCGGTTCGTCCAAGCGGAGGTAGGCATAGGGGAGCAAGTCCTTCGTTTTGTCTCCCTCTATGCCCCAAATATTAATCCGGCACGAAACAAATTTTTCGCTTCGTTGCCGGATCTAATGGATATGTGTCGCCCCACATTTGTATGTGGGGATTTTAACGCGGTGTTGGACCCCGACCTCGATCGACGCCATCCTCGATCCTTTCAGAGGCCGGCTCCAAACCGCTCTGCCGAAAGCGTGACTGCCCTTCAGTCCTTGTTGTCAGCAACGCAGACCTTTCCAACGTGGCGCTCTCTTCACCCAGGAGTACGTACTTACTCCTGGGATCATGCTTCGGGAGATTGCTCCTCCCGAATCGACATGATCTGGGCGCCCATAGGTCTGCAGGACCAGATCGAGGACTGCGATTATTATCCGTCCTTCTTCACGGATCACCGCTATATCCAGGTAACCTTCTCGCTCGACACCACCTTCGAGGCGAGAGGCCCTGGATACTGGAAATTCAACATCTCGCTCCTCGAAGATCAGGAGTACTGTGATCTCGTGAAGTCGTTCTGGTCCTTTTGGAAGACGCAAGAGTCTGAGGGGGATTTTGAGAACTCCTTGGACTGGTGGGACATGGGGAAGTTTTATCTCAGGGAGGTAACTCGTAGTTTTGCCAAAACCAAAGCTCTAGCTAGCTCGTCTGCCCAACGCCTCTTGTTGCGCCGCCTCCGAACACTCCAGCGTCGGTTTGACGCTGGAGATTCGACCGCCTTCGGAGAGCTGTGCGCCGTACAAGAGGAATTGCGAGAGCACGAGCTGCGCGCAGCTCAAGCGGCGCAGGTCCGCTCTCGCTGCAGATGGGCTGAAGAAGGAGAAATATCATCTGGTTACTTCTTCTCGCTAGAGCAAAAACATCGATCAAAGCAGACTATGAGTGCCATCAAAGACCCTGAGACGGGGACGGTCCACCACGACCCTATTGCCATCTTGGGAGTGTGGCGGGCCTACTACGAGCAGCTCTTTACAGCTCAGAGCTGCGATTCCCCTACCCAGGACCACCTGTTGTCCAAGTTAGTCCGGACTCTCGCTCCTGGTGAGCGAGAGCTTTGTGAAGGACTCCTCACGTCGGAAGAGTGCGAAGCGGCCCTCAAAGGGATGTCTGCTGGTAAGACTCCCGGGTCGGACGGCTTTCCGATGGAGTTCTATTCGCGCTTTTGGCCAGTCCTCGGTGCCGATCTCGTGCGTATTCGCAATCTAGCGTACGAGGTCGGGCAATTATCCATCTCTCAACGCCGAGGACTCATCATCGTACTGTACAAAAAGGGCGACCGGTTGCTTACAAAGAACTGGCGCCCAATAAGTTTACTTAATGTAGATTACAAAATCGCCACCCGTGCTATCGCGGGTCGGCTTTTAAAAGTTATCGGTTCGGTAGTGTCACCGGACCAAACTTGTGGAGTTCCCGGGAGATCCATAAGCGAAAACCTTTCCACCATCAGGGACCTAATTGACCACGCAGCGATGGAGGATATCCCCGTCGCCCTTCTCTCATTAGATCAAGAGAAGGCCTTCGATCGCGTCGACTGGGGATTCCTCTCGCGCGTCCTAGAAACCATGGGTTTCGGTCCCGGTTTTCGCAAGTGGATCTCGATATTCTATACCAACATAGAATCCGCCGTAGTCATCAACGGCTGGACTTCCCCTAGCCTCCACCCGTCCCGTGGAGTGCGACAGGGTTGTCCTCTCTCCCCGTTACTTTACGTCCTCTGTGCCGAGGTGCTAGCTTGCAATCTGCGAGCTGCACCCGGCATCCACGGAGTCCAGCTTCCTAATTCTTTAGAGGAACTGAGGGTATCGGGGTATGCCGACGACACTACGGTGGTAGTTACGACGGAGAACTCCATCAAAGAAGTTTTAAACGTTTACGACCTCTACGAGCTGGGCTCGGGGTCGAAACTAAACATAGGCAAGTCGAAGGCCATGTGGGTCGGCAAATGGAAAGATCGTACCGACCGGCCCCATGGTCTAATTGGGTAACCGGGTTACCATTACTCGGGGCAGTGTTTTCTGCCTCGGATTATTCAAGTGCCACCTGGGACCCCAAAGTCGAAAAAGTTGAGAAGCGTCTTGCATCCTGGAAGGGTCGTTCTCTTTCCTTTCAGGGCAAGGCGCTCATTATAAATGCATTAGCATTGTCCCAGATCTGGCACTTGTGCTCTATATTCGTGATGCCAGCAAAGGTGGCATCGCGAATTAACAAGGCGATTTGGTCTTTCTTTTGGTCGGGCGGCCGAGATCTTGTCGCCCGTAGGAGTATGGTTCAGCCGCGAGCCCACGGAGGTTTTGGTATAGTGGACTTTCGGTTGAAAGCGGACGCAATGGCGCTCCAGTGGCTAAAGCGCTTCCGCAGTGACTCCTGCGCCAAATGGAAGACCTTCTTTTTCCATAATTTTTACCGGGTCTTCATGTACGACCCGGTAACATCCTTTAAGTTAGGTAGCACTTTATTTAACCGCACTAGGTGTTCACGTCTCACGACCTTTTACAAACATCTGGTCGAGGCCTGGAGAAAATTCCATGGCGGCGCCATGGCAGACGGTCGTTTGGCCCTCGGTGTCGAACGGGACGCCCCTCTGGAGGTGGCGTCCATGTCCACCCAGTCTGCCTATCGCGTTGGACTCGCTATCCAACGCGACCCACCACACTGCGTCGCCAAATTCCGCCCCACCTACGGCGAGCTCCACTGGCCCGAGACGTGGCACCAATTAAGCTACCTGACTCTGGACAGGACGATAGTTGATCTGAACTGGAAGATCGCGCACGGAGTTTTATACACCGCCTCGCGGCTGGTCCGCAGTTTTGGGTACCGCAACGTCGATCCCCGGTGCCATTGCGGTGAAGAAGAAGAGACGCTGGCTCATCTCTTCTTCGAGTGCTCCTTTGCGCAGTTTCTGATCAACTGGGTATATTTCCATCTGCTGTCTGTGGACCCAAATGCTGGCCCTTTCACGGTCACCGAAGTTCTCTTCGGTTTTCCGCCAGCACGCCGCAGACGCATACCCAAGATCGTGATGTGGATGCTACACGTGATGAAGCATCGCATCTGGCTAGCCCGGAACAATTTTAGGTTCCGCGGAACGCCACCTGTCCCGGATGATTACATCCAAGGGGCCATCGTCCGTATCAAGTTCGTATTGGCGCTAAGAGCACGCCAATGCCATACGGACGCACAACGCGAGCGTTTTAGAAAAGAGTGGCTCGCAAATGGTACCCTTGGTCGCCTTGTTTCGGAGAAGCTGGTCTTCTCTTTTTAACGTTTTTAACCTCTTTTGTTAGGTCCCGGCCTCGGCGGTCGCCTTAATCGGTTGTACTTCCGTTGTCGGGACGTATTTTCTTCTAGGTTTCCTAGGATTCCTGTTTTTAACGTTTTTAACGTTTTTAACATTTTTAACCTCTTTCTCTTCTAGGTTCCGGCCTCGGCGGTCGCCTTAAGTGGTCGTACTTCCTTTGTCGGGACACTAGCTCTTTTTAGGTTTCCTAGGATTCCTTTTTTCAATTCTTTTTCTTATAGAAAAAATATCTTGCGTCAGAACTTAGCTTCCGACTTTGGGGGTGAGGGTCATGCCCTCAGCTAGTTTGCGGCTTTGTAGGCCCCCCCTGTTAAAGATATACTCATTGCACTTACGCCCTAGGAGCGTAAGAGTATATCTTTATCAAAATAAAACATCCTCATGGGTATCCTTAAGTTCTCTCGAGAATATCTCGTGCACTTAAATTGAATAAAAATTCGCCTCCAATCACTAACCCTAACCTTAACCCTAACGCTAACCCTAACCCAAACCTAACCCTAAACCTAACCCTAACCCTAAACCTAACCCTAACGCTAACCCTAACCCTAACCCTAACCCTAACCCTAACCCTAACCCTAATCCCAACCCCAACCCCAACCCTAACCCTAACCCTAACCCTAACCCTAACCCTAAACCTAACCCTAACCCTAACCCTAACACTAACCCTAACCCTAACCCTAACCCTAACCCCAACCCTAATCCTAACCCTAACCCTAACCCTAACCCTAACCTAACCTAAAGGTAGAGTGGCGGTCCGGTATCCCGAAGGTGCGAGTTTAAATCCGCTCGAGTCAACATTTTTCAGTTGACTTCGGCTGTGTCGGTTAATTGTGAAGTTATCGTTTCATAATAACCTGAGGATGATTCTGAAATAGAATTGAAACACTGCACATCCATCCTCATGGATATCGTTAAGTTCTCTCGAGGATATCTCGTGCACTTAAATTATATAAAAACTCGCCTCCAATTCCTGTAGACTCGACAGCACAACAGATAGAGCGGCGGACCGGTATCCTGAAGGTGTGAGTTCAAATCCCGTTCGAGTCAACATTTTTCAGTTGACTTCGGCTGTGTAGGTTAATTGTGAAGTTGTCGTTAAATATTACCCTGAGGATAATTCTGAAATAGAATTGAAACACTGCACATCCATCCTCATGGATAGCGTTAAGTTCTCTCGAGAATATCTCGTGCACTTAAATTGGATAAAAACTCACCTCAGATCCCTGTAGACTCGATAGCTCAACAGGTAGAGCGGCGGACCGGTATCCCGAAGGTGCGAGTTCAAATCCCGTTCGAGTCAACATTTTTCAGTTGACTTCGGCTGTGTAGGTTAATTGTGATGTTGTCGTTTAATAATACCCTGAGGATAATTCTGAAATAGAATTGAAACACTGCACATCCATCCTCATGGATAGCGTTAAGTTGTCGCGAGAATATCTCGTGCACTTAAATTGGATAAAAACTCGTATCCAATCCCTGTGGACTAGATAGCTCAACAGGTAGAGCGGCGGACCGGTATCCCGAAGGTGCGAGTTGAAATCCCGCTCGAGTCAACATTTTTCAGTTGACTTCGGCAGTGTAGGTTAATTGTGAAGTTATCGTTTCAAAGTACACAAAGGATGATTCTGAAATAGAATTGAAACACTGCACATCCATCCTCATAGATAGCGTTAAGTTGTCGCGAGAATATCTCGTGCACTTAAATTGAATAAAAACTCGCCTCCAATCCCTAACCCTAACCCTAACCCTAACCCTAACCGTAACTCTAACCCTAACCCTAACCCTAACCTAAACCCTAACCCTAACCCTAACACTAACACTTACCGTAACGCTAACCCAAGCACTAACCCTAACCCTAACCCTAACCCTAACCTAACCTAAAGGTAGAGCGGCGGACCGGTATCCCGCAGGTGCAAGTTCATATCCCGCTCGAGTAAACATTTTTCAGTTGACTTCGGCAGTGTAGGTTAATTGTGAAGTTATCGTTTCATAATACCCTGAGGATGATTCTGAAATAGAATTGAAACACTGCACATCCATCCTCATGGATAGCGTTAAGTTGTCGCGAGAATATCTCGTGCACTTAAATTGAATAAAAACTCGCCTCCAATCCCTAACCCTAACCCTAACCCTAACCCTAACCCTAAACCTAACCATAACCCTAACCCTAACCCTAACCGTAACCCTAACCCTAACCCTAACCCTAACCCTAACCCTAACCCTAACCCTAACCCTAACCCTAACCCTAACCCTAACCCGAACCCTAACCTAACCTAAAGGTAGAGTGGATGACCGGTATCCCGAATCAGCGAGTTGAAATCCCGTTCGAGTCAACATTTTTAAGTTGACTTTGGCAGTGTAGGTTAAGTGTGAAGTTGTCGTTTCATAATACCCATAGGATGATTCTGAAATAGAATTGAAACACTGCCCATCCATCCTCATGGATAGCGTTAAGTTGTCGCGAGAATATCTCGTGCACTTAAATTGGATAAAAACTCGCCTCCAATCCCTATTGATTCGATAGCTCAACAGGTAGAGCGGCTGACCGGTATCCCGAAGGTGCGAGTTCAAATCCCGCTCGAGTAAACATTTTTCAGTTGACTTCGGCAGTGTAGGTTAATTGTGAAGTTATCGTTTCATAATACCCTGAGTATAATTCTGAAATAGAATTGAAACACTGCACATATATCCTCATGGATAGCGTTAAATTGTCGCGAGAATATCTCGTGCACTTAAATTACATAAAAACTCGCCTCCAATCCCTGTGGACACGATAGCTCAACAGGTAGAGTGGCGGACCGGTATCCCGAAGGTGCGAGTTCAAATCCCGCTCGAGTTAACATTTTTCAGTTGACTTTGGCAGTGTAGGTTAATTGTGAAATTATCGTTTCATAATACCCTGAGGATGATTCTGAAATAGAATTGAAACACTGCACATCCATCCTCATGGATAGCGTTAAGTTGTTGCGATAATACCTTGTGCACTTAAATTGGATAAAAACTCGCCTCCAATCCCTGTGGACTCGATTACTCAACAGATAGAGCGACGGACCGGTTTCCCGACGGTGCGAGTTCAAATCCCGCTCGAGTCAAAATTTTTTGTTTGACTTCGGCAGTGTAGGTTCATTGTGAAGTTATCGTTTCATAATACCCTGAGGATGATTCTGAAATAGAATTGACACACTGCACATCCATCCTCATGGATAGCGTTAAGTTGTCGCGAGAATATCTAGTGCACTTAAATTGGATAAAAATTCGCCTACAATCCCTGTGGACTCGATAGCTCAACAGGAAGAGCGGCAAACCGGTATCCCGAAGGTACGAGTTCAAATCCCGCTCGAGTCAGCATTTTTCAGTTGACTTCGACAGTGTAGGTTAATTGTGAAATTATCGTTTCATAATACCCTGAGGATAATTCTGAAATTGAATTGAAACACTGCACATCCATCCTCATGGTTAGCGTTAAGTTGTCGCGAGAATATCTCGTGCACTTAAATTGGATAAAAACTCGCCTCCAATCCCTGTTGACTCGATAGCTTACAGGTAGAGCGGAGGACCGGTATCCCGAAGGTGCGAGTTCAAATCCCGCTCGAGTCAACATTTTTCAGTTGACTTCGGAAGTGTAGGTTAAGTGTGAAGTTATCGTTTCCTAATACCCTGAGGATGATTCTGAAATAGAATTGAAACACTGCACATCCATCCTCATGGATAGCGTTAAGTAGTCGCGTGAATATCTCGTGCACTTATATTGCATAAAAACTCGCCTCTAATCCCTGTTGACTCGATAGCTCAACAATTAGAGCGGCGGACCGGTATCTCGAAGGTGCGAGTTCAAATCCTGCTCGAGTCAAAATTTTTCAGTTGACTTCGGCAGTGTATGTTAATTGTGAAGTTATCGTTTCATAATACCCTGAGGATGATTCTGAAATAGAATTGAAACACTGCACATCCATCCTCATGGATAGCGTTAAGTTGTCGCTAGTATATCTCGTGCACTTAAATTGGATAAAAACTCGCCTCCAATCCCTGTGGACTCGATAGCTCAACAGGTAGAGCGGCGGACCGGTATCCCGACGGTGCGAGTTGAAATCCCGCTCGAGTCAACATTTTTCAGTTGATTTTGGCAGTGTACGTTAATTGTGAAGTTTTCGTTTCATAATACCCTGAGGATGATTCTGAAATAGAATTGAAACACTGCACATCCATCTTCATGGATTTTGTTAAGTTGTCGCAAGTATATCTCGTGCACTTAAATTTTATAAAAACTCGCCTCCAATTCCTGTGGACTCGATAGCTGAACAGGTAGAGAGGCGGACCGGTATCCCGAAGGTGCGAGTTCAAATCCCGCTCGAGTTAACATTTTTTAGTTGACTTTGGCAATGTAGGTTAATTGTGAAGTTATCGTTTCATAACACCCTGAGGATGATTCTGAAATAGAATTGAAACACTGCACATCCATCCTCTTGGATAGCGTTAAGTTGTCCCGAGAATATCTCGTGCACTTAAATTGGATAAAAACTCGCCTCCAATCCCTGTGGACTCGATAGCTCAACAGGTAGAGCGGCGGAACGGTATCCCGAAGGTGCGAGTTCAAATCCCGCTCGAGTCAACATTTTTCAGTTGACTTCGGCAGTGAAGGTTAAGTGTGAAGTTATCGTTTCATAATATCCTGAGGATAATTCTGAAATAGAATTTAAACACTGCACATCCATCCTCATGGATAGCGTTAAGTTGTCGCGAGAATATCTCGTGCACTTAAATTGAATAAAAACTCGCCTTTAATCCCTAACCGTAACCCTAAACCTAACCCTAACCCTAACCCTAACCTTAACCCTTACATAAATTTAAGGTAGAGCTGCGGACCGGTATCCCAAGGTGCGAGTTCAAATCCCGCTCGAGTCAACATTTTTCAGTTGACTTCGGCAGTGTAGGTTAATTGTGAAGTTATCGTTTCATAATACCCTGAGGATGATTCTGAAATAGAAATGAAACACTGCACATCCATCCTCATGGATAGCGTTAAGTTGTTCCGAGAATATCTCGTGCACTTAAATTGGATAAAACTCGCCTCCAACCCCTGTTGACTCGATAGTTGAACAGGTATAGCGGCGGACTGGTATCACGGAGGTGCCCGTTCAAATCCCGCTTGAGTCAACATTTTTCAGTTGACTTCGGCAGTGTAGGTTAATTGTGAAGTTATCGTTTCATAATACCCTGATGATGATTGTGAAATAGAATTGAAACACTGCACATCCATCCTCATGGATAGCGTTAAGTTGTCGCGAGAATATCTCGTGCACTTAAATTGGATAAAAACTCGCCTCCAAACCCTGTGGACTCGATAGCTGAACAGGTAGAGTGGCGGACCGGTATCCCGAAGGTGCGAGTTCAAATCCCGCTCGTGTCAACATTTTTCAGTTGACTTTGGCAGTGTAGGTTAATTGTGAAGTTATCTTTTCATAATACCCTGAGGATGATTCTGAAATAGAATTGAAACACTGCAAATCCATCCTCATGGATAGTGTTAAGTTGTCGCGAGAATATCTCGTGCACTTAAATTGGATAAAAATTCGCCTCCAATCACTGTGGACTCGATAGCTCAACGGGTAGAGCGGCGGACCGGTATCCCGAAGGTGCGATTTCAAATACCGCTCGATTCATCATTTTTAAGTTGACTTCGGCAGTGTAGGTTAATTGGGAAGTTATCGTTTCATAATACCCTGAGGATGATTCAGAAATAGAATTGAAACACTGCAGATCCATCCTCATGGATAGCGTTATGTTGTCGCGAGAATATCTCGGGCACTTAAATTGGATAAAAACTCGCATCCAATCCCTGTGGAATCGATACCTCTATAGGTAGAGCGGCGGACCGGTATCCCGAAGGTGCGAGTTGAAATCCCGCTCGAGTAAACATTTTTCAGTTGACTTCGGCAGTATAGGTTAATTGTGAAGTTATCGTTTCATAATACCCTGATGATGATTCTGAAATAGAATTGAAACACTGCACATCCATCCTCATAGATAGCGTTAAGTTGTCGCGAGAATATCTCGTGCACTTTAATGGAATAAAAACTCCCCTCCAATCCCTAACCCTAACCCTAACCCTAACCCTAACCCTAACCCTAACCCTAACCCTAACCCTAACGTTAACCCTAACGTTAACCCTAACCCTAACCCTAACTATAACCCTAACCCTTACCCTAACCCTAACCCTAACCCTAACCCTAACCCTAACCCTAACCCTAACCCTAACCCTAACCTAAAGGTAGAGCGGCGGACCGGTATCCCGAATAAGGGAGTTCAAATCCCGCTAGAGTCAACATATTTCAGTAGACTTCGGCAGAATAGGTTAATTGTGAAGTTATCGTTTCATAATACCCTGATGATGATTCTGAAATAGAATTGAAACACTGCACATCCATCCTCATAGATAGCGTTAAGTTGTCGCGAGAATATCTCGTGCACTTTAATGGAATAAAAACTCGCCTCCAATCCCTAACCCTAACCCTAACCCTAACCCTAACCCTAACCCTAACCTAACCCTAACCCTAACCCTAAACCTAACCCTAACCCTAACCCTAACGTTAACCCTAACCCTAACCCTAACCTAACCTAAAGGTAGAGCGGCGGACCGGTATCCCGAATAAGGGAGTTCAAATCCCGCTAGAGTCAACATATTTCAGTAGACTTCGGCAGTGTAGGTTAAGTGTGAAGTTATCGTTTCATAATACCCTGGGGATGGTTCTGAAATAGAATTATAACACTGCACATCCATCCTCATGGATAGCGTTAAGTTATCGCGAGAATATCTCGGGCACTTAAATTGGATAAAAACTCGCCTCAAATCCTTGTGGACTCGATAGCTCAACAGGTAGAGCGGCGGACAGTTATCCCGAATAAGCGAGTTGAAATCCCGCTCGAGTAAACATTTTTCAGTTTACTTCGTCAGTGTAGGTTAATTGTGAAGTTATCGTTTCATAATACCATGAGGATGATTCTGAAATAGAATTGAAACACTGCACATCCATCTTCATGGATTTTGTTAAGTTGTCGCAAGTATATCTCGTGCACTTAAATTTTATAAAAACTCGCCTCCAATTCCTGTGGACTCGATAGCTGAACAGGTAGAGAGGCGGACCGGTATCCCGAAGGTGCGAGTTCAAATCCCGCTCGAGTTAACATTTTTTAGTTGACTTTGGCAATGTAGGTTAATTGTGAAGTTATCGTTTCATAATACCCTGAGGATGATTCTGAAATAGAATTGAAACACTGCACATCCATCCTCTTGGATAGCGTTAAGTTGTCCCGAGAATATCTCGTGCACTTAAATTGGATAAAAACTCGCCTCCAATCCCTGTGGACTCGATAGCTCAACAGGTAGAGCGGCGGAACGGTATCCCGAAGGTGCGAGTTCAAATCCCGCTCGAGTCAACATTTTTCAGTTGACTTCGGCAGTGAAGGTTAAGTGTGAAGTTATCGTTTCATAATATCCTGAGGATAATTCTGAAATAGAATTTAAACACTGCACATCCATCCTCATGGATAGCGTTAAGTTGTCGCGAGAATATCTCGTGCACTTAAATTGAATAAAAACTCGCCTTTAATCCCTAACCGTAACCCTAAACCTAACCCTAACCCTAACCCTAACCTTAACCCTTACATAAATTTAAGGTAGAGCTGCGGACCGGTATCCCAAGGTGCGAGTTCAAATCCCGCTCGAGTCAACATTTTTCAGTTGACTTCGGCAGTGTAGGTTAATTGTGAAGTTATCGTTTCATAATACCCTGAGGATGATTCTGAAATAGAAATGAAACACTGCACATCCATCCTCATGGATAGCGTTAAGTTGTTCCGAGAATATCTCGTGCACTTAAATTGGATAAAACTCGCCTCCAACCCCTGTTGACTCGATAGTTGAACAGGTATAGCGGCGGACTGGTATCACGGAGGTGCCCGTTCAAATCCCGCTTGAGTCAACATTTTTCAGTTGACTTCGGCAGTGTAGGTTAATTGTGAAGTTATCGTTTCATAATACCCTGATGATGATTGTGAAATAGAATTGAAACACTGCACATCCATCCTCATGGATAGCGTTAAGTTGTCGCGAGAATATCTCGTGCACTTAAATTGGATAAAAACTCGCCTCCAAACCCTGTGGACTCGATAGCTGAACAGGTAGAGTGGCGGACCGGTATCCCGAAGGTGCGAGTTCAAATCCCGCTCGTGTCAACATTTTTCAGTTGACTTTGGCAGTGTAGGTTAATTGTGAAGTTATCTTTTCATAATACCCTGAGGATGATTCTGAAATAGAATTGAAACACTGCAAATCCATCCTCATGGATAGTGTTAAGTTGTCGCGAGAATATCTCGTGCACTTAAATTGGATAAAAATTCGCCTCCAATCACTGTGGACTCGATAGCTCAACGGGTAGAGCGGCGGACCGGTATCCCGAAGGTGCGATTTCAAATACCGCTCGATTCATCATTTTTAAGTTGACTTCGGCAGTGTAGGTTAATTGGGAAGTTATCGTTTCATAATACCCTGAGGATGATTCAGAAATAGAATTGAAACACTGCAGATCCATCCTCATGGATAGCGTTATGTTGTCGCGAGAATATCTCGGGCACTTAAATTGGATAAAAACTCGCATCCAATCCCTGTGGAATCGATACCTCTATAGGTAGAGCGGCGGACCGGTATCCCGAAGGTGCGAGTTGAAATCCCGCTCGAGTAAACATTTTTCAGTTGACTTCGGCAGTATAGGTTAATTGTGAAGTTATCGTTTCATAATACCCTGATGATGATTCTGAAATAGAATTGAAACACTGCACATCCATCCTCATAGATAGCGTTAAGTTGTCGCGAGAATATCTCGTGCACTTTAATGGAATAAAAACTCCCCTCCAATCCCTAACCCTAACCCTAACCCTAACCCTAACCCTAACCCTAACCCTAACCCTAACCCTAACGTTAACCCTAACGTTAACCCTAACCCTAACCCTAACTATAACCCTAACCCTTACCCTAACCCTAACCCTAACCCTAACCCTAACCCTAACCCTAACCCTAACCCTAACCCTAACCCTAACCCTAACCCTAACCTAAAGGTAGAGCGGCGGACCGGTATCCCGAATAAGGGAGTTCAAATCCCGCTAGAGTCAACATATTTCAGTAGACTTCGGCAGAATAGGTTAATTGTGAAGTTATCGTTTCATAATACCCTGATGATGATTCTGAAATAGAATTGAAACACTGCACATCCATCCTCATAGATAGCGTTAAGTTGTCGCGAGAATATCTCGTGCACTTTAATGGAATAAAAACTCGCCTCCAATCCCTAACCCTAACCCTAACCCTAACCCTAACCCTAACCCTAACCTAACCCTAACCCTAACCCTAAACCTAACCCTAACCCTAACCCTAACGTTAACCCTAACCCTAACCCTAACCTAACCTAAAGGTAGAGCGGCGGACCGGTATCCCGAATAAGGGAGTTCAAATCCCGCTAGAGTCAACATATTTCAGTAGACTTCGGCAGTGTAGGTTAAGTGTGAAGTTATCGTTTCATAATACCCTGGGGATGGTTCTGAAATAGAATTATAACACTGCACATCCATCCTCATGGATAGCGTTAAGTTATCGCGAGAATATCTCGGGCACTTAAATTGGATAAAAACTCGCCTCAAATCCTTGTGGACTCGATAGCTCAACAGGTAGAGCGGCGGACAGTTATCCCGAATAAGCGAGTTGAAATCCCGCTCGAGTAAACATTTTTCAGTTTACTTCGTCAGTGTAGGTTAATTGTGAAGTTATCGTTTCATAATACCCTGACGATGATTCTGAAATAGAATTGAAACACTGCACATCCATCCTCATGGATAGCGTTAAGTTGTCGCGAGAATATCTCGTGCACTTAAATTGGATAAAAACTCGCCTCCAATCCCTGTGGACTCGATAGCTCAACAGCTAGAGCGGCGGTCCGGTATCCCGAATTTGGGAGTTCAAATCCCGCTCGAGTCAACATTTTTCAGTTGACTTCGGCAGTGTAGGTTAATTGTGAAGTTATCGTTTCATAATACCCTGAGGATGATTTTGAAATAGAATTGAAATATTGCACATCCATCGTCATTGGTAGCGTTAAGTTGTCGCGAGAATATCTCGAGTACTTAAATTAGATAAAAACTCGTCTCCAATCCCTGTGGACTCGATAGCTCAACATGTACAACGGCGGACCGGTACCCCGAAAATGCGAGTTCAAATCACGCTTGAGTCAACATTTTTCAGTTGACTTCGGCAGTGTAGGTTAATTGTGAAGTTATCGTTTCATAATACCCTGACGATGATTCTGAAATAGAATTGAAACACTGCACATCCATCCTCATGGATAGCGTTAAGTTGTCGCGAGAATATCTCGTGCACTTAAATTAGATAAAAACTCGCCTCCAATCCCTGTGGACTAGATAGCTCAACGGGTAGAGTGGCAGACCGGTATCCCGAAAGTGTGAGTTCAAATCCCGCTCGAGTCAACATTTTTCAGTTGACTTTGGCAGTGTAGGTTAATTGTGAAGTTATCGTTTCATAATACCCTGAGGAAGATTCTGAAATAGAATTGAAACACTGCACATCCATACTCATGGATAGCATTAAGTTTCGCGAGAATATCTCGTGCACTTAAATTGGATAAAAACTCGCCTCCAATCCCTGTGGACTCGATAGCTCAACAGGTAGAGCGGAGGACCGGTATCCGAAGGTGCGAGTTGAAATCCCGCTCGAGAAAACATTTTTCAGTTGACTTCGGCAGTGTAGGTTAATTGTGAAGTTATCGTTTCATAATACCCTGAGGATGATTCTGAAATAGAATTGAAACACTGCACATCCATCCTCTTGGATAGCGTTAAGTTGTCGCGAAAATATCTCGTGCACTTAAATTGAATAAAAACTCGCCTCCAAACCCTAACCCTAATCATAACCCTAACTATAACCCTAACTTAACCCTAACCCTATGCCTAACCCTAACCCTAACCCTAACCCTAATCCTAACCCTAACCCTAACCCTAACCCTAACCCTAACCCTAACCCTAACCCTAACCCTAACCCTAACCCTAACCCTAACCCTAACCCTAACCCTAACCCTAACTCTAACCTAACCTAAATGTAGAGCGGGGGACCGGTATCCCGAAGTGGCGAGTTCAAATCCCGAGAGAGTCAACATTTTTCAGTTGACTTCGGCAGTGTAGGTTAATTGTGAAGATATCGTTTCATAATACACTGAGGATGATTCTGAAATAGAATTGAAACACTGCACATCCATCCTCATGGATAGCGTTAAGTTGTCGCGAAAATATCTCGTGCACTTAAATTGAATAAAAACTCGCCTCCAATCCCTAACCCTAATCCTAACCCTAACTATAACCCTAACCCTATGCCTAAACCTAACCCTAACCCTAACCCTAACCCTAACCCCAACCCTAACCGTAACCCTAACCCTAACCCTAACCTTAACCCTAACCCTAACCCTAACCCTAACCCTAACCCTAACCATAACTTTAACCCTAACCCTAACCCTAACCCTAACCCTAACCCTAACCCTAACCCTAACCCTAACCCTAACCCTAACCCTAACCCTAACCCTAACCCTAACCCTAACCCTAACCGTAACCCTAACCCTAACCCTAACCCTAACCATAACCCTAACCCTAACCCTAACCCTAACCCTAACATTAACCCTAACCCAAACCCTAACCTTAACCCTAACCCAAATATAACCTAAAGGTAGAGCGGCGGACCGGTATCCCGAAGGTGCGAGTTCAAATCCCGCTCGAGTAAACATTTTTCTGTTGACTTTGGCAGTGTAGGTTAATTGTGAAGTTATCGTTTCATAATACCCTGAAGATGATTCTGAAATAGAATTGAAACACTCCACATCCATCCTCATGCATAGCGTTAAGATGTCGCGAGAATATCTCGTGCAATTATATTGAATAAAAACTCGCCTCCAATCCCTAACCCTAACCTTACCCTAACTCTAACCCTAACCCTAACCCTAACCTTAACCATAACCCTAACCCTAACCCTAAGCCTAACCCTATCCCTAACCCTAACCCTAAGCCTAACCCTAAGCCTAACCTTAACCCTAACCCTAACCCTAATCTAACCTAAAGGTAGAGCGGCAGAACGGTATCCCGAAGGTGCGAGTTCAAATCCCGCTTGAGTAAACATTTTTCAGTTGACTTCGGCAGTGTAGGTTAATTGTGAAGTTATCGTTTCATAATACCCTGAGGATGATTCTGAAATAGAATTGAAACACTGCAAATCCATCCTCATGGATAGCGTTAAGTTGTCGCGAGAATATCTCGTGCAATTAAATTGAATAAAAACTCGCCTCCAATCCCTAACCCTAATCCTAAACCTAACCCTAACCCTAACCCTAACCTTACCCTAACCCTAACCCTAACCCTAACCCTAACCCTAACCCTAACCCTAACCCTAACCCTAACCCTAACTCTAACCTAACCTAAATGTAGAGCGGGGGACCGGTATCCCGTAGGTGCGAGTTCAAATCCCGCAAGAGTCAACATTTTTCAGTTGACTTCGGCAGTGTAGGTTAATTGTGAAGATATCGTTTCATAATACACTGAGGATGATTCTGAAATAGAATTGAAACACTGCACATCCATCCTCATGGATAGAGTTAAGTTCTCTCGAGAATATCTCGAACACTTAAATTGAATAAAAACTCGCCTCCAATCCCTATAGACTCGATAGCTCAACAGGTTGAGCGGCGGACCGGTATCCTGAAGGTGCGAGTTCAAATCCCGTTCGAGTCAACATTTTTCAGTTGACTTTGGCTGTGTAGGTTAATTGTGAAGTTATCGTTTCATAATACCCTGAGGATGATTCTGAAATAGAATTGAAACACTGCACATCCATCCTCATGGATAGCGTTAAGTTGTCGCGAGAATATCTCGTGCACTTAAATTGGATAAAAACTCGCCTCCAATCCCTGTAGACTCGATAGTTCAACAGGTAGAGCGGCGGACCGGTATCCTGAAGGTGCGAGTTCAAATCCCGTTCGAGTCAACATTTTTCAGTTGACTTTGGCTGTGTAGGTTAATTGTGAAGTTATCGTTTCATAATACCCTGAGGATGATTCTGAAATAGAATTGAAACAGTGCACATCCATCCTCATTGATAGCGTTAAGTTGTCGCGAGAATATCTCGTGCACTTACATTGAATAAAAACTCGCCTCCAATCCCTAACCCTAATCCTAACCCTAACTATAACCCTATGCCTAACCCTAACCCTAACCCTAACCCTAACCCTAACCCTAACCCTAACCCTAACCCTAACCTTAACCCTAACCCTAACCCTAACACTAACCCTAACCCTAACCCTAACCCTAACCCTAACATTAACCCTAACCCAAACCCTAACCTTAACCCTAACCCTAACATAACCTAAAGGTAGAGCGGCGGACCGGTATCCCGAAGGTGCGAGTTCAAATCCCGCTCGAGTAAAGATTTTTCAGTTGACTTTGGCAGTGTAGGTTAATTGTGAAGTTATCGTTTCATAATACCCTGAAGATGATTCTGAAATAGAATTGAAACTCTGCACATCCATCCTCATGGATAGCGTTAAGTTTTCGCGAAAATATACCGCGCAATTATATTGAATAAAAACTCGCCTCCAATCCCTAACTCTAACCCTAACCCTAACTCTAACCCTAACCCTAACCTTAACCCTAACCCTAACCCTAACCCTAACCCTAAGCCTAACCCTAACCCTAACCCTAACCTTAACCCTAACCCTAACCCTAACCCTAAGCCTAACCCTAACCCTAAGCCTAACCCTAACCTAACCCTAAGCCTAACCCTAACCCTAACCCTAACCCTAATCTAACCTAAAGGTAGAGCGGCGGAACGGTATCCCGAAGGTGCGAGTTCAAATCCCGCTTGAGTAAACATTTTTCAGTTGACTTCGGCAGTGTAGGTTAATTGTGAAGTTATCATTTCATAATACCATTAGGCTGATTCTGAAATAGAATTGAATCACAGCACATCCATCCTCATGGATAGCGTTAAGTTGTCGCGAGAATATCTCGTGCACTTAAATTAGATAAAAACTCGCCTCCAATCGCTGTGGACTCGATAGCTCAACAGGTAGTGCGGCGGACCGGTATCCCGAAGGTGCAAGTTTAAATCCCGTTCGAGTCAACATTTTTCAATTGATTTCGGCAGTGTAGGTTACTTGTGATGTTATCGTTTCATAATACACTGAGGATGATTCTGAAATAGAATTGAAACACTGCACATCCATCCTCATGGATAGCGTTAAGTTGTCGCGAGAATATCTCGTGCACTTAAATAAGATAAAAATTCGCCTCCAATCCCTGTGGACTCGATAGCTCAACAGGTAGAGCGGCGGACCGGTATCCCGAAGGTGCGAGTTCAAATCCCGCTCGAGTCAACATTTTTCAGTTGACTTTGGCAGTGTAGGTTAATTGTGAAGTTATCGTTTCATAATACCCTGAGGATGATTCTGAAATAGAATTGAAACACTGCACATCCATCCTCATGGATAGCGTTAAGTTGTCGCGAGAATATCTCGTGCACTTAAATTGGATAAAAACTCCCCTCCAATCCCTGTGGACTCGATAGCTCAACGGGTAGAGTGGCAGACCGGTATCCCGAAAGTGTGAGTTCAAATCCCGCTCGAGTCAACATTTTTCAATTGACTTCGGCAGTGTAGGTTACTTGTGATGTTATCGTTTCATAATACCCTGAGGATGATTCTGAAATAGAATTGAAACACTGCACATCCATCCTCATGGATAGCGTTAAGTTGTCGCGAGAATATCTCGTGCACTTAAATAAGGTTAAAACTCGCCTCCAATCCTTGTGGACTCGATAGCTAAACAGGTAGAGCGGCGGACCGGTATCCCGAAGGTGCGAGTTCAAATCCCGCTGGGGTCAACATTTTTCAGTTGACTTTGGCAGTGTAGTTTAATTGTGAAGTTATCGTTTCATAATACCCTGAGGATGATTCTGAAATAGAATTGAAACACTGCACATCCATCCTCATGGATAGCGTTAAGTTGTCGCGAGAATATCTCGTTCACTTAAATTGGATAAAAACTCGCAACCAATCCCTGTCGACTCGATAGCTCAACGGGTAGAGCGGCGGACCGGTATCCCGAAGGTGCGAGTTCAAATCCCGTTCGAGTCAACATTTTTAAGTTGACTTCGGCAGTGTAGGTTAATTGTGAAGTTATCGTTTCATAATACCCTGATGATGATTTTGAAATAGAATTGAAATACTGCACATCCATCGTCATGGGTAGCGTTAAGTTGTCGCGAGAATATCTCGTGCACTTAAATTAGATAAAAACTCGTCTCCAATCCCTGTGGACTCGATAGCTCAACATGTACAACGGCGGACCGGTACCCCGAAAATGCGAGTTCAAATCACGCTCGAGTCAACATTTTTCAGTTGACTTCGGCAGTGTAGGTTAATTGTGAAGTTATCGTTTCATAATACCCTGAGGATGATTCTGAAATAGAATTGAAACACTGCACATCCATCCTCATGGATAGCGTTAAGTTGTCGCGAGAATATCTCGTGCACTTAAATAAGATAAAAACACGCCTCCAATCCCTGTGGACTCGATAGCTCAACAGGTAGAACGGCGGACCGGTATCCCGAAGGTGCGAGTTCAAATCCCGCTCGAATCAACATTTTTCAGTTGACTTCGGCTGTGTAGGTTAATTGTGAAGTTATCTTTTCATAATACCCTGAGGATGATTCTGAAATAGAATTGAAACACTGCACATCCATCCTCATGGATAGCGTTAAGTTGTCGCGAGAATATCTCGTGCACTTAAATGGGATAAAAACTCGCATCCAATCCCTGTGGACTCGATAGCTAAACAGGTAGAGCGGCGGACCGGTATCCCGAAGGTGCGAGTTCAAATCCTGTTCGAGGCAACATTTTTAAGTTGACTTCGGCAGTGTAGGTTAATTGTGAAGTTATCGTTTCATAATACCCTGAGGATGATTTTGAAATAGAATAGAAACACTGCACATCCATCCTCATGGATAGCGTTAAGTTGTCGTGAGAATATCTTGTGCACTTAAATTGGATAAAACTCGTCTCCAATCCCTGTGGACTCGATAGCTCAACAGGTAGAGCGGCGGACCGGTATCACGAATAAGCGAGTTCAAATCCCGCTCGAGTCAACATTTTTCAGTTGACTTCGGCAGTGTAGGTTAAGTATGAATTTATCGTTTCATAATACCATGAGGATGATTCTGAAATAGAATTGAAACACCGCACATCCATCCTCATGGATAGCGTTAAGTTCTCTCGAGAATATCTCGTGCACTTAAATTGGATAAAAACTCGCCTCCAATCCCTGTAGACTCGATAGCTCAACAGGTAGATCGGCGAACCGGTATCCCGAAGGTGCGAGTTCAAATCCCGCTCGAGTCAACATTTTTCAGTTGACTTCGGCTGATTAGGTTAATTGTGAAATTGTCGTTAAATAATACCCTCAGGATAATTCTGAAATAGAATTGAAACACTGCACGTCCATCCTCATGGATAGCGTTAAGTTCTCTCGAGGATATCTCGTGCACTTAAATTGGATAAAAACTCGCCTCCAATCCCTGTAGACTCGATAGGTCAACAGGTAGAGCGGCGGACCGGTATCCCGAAGGTGCGAGTTCAAATACCGTTCGAGTCAATATTTTTCAGTTGACTTCGGCTGTGTAGGTTAATTGTGATGTTGTCGTTTCATAATACCCTGAGGATAATTCTGAAATAGAATATAAACACTGCACATCCATCCTCATGGATATCGTTAAGTTGTCTCGAGAATATCTCGTGCACTTAAATTGATAAAAACTCGCTTCCAATAACTGTAGACTCGATAGCTCAACAGGTAAAGCGGCTGACCGGTATCCCGAAGGTGCGAGTTAAAATACCGTTCGAGTCAACATTTTTCAGTTGACTTCGGCTGTGTAGGTTAATTGTGAAGTTATCGTTTCATAATACCCTGAGGATGATTCTGAAATAGAATTGAAACACTGCACATCCATCCTCATGGATAGCGTTAAGTTCTCTCGAGAATATCTTGTGCACTTAAATTGGATAAAAACTCGCATCCAATCCCTGTGGACTCGATAGCTCTAAGGGTAGAGCGGCGGACCGGTATCACGACGGTGCGAGTTCAAATCCCGCTCGAGTAAACATTTTTCAGTTGACTTCGGCAGTGTAGGATAATTGTGAAGTTATCGTTTCATAATACCCTGAGGATGATTCTAAAATAGAATTGAAACACTGCACATCCATCCTCATGGATAGCTTTAAGTTTTCGCGAGAATATTTCCTGAATTTAGATTGGATAAAACTCACTCCATCCTTGTGGACTCGATAGCTCAACAGGTAGACCGGTGGACCGGTATCCCGAAGTTGCGAGTTGAAATCCCGCTCGAGTAAACATTTTTCAGTTGACTTCGGCAGTGTAGGATAATTGTGAAGTTATCGTTTCATAATACCCTGAGGATGATTCTGAAATAGAATTGAAACACTGCACATCCATCCTCATGGATAGCGTTAAGTTGTCGCGAGAATATCTCGTGCACTTAAATTGAATAAAAACTCGCCTCCAATCCCTAACCCTAACCCACACCCTAACCCTAACCCTAACCCTAACCCTAACCCTAACCCTAACCCTAACCCTAACCCTATCCCTAATCCTAACCCTAACCCTAACCCTAACAATAACCCTAACCCTAACCTTAACCTAACCTAAAGGTAGAGCGGCGGAACGGTATCCCGAAGGTGCGAGTTCAAATCCCGCTCGAGTAAACATTTTTCAGTTGACTTCGCCAGTGTACGTTAATTGTGAAGTTATCGTTTCATAATACCCTGAGGATGATTCTGAAATAGAATTGAAACACTGCATATCCATCCTCATGGATAGCGTTAAGTTGTCGCGAGAATATCTCGTGTACTTAAATTGGATAAAAACTAGCCTCCAATCCTTGTGGACTCGACAGCTCAACAGGTAGAGCGGTGGACCGGTATCCCGAAGGTGCGAGTTGAAATCCCGCTCGAGTCAACATTTTTCAGTAGACTTCGGCAGTGTACGTTTATTGTGAAGTTATCGTTTCATAATACCCAAAGGAAGATTCCGAAATAGAATTGAAACACTGCACATCCATCCTCTTGGATAGCGTTAAGTTGTCGCGAGAATATCTCGTGCACTTAAATTGGATAAAAACTCGCCTCCAATCCCTGTGGACTCGATAGCTCAACAGGTAGAGTGGCGGACCGGTATCCCGAAGGTGCGAGTTCAAATCCCGCTCGAGTCAACATTTTTCAGTTGACTTCGGCAGTGTACGTTAATTGTGAAGTTATCGTTTCATAATACCCTGATGAAGATTCTGAAATAGAATTGAAACACTGCACATCCATCCTCATGGATAGCGTTAAGTTTTCGCGAGAATACCTCGTGCACTTAGATTGGATAAAACTCGCTCCCATCCCTGTGGACTCGATAGCTCAACAGGTAGAGCAGTGGACCGGTATCCCGAAGGTGCGAGTTGAAATCCCGCTCGAGTCAACATTTTTCAGTTCACTTCGACAGTGTAGGTTACTTGTGAAGTTATCGTTTCATAATACCCTGAGGATGATTCTGAAATAGAATTGAAACACTGCACATCCATCCTCATGGATAGCGTTAAGTTTTCGCGAGAATACCTCGTGCACTTAGATTGGATAAAACTCGCTCCCATCCCTGTGGACTCGATAGCTCAACAGGTAGAGCGGTGGACCGGTATCCCGAAGGTGCGAGTTGAAATCCCGCTCGAGTAAACATTTTTCAGTTGACTTCGGCAATGTAGGTTAATTGTAAAGTTATCGTTTCAAAATACCCAGAGGATGATTCTGAAATAGAACTGAAACACTGCACATCCATTCTCATGGATAGCGTTAAGTTGTCGCGAGAATATCTCGTGCACTTTAATTGAATAAAAACTCGCCTCCAATCCCTAACCCTAACCCTAACACTAACCCTAACCCTAACCCTAAATTAACCCTTACCCTAACCCTTACCCTAACCCTAACCCTAACCCTAACCCTAACCCTAACCCTAACCCTAACCCTAGCTTTAACCCTAACCCTAACCATAACCCTCGTCCTAACCAAACCTAAAGGTTGAGCGGCGGATCGGTATCCCGAAGGTGCGAGTTCAAATCCCGCTCGAGTAAACATTTTTCAGTTGAACTCGGCAGTGTAAGTTAATTGTGAAGTTATCGTTTCATAATACCCTGAGGATGATTCTGAAATAGAATTGAAACACTGCGCATCCATCCTCATGGAAAGCGTTAAGTTATCGCGAGAATATCTCGTGCACTTAAAATGAACAAAAACTCGCCTCCAATCCCTAACCCTAAATCTAACCCTAACCCTAACCCTAACCCTAAATTAACCCTTACCCTAACCCTTACCCTAACCCTAACCCTAACCCTTACCCTAACCCTAACCCTAACCCTAACCCTAACCCTAACCCTAACCCTAGCCCTAACCCTAACCCTAACCATAACCCTCGTCCTAACCAAACCTAAAGGTAGAGCGGGGGACCGGTATCCCGAAGGTGCGAGTTCAAATCCCGATCGAGTCAACATTTTTCAGTTGACTTCGGCAGTGTAGGTTAATTGTGAAGATATCGTTTCATAATACACTGAGGATGATTCTGAAATAGAATTGAAACACTGCACATCCATCCTCATGGATAGCGTTAAGTTCTCTCGAGAATATCTCGTACACTTAAATTGAATAAAAACTCGCCTCCAATCCCTGTAGACTCGATAGCTCAACAGGTAGAGCGGCGGACCGGTATCCCGAAGGTGCGAGTTCAAATCCCGTTCGAGTCAACATTTTTCAGTTGACTTTGGCTGTGTAGGTTAATTGTGAAGTTATCGTTTCATAATACCCTGAGGATGATTCTGAAATAGAATTGAAACACTGCACATCCATCTTCATGGATAGCGTTAAGTTGTCGCGAAAATATCTCGTGCACTTAAATTGAATAAAAACTCCCCTCCTATCCCTAACACTAATCCTAACCCTAACTATAACCCTAACCAAACCCTAACCCTAACCCTATGCCTAACCCTAACCCTAACCCTAACCCTAACCCTAACCCTAACCCTAACATAACCTAAAGGTAGAGCGGCGGACCGGTATCCCGAAGGTGCGAGTTCAAATCCCGCTCGAGTAAACATTTTTCAGTTGACTTTGGCAGTGTAGGTTAATTGTGAAGTTATCGTTTCATAATACCCTGAAGATGATTCTGAAATAGAATTGAAACACTGCACATCCATCCTCATGGATAGCGTTAAGTTGTCGCGAGAATATCTCGTGCAATTATATTGAATAAAAACTCGCCTCAAATCCCTAACCCTAACCCTAACCCTAACTCTAACTCTAACCCTAACCTTAACCATAACCCTAACCCTAACCCTAAGCCTAACCCTAACCCTAAGCCTAACTCTAAGCCTAACCCTAAGCCTAACCCTAACCCCAACCCTAACCCTAATCTAACCTAAAGGTAGAGCGGCGGAACGGTATCCCGAAGGTGCGAGTTCAAATCCCGCTTGAGTAAACATTTTTCAGTTGACTTCGGCAGTGTAGGTTAATTGTGAAGTTATCGTATCATAATACCCTGAGGATGATTCTGAAATAGAATTCAAATACTGCAAATCCATCCTCATGGATAGCGTTAAGTTATCGCGAGAAAAACTCGTGCAATTAAATTGAATAAAAACTCGCCTCCAATCCCTAACCCTAACTCTAACCCTAACCCTAACCCTAACCCTAACTTTAACCCTAACCTTAACCCTAACCCTAACCCTAACCCTAGCCCTAACCCTAACCCTAACCATAACCCTCGCTCTAACCAAACCTAAAGGTAGAATGGGGGACGGGTATCCCGAAGGTGCGAGTTCAAATCCCGCTCGAGTCAACATTTTTCAGTTGACTTCGGCAGTGTAGGTTAATTGTGAAGATATCGTTTCATAATACACTGAGGATGATTCTGAAATAGAATTGAAACACTGCACATCCATCCTCATGGATAGCGTTAAGTTCTCTCGAGAATATCTCGTGCACTTAAATTGGATAAAAACTCGCCTCCAATCCCTGTGGACTCGATAGCTCAACAGGTAGAGCGGCGGACCGGTATCCCGACGGTGCGAGATGAAATCCCGCTCGAGTCAACATTTTTCAGTTGATTTTGGCAGTGTACGTTAATTGTGAAGTTTTCGTTTCATAATACCCTGAGGATGATTCTGAAATAGAATTGAAACACTGTACATCCATCTTCATGGATTTTGTTAAGTTGTCGCAAGTATATCTCGTGCACTTAAATTTTATAAAAACTCGCCTCCAATTCCTGTGGACTCGATAGCTGAACAGGTAGAGAGGCGGACCGGTATCCCGAAGGTGCGAGTTCAAATCCCGCTTGAGTCAACATTTTTTAGTTGACTTTGGCAATGTAGGTTAATTGTGAAGTTATCGTTTCATAACACCCTGAGGATGATTCTGAAATAGAATTGAAACACTGCACATCCATCCTCATGGATAGCGTTAAGTTGTCCCGAGAATATCTCGTGCACTTAAATTGGATAAAAACTCGCCTCCAATCCCTGTGGACTCGATAGCTCAACAGGTAGAGCGGCGGACCGGTATCCCGAAGGTGCGAGTTCAAATCCCGCTCGAGTCAACATTTTTCAGTTGACTTCGGCAGTGAAGGTTAAGTGTGAAGTTATCGTTTCATAATATCCTGAGAATAATTCTGAAATAGAATTTAAACACTGCACATCCATCCTCATGGATAGCGTTAAGTTGTCGCGAGAATATCTCGTGCACTTAAATTGGATAAAAACTCGCAACCAATCCCTGTGGACTCGATAGCTCAACAGGTAGAGCGGCGGACCGGTATCCCGAAGGTGCGAGTTCAAATCCCGCTCGAGTCAACATTTTTCAGTTGACTTCGGCAGTGTAGGTTAATTGTGAAGTTATCGTTTCATAATACCCTGAGGATGATTTTGAAATAGAATTGAAATATTGCACATCCATCGTCATTGGTAGCGTTAAGTTGTCGCGAGAATATCTCGAGTACTTAAATTAGATAAAAACTCGTCTCCAATCCCTGTGGACTCGATAGCTCAACATGTACAACGGCGGACCGGTACCCCGAAAATGCGAGTTCAAATCACGCTTGAGTCAACATTTTTCAGTTGACTTCGGCAGTGTAGGTTAATTGTGAAGTTATCGTTTCATAATACCCTGACGATGATTCTGAAATAGAATTGAAACACTGCACATCCATCCTCATGGATAGCGTTAAGTTGTCGCGAGAATATCTCGTGCACTTAAATTAGATAAAAACTCGCCTCCAATCCCTGTGGACTAGATAGCTCAACGGGTAGAGTGGCAGACCGGTATCCCGAAAGTGTGAGTTCAAATCCCGCTCGAGTCAACATTTTTCAGTTGACTTTGGCAGTGTAGGTTAATTGTGAAGTTATCGTTTCATAATACCCTGAGGAAGATTCTGAAACAGAATTGAAACACTGCACATCCATACTCATGGATAGCATTAAGTTTCGCGAGAATATCTCGTGCACTTAAATTGGATAAAAACTCGCCTCCAATCCCTGTGGACTCGATAGCTCAACAGGTAGAGCGGAGGACCGGTATCCGAAGGTGCGAGTTGAAATCCCGCTCGAGAAAACATTTTTCAGTTGACTTCGGCAGTGTAGGTTAATTGTGAAGTTATCGTTTCATAATACCCTGAGGATGATTCTGAAATAGAATTGAAACACTGCACATCCATCCTCTTGGATAGCGTTAAGTTGTCGCGAAAATATCTCGTGCACTTAAATTGAATAAAAACTCGCCTCCAAACCCTAACCCTAATCATAACCCTAACTATAACCCTAACTTAACCCTAACCCTATGCCTAACCCTAACCCTAACCCTAACCCTAATCCTAACCCTAACCCTAACCCTAACCCTAACCCTAACCCTAACCCTAACCTTAACCCTAACCCTAACCCTAACCCTAACCCTAACTCTAACCCTAACCCTAACCCTAACCATAACTTTAACCCTAACCCTAACCCTAACCCTAACCCTAACCCTAACCCTAACCCTAACTCTAACCTAACCTAAATGTAGAGCGGGGGACCGGTATCCCGAAGTGGCGAGTTCAAATCCCGAGAGAGTCAACATTTTTCAGTTGACTTCGGCAGTGTAGGTTAATTGTGAAGATATCGTTTCATAATACACTGAGGATGATTCTGAAATAGAATTGAAACACTGCACATCCATCCTCATGGATAGCGTTAAGTTGTCGCGAAAATATCTCGTGCACTTAAATTGAATAAAAACTCGCCTCCAATCCCTAACCCTAATCCTAACCCTAACTATAACCCTAACCCTAACCCTAACTCTAACCCTAACCCTAACCCTAACCCTAACCCTAACCCTAACCCTAACCGTAACCCTAACCCTAACCCTAACCCTAACCATAACCCTAACCCTAACCCTAACCCTAACCCTAACATTAACCCTAACCCAAACCCTAACCTTAACCCTAACCCAAATATAACCTAAAGGTAGAGCGGCGGACCGGTATCCCGAAGGTGCGAGTTCAAATCCCGCTCGAGTAAACATTTTTCTGTTGACTTTGGCAGTGTAGGTTAATTGTGAAGTTATCGTTTCATAATACCCTGAAGATGATTCTGAAATAGAATTGAAACACTCCACATCCATCCTCATGCATAGCGTTAAGATGTCGCGAGAATATCTCGTGCAATTATATTGAATAAAAACTCGCCTCCAATCCCTAACCCTAACCTTACCCTAACTCTAACCCTAACCCTAACCCTAACCTTAACCATAACCCTAACCCTAACCCTAAGCCTAACCCTATCCCTAACCCTAACCCTAAGCCTAACCCTAAGCCTAACCTTAACCCTAACCCTAACCCTAATCTAACCTAAAGGTAGAGCGGCAGAACGGTATCCCGAAGGTGCGAGTTCAAATCCCGCTTGAGTAAACATTTTTCAGTTGACTTCGGCAGTGTAGGTTAATTGTGAAGTTATCGTTTCATAATACCCTGAGGATGATTCTGAAATAGAATTGAAACACTGCAAATCCATCCTCATGGATAGCGTTAAGTTGTCGCGAGAATATCTCGTGCAATTAAATTGAATAAAAACTCGCCTCCAATCCCTAACCCTAATCCTAAACCTAACCCTAACCCTAACCCTAACCTTACCCTAACCCTAACCCTAACCCTAACCCTAACCCTAACCCTAACCCTAACCCTAACCCTAACCCTAACTCTAACCTAACCTAAATGTAGAGCGGGGGACCGGTATCCCGTAGGTGCGAGTTCAAATCCCGCAAGAGTCAACATTTTTCAGTTGACTTCGGCAGTGTAGGTTAATTGTGAAGATATCGTTTCATAATACACTGAGGATGATTCTGAAATAGAATTGAAACACTGCACATCCATCCTCATGGATAGAGTTAAGTTCTCTCGAGAATATCTCGAACACTTAAATTGAATAAAAACTCGCCTCCAATCCCTACAGACTCGATAGCTCAACAGGTAGAGCGGCGGACCGGTATCCTGAAGGTGCGAGTTCAAATCCCGTTCGAGTCAACATTTTTCAGTTGACTTTGGCTGTGTAGGTTAATTGTGAAGTTATCGTTTCATAATACCCTGAGGATGATTCTGAAATAGAATTGAAACACTGCACATCCATCCTCATGGATAGCGTTAAGTTGTCGCGAGAATATCTCGTGCACTTAAATTGGATAAAAACTCGCCTCCAATCCCTGTAGACTCGATAGTTCAACAGGTAGAGCGGCGGTCCGGTATCCTGAAGGTGCGAGTTCAAATCCCGTTCGAGTCAACATTTTTCAGTTGACTTTGGCTGTGTAGGTTAATTGTGAAGTTATCGTTTCATAATACCCTGAGGATGATTCTGAAATAGAATTGAAACAGTGCACATCCATCCTCATTGATAGCGTTAAGTTGTCGCGAGAATATCTCGTGCTCTTACATTGAATAAAAACTCGCCTCCAATCCCTAACCCTAATCCTAACCCTAACTATAACCCTATGCCTAACCCTAACCCTAACCCTAACCCTAACCCTAACCCTAACCCTAACCCTAACCCTAACCCTAACCCTAACCTTAACCCTAACCCTAACCCTAACACTAACCCTAACCCTAACCCTAACCCTAACCCTAACATTAACCCTAACCCAAACCCTAACCTTAACCCTAACCCTAACATAACCTAAAGGTAGAGCGGCGGACCGGTATCCCGAAGGTGCGAGTTCAAATCCCGCTCGAGTAAAGATTTTTCAGTTGACTTTGGCAGTGTAGGTTAATTGTGAAGTTATCGTTTCATAATACCCTGAAGATGATTCTGAAATAGAATTGAAACTCTGCACATCCATCCTCATGGATAGCGTTAAGTTTTCGCGAAAATATACCGCGCAATTATATTGAATAAAAACTCGCCTCCAATCCCTAACTCTAACCCTAACCCTAACTCTAACCCTAACCCTAACCTTAACCCTAACCCTAACCCTAACCCTAACCCTAAGCCTAACCCTAACCCTAACCCTAACCTTAACCCTAACCCTAACCCTAACCCTAAGCCTAACCCTAACCCTAAGCCTAACCCTAACCTAACCCTAAGCCTAACCCTAACCCTAACCCTAACCCTAATCTAACCTAAAGGTAGAGCGGCGGAACGGTATCCCGAAGGTGCGAGTTCAAATCCCGCTTGAGTAAACATTTTTCAGTTGACTTCGGCAGTGTAGGTTAATTGTGAAGTTATCATTTCATAATACCATTAGGCTGATTCTGAAATAGAATTGAATCACAGCACATCCATCCTCATGGATAGCGTTAAGTTGTCGCGAGAATATCTCGTGCACTTAAATTAGATAAAAACTCGCCTCCAATCGCTGTGGACTCGATAGCTCAACAGGTAGTGCGGCGGACCGGTATCCCGAAGGTGCAAGTTTAAATCCCGTTCGAGTCAACACTTTTCAATTGATTTCGGCAGTGTAGGTTACTTGTGATGTTATCGTTTCATAATACACTGAGGATGAATCTGAAATAGAATTGAAACACTGCACATCCATCCTCATGGATAGCGTTAAGTTGTCGCGAGAATATCTCGTGCACTTAAATAAGATAAAAATTCGCCTCCAATCCCTGTGGACTCGATAGCTCAACAGGTAGAGCGGCGGACCGGTATCCCGAAGGTGCGAGTTCAAATCCCGCTCGAGTCAACATTTTTCAGTTGACTTTGGCAGTGTAGGTTAATTGTGAAGTTATCGTTTCATAATACCCTGAGGATGATTCTGAAATAGAATTGAAACACTGCACATCCATCCTCATGGATAGCGTTAAGTTGTCGCGAGAATATCTCGTGCACTTAAATTGGATAAAAACTCCCCTCCAATCGCTGTGGACTCGATAGCTCAACGGGTAGAGTGGCAGACCGGTATCCCGAAAGTGTGAGTTCAAATCCCGCTCGAGTCAACATTTTTCAATTGACTTCGGCAGTGTAGGTTACTTGTGATGTTATCGTTTCATAATACCCTGAGGATGATTCTGAAATAGAATTGAAACACTGCACATCCATCCTCATGGATAGCGTTAAGTTGTCGCGAGAATATCTCGTGCACTTAAATAAGATAAAAATTCGCCTCCAATCCCTGTGGACTCGATAGCTCAACAGGTAGAGCGGCGGACCGGTATCCCGAAGGTGCGAGTTCAAATCCCGCTCGAGTCAACATTTTTCAGTTGACTTTGGCAGTGTAGGTTAATTGTGAAGTTATCTTTTCATAATACCCTGAGGATGATTCTGAAATAGAATTGAAACACTGCACATCCATCCTCATGCATAGCGTTAAGTTGTCGCGAGAATATCTCGTGCACTTAAATTGGATAAAAACTCGCCTCCAATCCTTGTGGACTCGAAAGCTCAACAGGTAGAGCGGCGGACCGGTATCCCGAAGGTGCGAGTTGAAATCCCGCTCGAGTCAACATTTTTCAGTTGAACTCGGAAGTGTAAGTTAATTGTGAAGTTATCGTTTCATAATACCCTGAGGATGATTCTGAAATAGAATTGAAACACTGCGCATCCATCCACATGGAAAGCGTTAAGTTATCGCGAGAATATCTCGTGCACTTAAATTGAACAAAAACTCGCCTCCAATCCCTAACCCTAACTCTAACCCTAACCCTAACCCTAACCCTAACTTTAACCCTAACCTTAACCCTAACCCTAACCCTAACCCTAGCCCTAACCCTAACCCTAACCATAACCCTCGCTCTAACCAAACCTAAAGGTAGAATGGGGGACGGGTATCCCGAAGGTGCGAGTTCAAATCCCGCTCGAGTCAACATTTTTCAGTTGACTTCGGCAGTGTAGGTTAATAGTGAAGATATCGTTTCATAATACACTGAGGATGATTCTGAAATAGAATTGAAACACTGCACATCCATCCTCATGGATAGCGTTAAGTTCTCTCGAGAATATCTCGTGCACTTAAATTGGATAAAAACTCGCCTCCAATCCCTGTGGACTCGATAGCTCAACAGGTAGAGCGGCGGACCGGTATCCCGACGGTGCGAGATGAAATCCCGCTCGAGTCAACATTTTTCAGTTGATTTTGGCAGTGTACGTTAATTGTGAAGTTTTCGTTTCATAATACCCTGAGGATGATTCTGAAATAGAATTGAAACTCTGTACATCCATCTTCATGGATTTTGTTAAGTTGTCGCAAGTATATCTCGTGCACTTAAATTTTATAAAAACTCGCCTCCAATTCCTGTGGACTCGATAGCTGAACAGGTAGAGAGGCGGACCGGTATCCCGAAGGTGCGAGTTCAAGTCCCGCTTGAGTCAACATTTTTTAGTTGACTTTGGCAATGTAGGTTAATTGTGAAGTTATCGTTTCATAACACCCTGAGGATGATTCTGAAATAGAATTGAAACACTGCACATCCATCCTCATGGATAGCGTTAAGTTGTCCCGAGAATATCTCGTGCACTTAAATTGGATAAAAACTCGCCTCCAATCCCTGTGGACTCGATAGCTCAACAGGTAGAGCGGCGGACCGGTATCCCGAAGGTGCGAGTTCAAATCCCGCTCGAGTCAACATTTTTCAGTTGACTTCGGCAGTGAAGGTTAAGTGTGAAGTTATCGTTTCATAATATCCTGAGAATAATTCTGAAATAGAATTTAAACACTGCACATCCATCCTCATGGATAGCGTTAAGTTGTCGCGAGAATATCTCGTGCACTTAAATTGAATAAAAACTCGCCTTTAATCCCTAACCGTAACCCTAACCCTAACCCTAACCCTAACCCTAACATAAATTTAAGGTAGAGCTGCGGACCGGTATCCCAAGGTGCGAGTTCAAATCCCGCTCGAGTCAACATTTTTCAGTTGACTTCGGCAGTGTAGGTTAATTGTGAAGTTATCGTTTCATAATACCCTGAGGATGATTCTGAAATAGAAATGAAACACTGCACATCCATCCTCATGGATAGCGTTAAGTTGTTCCGAGAATATCTCGTGCACTTAAATTGGATAAAACTCGCCTCCAACCCCTGTTGACTCGATAGTTGAACAGGTATAGCGGCGGACTGGTATCACGGAGGTGCCCGTTCAAATCCCGCTTGAGTCAACATTTTTCAGTTGACTTCGGCAGTGTAGGTTAATTGTGAAGTTGTCGTTTCATAATACCCTGATGATGATTGTGAAATAGAATTGAAACACTGCACATCCATCCTCATGGATAGCGTTAAGTTGTCGCGAGAATATCTCGTGCACTTAAATTGGATAAAAACTCGCCTCCAAACCCTGTGGACTCGATAGCTGAACAGGTAGAGTGGCGGACCGGTATCCCGAAGGTGCGAGTTCAAATCCCGCTCGTGTCAACATTTTTCAGTTGACTTTGGCAGTGTAGGTTAATTGTGAAGTTATCTTTTCATAATACCCTGAGGATGATTCTGAAATAGAATTGAAACACTGCAAATCCATCCTCATGGATAGTGTTAAGTTGTCGCGAGAATATCTCGTGCACTTAAATTGGATAAAAATTCGCCTCCAATCACTGTGGACTCGATAGCTCAACGGGTAGAGCGGCGGACCGGTATCCCGAAGGTGCGATTTCAAATACCGCTCGATTCATCATTTTTCAGTTGACTTCGGCAGTGTAGGTTAATTGGGAAGTTATCGTTTCATAATACCCTGAGGATGATTCAGAAATAGAATTGAAACACTGCAGATCCATCCTCATGGATAGCGTTATGTTGTCGGGAGAATATCTCGGGCACTTAAATTGGATAAAAACTCGCATCCAATCCCTGTGGAATCGATACCTCTATAGGTAGAGCGGCGGACCGGTATCCCGAAGGTGCGAGTTCAAATCCCGCTCGAGTTAAAATTTTTCTGTTGACTTCGACAGTGTAGGTTAATTGTGAAGTTATCGTTTCATAATACCCATAATATGATTCTGAAATAGAATTGAAACACTGCACATCCATCGTCATGGATAGCGTTAAGTTTTCGCAAGAATATCTCGTGCACTTAGATTGGATAAAACTCGCTATCATCCCTGAGGATTCGATAGCTCAACAGGTAGAGCGGTGGACCGGTATCCCGAAGGTGCGAGTTGAAATCCCGCTCGAGTAAACATTTTTCAGTTGACTTCGGCAGTATAGGTTAATTGTGAAGTTATCGTTTCATAATACCCTGATGATGATTCTGAAATAGAATTGAAACACTGCACATCGATCCTCATAGATAGCGTTAAGTTGTCGCGAGAATATCTCGTGCACTTTAATGGAATAAAAACTCGCCTCCAATCCCTAACCCTAACCCTAACCCTAACCCTAACCCTAACCCTAACCCTAACCCTAACCCTAACCCTAACCCTAACCCTAACCCTAACGTTGACCCTAACGTTAACCCTAACCCTAACCCTAACTATAACCCTAACCCTTACCCTAACCCTAACCCTAACCCTAACCCTAACCTAACCTAAAGGTAGAGCGGCGGACCGGTATCCCGAATAAGGGAGTTCAAATCCCGCTAGAGTCAACATATTTCAGTAGACTTCGGCAGTGTAGGTTAAGTGTGAAGTTATCGTTTCATAATACCCTGGGGATGGTTCTGAAATAGAATTATAACACTGCACATCCATCCTCATGGATAGCGTTAAGTTATCGCGAGAATATCTCGGGCACTTAAATTGGATAAAAACTCGCCTCAAATCCTTGTGGACTCGATAGCTCAACAGGTAGAGCGGCAGACAGTTATCCCGAATAAGCGAGTTGAAATCCCGCTCGAGTAAACATTTTTCAGTTTACTTCGTCAGTGTAGGTTAATTGTGAAGTTATCGTTTCATAATACCCTGAGGATGATTCTGAAATAGAATTGAAACACTGCACATCCATCCTCATGGATAGCGTTAAGTTGTCGCGAGAATATCTCGTGCACTTAAATTGAATAAAAACTCGCCTTTAATCCCTAACCGTAACCCTAACCCTAACCCTAACCCTAACCCTAACCCTAACCCTAACCTAACCCTAACCCTAACCCTAACCCTAACCCTAACCCTAACCCTAACGTTAACCCTAACCCTAACCCTAACTATAACCCTAACCCTTACCCTAACCCTAACCCTAACCCTAACCCTAACCCTAACCCTAACCCTAACCCTAACCCTAACCCTAACCCTAACCCTAACCCTAACCCTAACCCTAACCCTAACCCTAACCCTTACCCTAACCCTAACCCTAACCCTAACATAACCTAAAGGTAGAGCGGCGGACCGGTATCCCAAAGTTGCGAGTTTAAATCCCGCTCGAGTCAACATTTTTCAGTTGACTTCGGCTGTGTAATTTAATTGTGAAGTTATCGTTTCATAATACACTGAGGATAATTCTGAAATAGAATTGAAACACTGCACATCCATCCTCATGGATAGCGTTAAGTTGTCCCGAGAATATCTCGTTCACTTAAATTGGATAAAAACTCGCCTCCAATCCCTGTGGACTCGATAGCTCAACAGGTAGAGCGGCGGACCGGTATCCCGATTAAGCGAGTTCAAATCCCACTCGAGTCAACATTTTTCAGTTGACTTCGGCAGTGAAGGTTAAGTGTGAAGTTATCGTTTCATAATATCCTGAGGATGATTCTGAAATAGAATTTAAACACTGCACATCCATCCTCATGGATAGCGTTAAGTTGTCGCGAGAATATCTCGTGCACTTAAATTGAATAAAAACTCGCATTTAATCCCTAACCGTAACCCTAACCCTAACCCTAACCCTAACCCTAACATAAATTTAAGGTAGAGCTGCGGACCGGTATCCCAAAGGTGCGAGTTCAAATCCCGCTCGAGTCAATATTTTTC
>JASJOG010000224.1:402500-410000 GCA_030142905.1 Heliopora coerulea
TTAAATTGAATAAAAACTCGCCTCCAATCCCTAACCTTAACCCACACCCTAACCCTAACCCTAACCCTAACCTAACCCTAACCCTAACCCTATCCCTAATCCTAACCCTAACCCTAACCCTAACAATAACCCTAACCCTAACCTTAACCTAACCTAAAGGTAGAGCGGCGGAACGGTATCCCGAAGGTGCGAGTTCAAATCCCGCTCGAGTAAACATTTTTAAGTTGACTTCGGCAGTGTACGTTAATTGTGAAGTTATCGTTTCATAATACCCTGAGGATGATTCTGAAATAGAATTGAAACACTGCATATCCATCCTCATGGATAGCGTTAAGTTGTCGCGAGAATATCTCGTGCACTTAAATTGGATAAAATCTAGCCTCCAATCCTTGTGGACTCGACAGCTCAACAGGTAGAGCGGTGGACCGGTATCCCGAAGGTGCGAGTTGAAATCCCGCTCGAGTCAACATTTTTCAGTAGACTTCGGCAGTGTACGTTTATTGTGAAGTTATCGTTTCATAATACCCAAAGGAAGATTCTGAAATAGAATTGAAACACTGCACATCCATCCTCTTGGATAGCGTTAAGTTGTCGCAAGAATATCTCGTGCACTTAAATTGGATAAAAACTCGCCTCCAATCCCTGTGGACTCGATAGCTCAACAGGTAGAGCGGCGGACCGGTATCCCGAAGGTGCGAGTTCAAATCCCGCTCGAGTCAACATTTTTCAGTTGACTTCGGCAGTGTACGTTAATTGTTAAGTTATCGTTTCATAATACCCTGATGAAGATTCTGAAATAGAATTGAAACACTGCACATCCATCCTCATGGATAGCGTTAAGTTGTCGCGAGAATATCTCGCGCACTTTAATTGAATAAAAACTCGCCTCCAATCCCTAACCCTAACCCTAACCCTAACCCTAACCCCAACCCTAACCCTAATACTAAATCTAACCCTAACCCTAACCCTAACCTAACCTAAAGGTTGAGCGGCGGATCGGTATCCCGAAGGTGCGAGTTCAAATCCCGCTCGAGTAAACATTTTTCAGTTGAACTCGGCAGTGTAAGTTAATTGTGAAGTTATCGTTTCATAATACCCTGAGGATGATTCTGAAATAGAATTGAAACACTGCGCATCCATCCTCATGGAAAGCGTTAAGTTATCGCGAGAATATCTCGTGCACTTAAAATGAACAAAAACTCGCCTCCAATCCCTAACCCTAACTCTAACCCTAACCCTAACCCTAAACCTAAATTAACCCTTACCCTAACCCTTACCCTAACCCTAACCCTAACCCTAACCCTAACCCTAACCCTAACCCTAACCCTAGCCCTAACCCTAACCCTAACCATAACCCTCGTCCTAACCAAACCTAAAGGTAGAGCGGGGGACCGGTATCCCGAAGGTGCGAGTTCAAATCCCGATCGAGTCAACATTTTTCAGTTGACTTCGGCAGTGTAGGTTAATTGTGAAGATATCGTTTCATAATACACTGAGGATGATTCTGAAATAGAATTGAAACACTGCACATCCATCCTCATGGATAGCGTTAAGTTCTCTCGAGAATATCTCGTACACTTAAATTGAATAAAAACTCGCCTCCAATCCCTGTAGACTCGATAGCTCAACAGGTAGAGCGGCGGACCGGTATCCCGAAGGTGCGAGTTCAAATCCCGTTCGAGTCAACATTTTTCAGTTGACTTTGGCTGTGTAGGTTAATTGTGAAGTTATCGTTTCATAATACCCTGAGGATGATTCTGAAATAGAATTGAAACACTGCACATCCATCTTCTTGGATAGCGTTAAGTTGTCGCGAAAATATCTAATGCACTTAAATTGAATAAAAACTCGCCTCCTATCCCTAACCCTAATCCTAACCCTAACTGTAACCCTAACCAAACCCTAACCCTAACCCTATGGCTAACCCTAACCCTAACCCTAACCCTAACCTTAACCCTAACCCTAACCCTAACCCTAACCCTAACCTTAACCCTAACCCTAACCCTAACCATAACTTTAACCCTAACCCTAACCCTAACCCTAACCCTAACCGTAACCCTAACCCTAACCCTAACCCTAACCATAACCCTAATCCTAACACTAACCCTAACCCTAACCCTAACATTAACCCTAACCCAAACCCTAACCTTAACCCTAACAGTAACATAACCTAAAGGTAGAGCGGCGGACCGGTATCCCGAAGGTGCGAGTTCAAATCCCGCTCGAGTAAACATTTTTCAGTTGACTTTGGCAGTGTAGGTTAATTGTGAAGTTATCGTTTCATAATACCCTGAAGATGATTCTGAAATAGAATTGAAACACTGCACATCCATCCTCATGGATAGCGTTAAGTTGTCGCGAGAATATCTCGTGCAATTATATTGAATAAAAACTCGCCTCCAATCCCTAACCCTAACCCTAACCCTAACTCTAACTCTAACCCTAACCTTAACCATAACCCTAACCCTAACCCTAACCCTAAGCCTAACCCTAACCCTAAGCCTAACCCTAAGCCTAACCCTAAGCCTAACCCTAACCCTAACCCTAATCCTAATCTAACCTAAAGGTAGAGCGGCGGAACGGTATCCCGAAGGTGCGAGTTCAAATCCCGCTTGAGTAAACATTTTTCAGTTGACTTCGGCAGTGTAGGTTAATTGTGAAGTTATCGTATCATAATACCCTGAGGATAATTCTGAAATAGAATTGAAACACTGCAAATCCATCCTCATGGATAGCGTTAAGTTGTCGCGAGAATATCTCGTGCAATTAAATTGAATAAAAACTCGCCTCCAATCCCTAACCCTAATCCTAAACCTAACCCTAACCCTAACCCTAACCTTACCCTAACCCTAACCCTAACCCTAACCCTAACCCTAACCCTAACCCTAACCCTAACCCTAACTCTAATCTAACCTAAAGGTAGAGCGGCGGAACGGTATCCCGAAGGTGCGAATTCAAATCCCGCTCGAGTCAACATTTTTAAGTTGACTTCGGCAGTGTAGGTTATTTGTGAAGTTATCTTTTCATAATACCCTGAGGATGATTCTGAAATAGAATTGAAACACTGCACATCCATCCTCATGCATAGCGTTAAGTTGTCGCGAGAATATCTCGTGCACTTAAATTGGATAAAAACTCGCCTCCAATCCTTGTGGACTCGAAAGCTCAACAGGTAGAGCGGCGGACCGGTATCCCGAAGGTGCGAGTTGAAATCCCGCTCGAGTCAACATTTTTCAGTTGAACTCGGAAGTGTAAGTTAATTGTGAAGTTATCGTTTCATAATACCCTGAGGATGATTCTGAAATAGAATTGAAACACTGCGCATCCATCCTCATGGAAAGCGTTAAGTTATCGCGAGAATAACTCGTGCACTTAAATTGAACAAAAACTCGCCTCCAATCCCTAACCCTAACTCTAACCCTAACCCTAACCCTAACCCTAACCTTAACCCTAACCTTAACCCTAACCCTAACCCTAACCCTAACCCTAACCCTAACCCTAACCATAACCCTCGCTCTAACCAAATCTAAAGGTAGAGCGGGGGACGGGTATCCCGAAGGTGCGAGTTCAAATCCCGCTCGAGTCAACATTTTTCAGTTGACTTCGGCAGTGTAGGTTAATTGTGAAGATATCGTTTCATAATACACTGAGGATGATTCTGAAATAGAATTGAAACACTGCACATCCATCCTCATGGATAGCGTTAAGTTCTCTCGAGAATATCTCGTACACTTAAATTGAATAAAAACTCGCCTCCAATCCCTGTAGACTCGATTGCTCAACAGGTAGAGCGGCGGACCGGTATCCCGAAGGTGCGAGTTCAAATCCCGTTCGAGTCAACATTTTTCAGTTGACTTTGGCTATGTAGGTTAATTGTGAAGTTATCGTTTCATAATACCCTGAGGATGATTCTGAAATAGAATTGAAACACTGCACATCCATCCTCTTGGATAGCGTTAAGTTGTCGCGAAAATATCTCGTGCACTTAAATTGAATAAAAACTCGCCTCCAATCCCTAACCCTAATCCTAACCCTAACTATAACCCTAACCTAACCCTAACCCTATGCCTAACCCTAACCCTAACTCTAACCCTAACCCTAACCTAACCCTAACCCTAACCCTAACCCAACCCTAACCCTAACCCAAACCCAAACCTTAACCCTAACCCTAACATAACCTAAAGGTAGAGCGGCGGACCGGTATCCCGAAGGTGCGAGTTCAAATCCCGCTCGAGTAAACATTTTTCAGTTGACTTTGGCAGTAAAGGTTAATTGTGAAGTTATCGTTTCATAATACCCTGACGATGATTCTGAAATAGAATTGAAACACTGCACATCCATCCTCATGGATAGCGTTAAGTTGTCGCGAGAATATCTCGTGCACTTAAATTGGATAAAAACTCGCCTCCAATCCTTGTGGACTCGACAGCTCAACAGGTAGAGTGGCGGACCGGTATACCGAAGGTGCGAGTTGAAATCCCGCTCGAGTAAACATTTTTCAGTTGACTTCGGCAGTGTAGGTTAATTATAAAGTTATCGTTTCAAAATACACATAGGATGATTCTGAAATAGAATTGAAACACTCCACATCCATCCTCATGGATAGCGTTAAGTTGTCGCGAGAATATCTCGTGCACTTTAATTGAATAAAAACTCGCCTCCAATACCTAACCCTAACCCTAACCCTAACCCTAACCCTAACCCTAACCCCAACCCTAACCCTAATACTAAATCTAACCCTAACCTTAACCCTAACCCTAACTCTATCCCTTACCCTAACCCTAACTATAACCCTAACCCTAACCCTAACCTAACCTAAAGGTTGACCGGCGGATCGGTATCCCAAAGGTGCGAGTTCAAATCCCGTTCGAGTCAACATTTTTCAGTTGACTTCGGCTGTGTAATTTAATTGTGAAGTTATCGTTTCATAATACACTGAGGATAATTCTGAAATAGAATTGAAACACTGCACATCCATCCTCATGGATATCGTTAAGTTCTCTCGAGAATATCTCGTGCACTTAAATTGGATAAAAACTCGCCTCCAATCCCTGTAGACTCGATAGCTGAACAGGTAGAGCGGCGGACAGTTATCCCGAATAAGCGAGTTGAAATCCCGCTCGAGTAAACATTTTTCAGTTTACTTCGTCAGTGTAGGTTAATTGTGAAGTTATCGTTTCATAATACCCTGAGGATGATTCTGAAATAGAATTGAAACACTGCACATCCATCCTCATGGATAGCGTTAAGTTGTCGCGAGAATATCTCGTGCACTTAAATTGAATAAAAACTCGCCTTTAATCCCTAACCGTAACCCTAACCCTAACCCTAACCCTAACCCTAACCCTAACCCTAACCTAACCCTAACCCTAACCCTAACCCTAACCCTAACCCTAACCCTAACGTTAACCCTAACCCTAACCCTAACTATAACCCTAACCCTTACCCTAACCCTAACCCTAACCCTAACCCTAACCCTAACCCTAACCCTAACCCTAACCCTAACCCTAACCCTAACCCTAACCCTAACCCTAACCCTAACCCTTACCCTAACCCTAACCCTAACCCTAACATAACCTAAAGGTAGAGCGGCGGACCGGTATCCCAAAGTTGCGAGTTTAAATCCCGCTCGAGTCAACATTTTTCAGTTGACTTCGGCTGTGTAATTTAATTGTGAAGTTATCGTTTCATAATACACTGAGGATAATTCTGAAATAGAATTGAAACACTGCACATCCATCCTCATGGATAGCGTTAAGTTGTCCCGAGAATATCTCGTTCACTTAAATTGGATAAAAACTCGCCTCCAATCCCTGTGGACTCGATAGCTCAACAGGTAGAGCGGCGGACCGGTATCCCGATTAAGCGAGTTCAAATCCCACTCGAGTCAACATTTTTCAGTTGACTTCGGCAGTGAAGGTTAAGTGTGAAGTTATCGTTTCATAATATCCTGAGGATGATTCTGAAATAGAATTTAAACACTGCACATCCATCCTCATGGATAGCGTTAAGTTGTCGCGAGAATATCTCGTGCACTTAAATTGAATAAAAACTCGCCTTTAATCCCTAACCGTAACCCTAACCCTAACCCTAACCCTAACCCTAACATAAATTTAAGGTAGAGCTGCGGACCGGTATCCCAAAGGTGCGAGTTCAAATCCCGCTCGAGTCAATATTTTTCAGTTGAATTCGGCTGTATAGGTTAATTGTGAAGTTATCGTTTCATAAAACCCTGAGGATAATTCTGAAATAGAATTGAAACACTGCACATCCATCCTCATGGATATCGTTAAGTTCTCTCGAGAATATCTCGTGCACTTAAATTGGATAAAAACTCGCCTCCAATCCCTGTAGACTCGATAGCTCAACAGGTAGAGCGGCGGACCGGTATCCCGAAGGTGCGAGTTGAAATCCCGTTCGAGTCAACATTTTTCAGTTGACTTCGGCAGTGTAGGTTAATTGTGAAGTTGTCGTTTCATAATACCCTGAGGATAATTCTGAAATAGAAATGAAACACTGCACATCCATCCTCATGGATAGCGTTAAGTTCTCTCGAGAATATCTCGTGCACTTAAATTGGATAAAATCTCGCCTGCAATCCCTGTGGACTCGATAGCTCAACAGGTAGAGCGGCGGACCGGTATCCCAAAGGTGCGAGTTCAAATCCCGAACGAGTCAACATTTTTCAGTAGACTTCGGCAGTGTAAGTTAATTGTGAAGTTATCGTTTCATAATACCCTGAGGATAATTCTGAAATAGAATTGAAACACTGCACATCCATCGTCATGGATAGCGTTAAGTTGTCGCGAGAATATCTCGTGCAATTATATTGAATAAAAACTCGCCTCCAATCCCTAACCCTAACACTAACCATAACTCTAACCCTAACCCTAACCTTAACCCTAACCCTAACCCCAACCCTAACCCCAACCCTAACCCCAACCCTAACTTTAACTCTAACCCTAACCCTTACCCTAACCCTAACCCTAACCCTAACCCTAACCCTAACATTATCCTAACCTAAAGATAGAGCGGCGGACCGGTATCCCGAAGGTGCGATTTCAAATACCGCTCGATTCATCATTTTTAAGTTGACTTCGGCAGTGTAGTTTAATTGTGAAGTTATCGTTTCATAATACCCTGACGATAATTCTGAAATAGAATTGAAACACTGCACATCCATCCTCATGGATAGCGTTAAATTCTCTCGAGAATATCTCGTGCACTTAAATTGGAAAAAAACTCGCCTCCAGTCCTTGTAGAATCGATAGCTCAACAGGTAGAGCGGCGGACCGGTATCCCGAAGGTGCTAGTTGAAATCCCGCTCGAGTCAACATTTTTCAGTTGACTTCGGCAGTGTAGTTTAATTGTGAAGTTATCGTTTCATAATACCCTGAAGATGATTCTGAAATAGAATTGAAACACTGCAAATCCATCCTCATGGATAGCGTTAAGTTGTCGCGAGAATATCTCGTGCAATTATATTGAATAAAAACTCGC
>JASJOG010000224.1:420000-427500 GCA_030142905.1 Heliopora coerulea
TAAAGGTAGAGCGGCGGAACGGTATCCCGAAGGTGCGAGTTCAAATCCCGCTCGAGTAAACATTTTTCAGTTGACTTCGGCAGTGTACGTTAATTGTGAAGTTATCGTTTCATAATACCCTGAGGATGATTCTGAAATAGAATTGAAACACTGCATATCCATCCTCATGGATAGCGTTAAGTTGTCGCGAGAATATCTCGTGCACTTAAATTGGATAAAATCTAGCCTCCAATCCTTGTGGACTCGACAGCTCAACAGGTAGAGCGGTGGACCGGTATCCCGAAGGTGCGAGTTGAAATCCCGCTCGAGTCAACATTTTTCAGTAGACTTCGGCAGTGTACGTTTATTGTGAAGTTATCGTTTCATAATACCCAAAGGAAGATTCTGAAATAGAATTGAAACACTGCACATCCATCCTCTTGGATAGCGTTAAGTTGTCGCGAGAATATCTCGTGCACTTAAATTGGATAAAAACTCGCCTCCAATCCCTGTGGACTCGATAGCTCAACAGGTAGAGTGGCGGACCGGTATCCCGAAGGTGCGAGTTCAAATCCCGCTCGAGTCAACATTTTTCAGTTGACTTCGGCAGTGTACGTTAATTGTGAAGTTATCGTTTCATAATACCCTGATGAAGATTCTGAAATAGAATTGAAACACTGCACATCCATCCTCATGGATAGCGTTAAGTTGTCGCGAGAATATCTCGTGCACTTTAATTGAATAAAAACTCGCCTCCAATCCCTAACCCTAACCCTAACCCTAACCCCAACCCTAACCCTAATACTAAATCTAACCCTAACCTTAACCCTAACCCTAACTCTATCCCTTACCCTAACCCTAACTATAACCCTAACCCTAACCCTAACCCTAACCTAACCTAAAGGTTGAGCGGCGGATCGGTATCCCAAAGGTGCGAGTTCAAATCCCGCTCGAGTAAACATTTTTCAGTTGAACTCGGCAGTGTAAGTTAATTGTGAAGTTATCGTTTCATAATACCCTGAGGATGATTCTGAAATAGAATTGAAACACTGCGCATCCATCCTCATGGAAAGCGTTAAGTTATCGCGAGAATATCTCGTGCACTTAAAATGAACAAAAACTCGCCTCCAATCCCTAACCCTAACTCTAACCCTAACCCTAACCCTAAACCTAAATTAACCCTTACCCTAACCCTTACCCTAACCCTAACCCTAACCCTAACCCTAACCCTAACCCTAACCCTAACCCTAGCCCTAACCCTAACCCTAACCATAACCCTCGTCCTAACCAAACCTAAAGGTAGAGCGGGGGACCGGTATCCCGAAGGTGCGAGTTCAAATCCCGATCGAGTCAACATTTTTCAGTTGACTTCGGCAGTGTAGGTTAATTGTGAAGATATCGTTTCATAATACACTGAGGATGATTCTGAAATAGAATTGAAACACTGCACATCCATCCTCATGGATAGCGTTAAGTTCTCTCGAGAATATCTCGTACACTTAAATTGAATAAAAACTCGCCTCCAATCCCTGTAGACTCGATAGCTCAACAGGTAGAGCGGCGGACCGGTATCCCGAAGGTGCGAGTTCAAATCCCGTTCGAGTCAACATTTTTCAGTTGACTTTGGCTGTGTAGGTTAATTGTGAAGTTATCGTTTCATAATACACTGAGGATGATTCTGAAATAGAATTGAAACACTGCACATCCATCTTCTTGGATAGCGTTAAGTTGTCGCGAAAATATCTAATGCACTTAAATTGAATAAAAACTCGCCTCCTATCCCTAACCCTAATCCTAACCCTAACTGTAACCCTAACCAAACCCTAACCCTAACCCTATGGCTAACCCTAACCCTAACCCTAACCCTAACCTTAACCCTAACCCTAACCCTAACCCTAACCCTAACCCTAACCTTAACCCTAACCCTAACCCTAACCATAACTTTAACCCTAACCCTAACCCTAACCCTAACCCTAACCGTAACCCTAACCCTAACCCTAACCCTAACCATAACCCTAATCCTAACACTAACCCTAACCCTAACCCTAACATTAACCCTAACCCAAACCCTAACCTTAACCCTAACAGTAACATAACCTAAAGGTAGAGCGGCGGACCGGTATCCCGAAGGTGCGAGTTCAAATCCCGCTCGAGTAAACATTTTTCAGTTGACTTTGGCAGTGTAGGTTAATTGTGAAGTTATCGTTTCATAATACCCTGAAGATGATTCTGAAATAGAATTGAAACACTGCACATCCATCCTCATGGATAGCGTTAAGTTGTCGCGAGAATATCTCGTGCAATTATATTGAATAAAAACTCGCCTCCAATCCCTAACCCTAACCCTAACCCTAACTCTAACTCTAACCCTAACCTTAACCATAACCCTAACCCTAACCCTAACCCTAAGCCTAACCCTAACCCTAAGCCTAACCCTAAGCCTAACCCTAAGCCTAACCCTAACCCTAACCCTAACCCTAATCTAACCTAAAGGTAGAGCGGCGGAACGGTATCCCGAAGGTGCGAGTTCAAATCCCGCTTGAGTAAACATTTTTCAGTTGACTTCGGCAGTGTAGGTTAATTGTGAAGTTATCGTATCATAATACCCTGAGGATAATTCTGAAATAGAATTGAAACACTGCAAATCCATCCTCATGGATAGCGTTAAGTTGTCGCGAGAATATCTCGTGCAATTAAATTGAATAAAAACTCGCCTCCAATCCCTAACCCTAATCCTAAACCTAACTCTAACCCTAACCCTAACCTTACCCTAACCCTAACCCTAACCCTAACCCTAACCCTAACCCTAACCCTAACTCTAATCTAACCTAAAGGTAGAGCGGCGGAACGGTATCCCGAAGGTGCGAATTCAAATCCCGCTCGAGTCAACATTTTTAAGTTGACTTCGGCAGTGTAGGTTATTTGTGAAGTTATCTTTTCATAATACCCTGAGGATGATTCTGAAATAGAATTGAAACACTGCACATCCATCCTCATGCATAGCGTTAAGTTGTCGCGAGAATATCTCGTGCACTTAAATTGGATAAAAACTCGCCTCCAATCCTTGTGGACTCGAAAGCTCAACAGGTAGAGCGGCGGACAGGTATCCCGAAGGTGCGAGTTGAAATCCCGCTCGAGTAAACATTTTTCAGTTGAACTCGGAAGTGTAAGTTAATTGTGAAGTTATCGTTTCATAATACCCTGAGGATGATTCTGAAATAGAATTGAAACACTGCGCATCCATCCTCATGGAAAGCGTTAAGTTATCGCGAGAATATCTCGTGCACTTAAATTGAACAAAAACTCGCCTCCAATCCCTAACCCTAACTCTAACCCTAACCCTAACCCTAACCCTAACCTTAACCCTAACCTTAACCCTAACCCTAACCCTAAACCTAACCCTAACCCTAACCCTAACCATAACCCTCGCTCTAACCAAATCTAAAGGTAGAGCGGGGGACGGGTATCCCGAAGGTGCGAGTTCAAATCCCGCTCGAGTCAACATTTTTCAGTTGACTTCGGCAGTGTAGGTTAATTGTGAAGATATCGTTTCATAATACACTGAGGATGATTCTGAAATAGAATTGAAACACTGCACATCCATCCTCATGGATAGCGTTAAGTTCTCTCGAGAATATCTCGTACACTTAAATTGAATAAAAACTCGCCTCCAATCCCTGTAGACTCGATTGCTCAACAGGTAGAGCGGCGGACCGGTATCCCGAAGGTGCGAGTTCAAATCCCGTTCGAGTCAACATTTTTCAGTTGACTTTGGCTATGTAGGTTAATTGTGAAGTTATCGTTTCATAATACCCTGAGGATGATTCTGAAATAGAATTGAAACACTGCACATCCATCCTCTTGGATAGCGTTAAGTTGTCGCGAAAATATCTCGTGCACTTAAATTGAATAAAAACTCGCCTCCAATCCCTAACCCTAATCCTAACCCTAACTATAACCCTAACCTAACCCTAACCCTATGCCTAACCCTAACCCTAACTCTAACCCTAACCCTAACTTAACCCTAACCCTAACCCTAACCCAACCCTAACCCTAACCCAAACCCAAACCTTAACCCTAACCCTAACTCTAACCCTAACCCTAACCTAACCCTAACCCTAACCCTAACCCTTACCCTAACCCTAACCTAACCTAAAGGTAGAGTGGCGGACCGGTATCCCGAAGGTGCGAGTTTAAATCCCGTTCGAGTCAACATTTTTCAGTTGACTTCGGCTGTGTAGGTTAATTGTGAAGTTATCGTTTCATAATACCCTGAGTATGATTCTGAAATGGAATTGAAACACTGCACATCCATCCTCTTGGATAGCGTTAAGTTGTCGCGAAAATATCTCGTGCACTTAAATTGAATAAAAACTCGCCTCCAATCCCTAACCCTAATCCTAATCCTAACCCTAACCCTAACCCTAACCCCAACCCTAACCCTAATACTAAATCTAACCCTAACCTTAACCCTAACCCTAACTCTATCCCTTACCCTAACCCTAACTATAACCCTAACCCTAACCCTAACCCTAACCTAACCTAAAGGTTGACCGGCGGATCGGTATCCCAAAGGTGCGAGTTCAAATCCCGTTCGAGTCAACATTTTTCAGTTGACTTCGGCTGTGTAATTTAATTGTGAAGTTATCGTTTCATAATACACTGAGGATAATTCTGAAATAGAATTGAAACACTGCACATCCATCCTCATGGATATCGTTAAGTTCTCTCGAGAATATCTCGTGCACTTAAATTGGATAAAAACTCGCCTCCAATCCCTGTAGACTCGATAGCTCAACAGGTAGAGCGGCGGACAGTTATCCCGAATAAGCGAGTTGAAATCCCGCTCGAGTAAACATTTTTCAGTTTACTTCGTCAGTGTAGGTTAATTGTGAAGTTATCGTTTCATAATACCCTGAGGATGATTCTGAAATAGAATTGAAACACTGCACATCCATCCTCATGGATAGCGTTAAGTTGTCGCGAGAATATCTCGTGCACTTAAATTGAATAAAAACTCGCCTTTAATCCCTAACCGTAACCCTAACCCTAACCCTAACCCTAACCCTAACCCTAACCCTAACCTAACCCTAACCCTAACCCTAACCCTAACCCTAACCCTAACCCTAACGTTAACCCTAACCCTAACCCTAACTATAACCCTAACACTTACCCTAACCCTAACCCTAACCCTAACCCTAACCCTAACCCTAACCCTAACCCTAACCCTAACCCTAACCCTAACCCTAACCCTAACCCTTACCCTAACCCTAACCCTAACCCTAACATAACCTAAAGGTAGAGCGGCGGACCGGTATCCCAAAGTTGCGAGTTTAAATCCCGCTCGAGTCAACATTTTTCAGTTGACTTCGGCTGTGTAATTTAATTGTGAAGTTATCGTTTCATAATACACTGAGGATAATTCTGAAATAGAATTGAAACACTGCACATCCATCCTCATGGATAGCGTTAAGTTGTCGCGAGAATATCTCGTGCACTTAAATTGAATAAAAACTCGCCTTTAATCCCTAACCGTAACCCTAACCCTAACCCTAACCCTAACCCTAACATAAATTTAAGGTAGAGCTGCGGACCGGTATCCCAAAGGTGCGAGTTCAAATCCCGCTCGAGTCAATATTTTTCAGTTGAATTCGGCTGTATAGGTTAATTGTGAAGTTATCGTTTCATAAAACCCTGAGGATAATTCTGAAATAGAATTGAAACACTGCACATCCATCCTCATGGATATCGTTAAGTTCTCTCGAGAATATCTCGTGCACTTAAATTGGATAAAAACTCGCCTCCAATCCCTGTAGACTCGATAGCTCAACAGGTAGAGCGGCGGACCGGTATCCCGAAGGTGCGAGTTGAAATCCCGTTCGAGTCAACATTTTTCAGTTGACTTCGGCAGTGTAGGTTAATTGTGAAGTTGTCGTTTCATAATACCCTGAGGATAATTCTGAAATAGAAATGAAACACTGCACATCCATCCTCATGGATAGCGTTAAGTTCTCTCGAGAATATCTCGTGCACTTAAATTGGATAAAATCTCGCCTGCAATCCCTGTGGACTCGATAGCTCAACAGGTAGAGCGGCGGACCGGTATCCCGAAGGTGCGAGTTCAAATCCCGAACGAGTCAACATTTTTCAGTAGACTTCGGCAGTGTAAGTTAATTGTGAAGTTATCGTTTCATAATACCCTGACGATAATTCTGAAATAGAATTGAAACACTGCACATCCATCCTCATGGATAGCGTTAAATTCTCTCGAGAATATCTCGTGCACTTAAATTGGAAAAAAACTCGCCTCCAGTCCTTGTAGAATCGATAGCTCAACAGGTAGAGCGGCGGACCGGTATCCCGAAGGTGCTAGTTGAAATCCCGCTCGAGTCAACATTTTTCAGTTGACTTCGGCAGTGTAGTTTAATTGTGAAGTTATCGTTTCATAATACCCTGAAGATGATTCTGAAATAGAATTGAAACACTGCAAATCCATCCTCATGGATAGCGTTAAGTTGTCGCGAGAATATCTCGTGCAATTATATTGAATAAAAACTCGCCTCCAATCCCTAACCCTAACCCTAACCCTAACTCTAACCCTAACCCTAATCTTAACCCTAACCCTAACCCTAACCCTAACCCTATCCCTAACCCTAAGCCTAAGCCTAACCCTAAGCCTAAGCCTAACCCTAACCCTAACCCTAACCTAACCTAAAGGTAGAGCGGCGGACCGGTATCCCGAAGGTGCGAGTTCAAATCCCGCTCGTGTCAACATTTTTCAGTTGACTTCGGCAGTGTACGTTAATTGTGAAGTTATCGTTTCATAATACCCTGAGGAAGATTCTGAAAGAGAATTGAAATACTGCACATCCATCCTCATGGATAGCGTTAAGTTGTCGCGAGAATATCTCGTGCACTTAAAATGGATAAAAACTCGCGTCCAATCCCTGTGGACTCGATAGCTCAACGGGTAGAGCTGCGGACCGATATCCCGAAGGTGTGATTTCAAATACCGCTCGAGTCATCATTTTTAAGTTGACTTCGGCAGTGTAGGTTAATTGTGAAGTTATCGTTTCATAATACTTGAGGATGATTCTGAAATAGAATTAAAACACTGCACATCCATCCTCATGTATAGCGTTAAGGTGTCGCGAGAATATCTCGTGCACTTAAATTGGATAAAAACTCGCCTCCAATCCCTGTAGACTCGATAGCTCAACAGGTAGAGCGGCGTACCGGTATCCCGAAGGTGCGAGTTCAAATCCCGTTCGAGTCAACATTTTTCAGTTAACTTCGGCTGTGTAGGGTAATTGTGAATTTGTCGTTTTATAATACCCTGAGGATGATTCTGAAATAGAATTGAAACACTGCACATCCATCCTCATGGATAGCGTTAAGAATCCGCGATAATACCTCGTGCACTTAAATTGGATAAAAACACGCCTCCAATCTCTGTGGACTCGATAGCTCAACAGATAGAGTGGCGGACCTGTATCCCGAATAAGCGAGTACAAATCCCGC
>JASJOG010000224.1:440000-462500 GCA_030142905.1 Heliopora coerulea
TTAATTGTGAAGTTATCGTTTCATAATACCCTGAGGATGATTCTGAAATAGAATTGAAACACTGCGCATCCATCCTCATGGAAAGCGTTAAGTTATCGCGAGAATATCTCGTGCACTTAAAATGAACAAAAACTCGCCTCCAATCCCTAACCCTAACTCTAACCCTAACCCTAACCCTAAACCTAAATTAACCCTTACCCTAACCCTTACCCTAACCCTAACCCTAACCCTAACCCTAACCCTAACCCTAACCCTAACCCTAGCCCTAACCCTAACCCTAACCATAACCCTCGTCCTAACCAAACCTAAAGGTAGAGCGGGGGACCGGTATCCCGAAGGTGCGAGTTCAAATCCCGATCGAGTCAACATTTTTCAGTTGACTTCGGCAGTGTAGGTTAATTGTGAAGATATCGTTTCATAATACACTGAGGATGATTCTGAAATAGAATTGAAACACTGCACATCCATCCTCATGGATAGCGTTAAGTTCTCTCGAGAATATCTCGTACACTTAAATTGAATAAAAACTCGCCTCCAATCCCTGTAGACTCGATAGCTCAACAGGTAGAGCGGCGGACCGGTATCCCGAAGGTGCGAGTTCAAATCCCGTTCGAGTCAACATTTTTCAGTTGACTTTGGCTGTGTAGGTTAATTGTGAAGTTATCGTTTCATAACACCCTGAGGATGATTCTGAAATAGAATTGAAACACTGCACATCCATCTTCTTGGATAGCGTTAAGTTGTCGCGAAAATATCTAATGCACTTAAATTGAATAAAAACTCGCCTCCTATCCCTAACCCTAATCCTAACCCTAACTGTAACCCTAACCAAACCCTAACCCTAACCCTATGGCTAACCCTAACCCTAAACCTAACCCTAACCTTAACCCTAACCCTAACCCTAACCCTAACCCTAACCCTAACCTTAACCCTAACCCTAACCCTAACCATAACTTTAACCCTAACCCTAACCCTAACCCTAACCCTAACCGTAACCCTAACCCTAACCCTAACCCTAACCATAACCCTAATCCTAACACTAACCCTAACCCTAACCCTAACATTAACCCTAACCCAAACCCTAACCTTAACCCTAACAGTAACATAACCTAAAGGTAGAGCGGCGGACCGGTATCCCGAAGGTGCGAGTTCAAATCCCGCTCGAGTAAACATTTTTCAGTTGACTTTGGCAGTGTAGGTTAATTGTGAAGTTATCGTTTCATAATACCCTGAAGATGATTCTGAAATAGAATTGAAACACTGCACATCCATCCTCATGGATAGCGTTAAGTTGTCGCGAGAATATCTCGTGCAATTATATTGAATAAAAACTCGCCTCCAATCCCTAACCCTAACCCTAACCCTAACTCTAACTCTAACCCTAACCTTAACCATAACCCTAACCCTAACCCTAACCCTAAGCCTAACCCTAACCCTAAGCCTAACCGTAAGCCTAACCCTAAGCCTAACCCTAACCCTAACACTAACCCTAATCTAACCTAAAGGTAGAGCGGGGGACGGGTATCCCGAAGGTGCGAGTTCAAATCCCGCTCGAGTCAACATTTTTCAGTTGACTTCGGCAGTGTAGGTTAATTGTGAAGATATCGTTTCATAATACACTGAGGATGATTCTGAAATAGAATTGAAACACTGCACATCCATCCTCATGGATAGCGTTAAGTTCTCTCGAGAATATCTCGTACACTTAAATTGAATAAAAACTCGCCTCCAATCCCTGTAGACTCGATTGCTCAACAGGTAGAGCGGCGGACCGGTATCCCGAAGGTGCGAGTTCAAATCCCGTTCGAGTCAACATTTTTCAGTTGACTTTGGCTATGTAGGTTAATTGTGAAGTTATCGTTTCATAATACCCTGAGGATGATTCTGAAATAGAATTGAAACACTGCACATCCATCCTCTTGGATAGCGTTAAGTTGTCGCGAAAATATCTCGTGCACTTAAATTGAATAAAAACTCGCCTCCAATCCCTAACCCTAATCCTAACCCTAACTATAACCCTAACCTAACCCTAACCCTAACTCTAACCCTAACCCTAACCTAACCCTAACCCTAACCCTAACCCAACCCTAACCCTAACCCAAACCCAAACCTTAACCCTAACCCTAACATAACCTAAAGGTAGAGCGGCGGACCGGTATCCCGAAGGTGCGAGTTCAAATCCCGCTCGAGTCAACATTTTTCAGTTGACTTCGGCAGTGTAGGTTAATTGTGAAGTTATCGTTTCATAATACCCTGACGATGATTCTGAAATAGAATTGAAACACTGCACATCCATCCTCATGGATAGCGTTAAGTTGTCGCGAGAATATCTCGTGCACTTAAATTGGATAAAAACTCGCCTCCAATCCTTGTGGACTCGACAGCTCAACAGGTAGAGTGGCGGACCGGTATACCGAAGGTGCGAGTTGAAATCCCGCTCGAGTAAACATTTTTCAGTTGACTTCGGCAGTGTAGGTTAATTGTAAAGTTATCGTTTCAAAATACACATAGGATGATTCTGAAATAGAATTGAAACACTCCACATCCATCCTCATGGATAGCGTTAAGTTGTCGCGAGAATATCTCGTGCACTTTAATTGAATAAAAACTCGCCTCCAATACCTAACCCTAACCCTAACCCTAACCCTAACCCTAACCCTAACCCCAACCCTAACCCTAATACTAAATCTAACCCTAACCTTAACCCTAACCCTAACTCTATCCCTTACCCTAATCCTAACTATAACCCTAACCCTAACCCTAACCTAACCTAAAGGTTGACCGGCGGATCGGTATCCCAAAGGTGCGAGTTCAAATCCCGTTCGAGTAAACATTTTTCAGTTGAACTCGGCAGTGTAAGTTAATTGTGAAGTTATCGTTTCATAATACCCTGAGGATGATTCTGAAATAGAATTGAAACACTGCGCATCCATCCTCATGGAAAGCGTTAAGTTATCGCGAGAATATCTCGTGCACTTAAATTGGATAAAAACTCGCCTCCAATCCCTAACCCTAACTCTAACCCTAACCCTAACCCTAACCCTAAATTAACCCTAACCCTAACCCTAACCCTAACCCTAACCCTAACCTTAACCCTAACCCTAACCCTAACCCTAACCCTAACTCTAACCCTAACCCTAACCTTAACCCTAACCCTAACCCTAACCCTAACCCTAACACTAACACTTACCCTAACCCTAACCCTAACCCTAAGCCTAACCCTAACCCTAATCCTAACCCTAAGCCTAACCCTAACCCTAACCCTAAGCCTAACCCTAAGCCTAACCCTAAGCCTAACCCTAACCCTAACCCTAACCCTAATCTAACCTAAAGGTAGAGCGGCGGAACGGTATCCCGAAGGTGCGAGTTCAAATCCCGCTTGAGTAAACATTTTTCAGTTGACTTCGGCAGTGTAGGTTAATTGTGAAGTTATCGTTTCATAATACCCTGAAGATGATTCTGAAATAGAATTGAAACACTGCACATCCATCCTCATGTATAGCGTTAAGTTGTAGCGAGAATATCCCGTGCAATTATATTGAATAAAAACTAGCCTCCAATACCTAACCCTAACCCTAACCCTAACTCTAACCCTAACCCTAACCTTAACCCTAACCCTAACCCTAACCCTAAGCCTAACCCTAACCCTAACCCTAACCTTAACCCTAACCCTAACCCTAACCCTAAGCCTAACCCTAACCCTCAGCCTAACCCTAAGCCTAACCCTGAGCCTAACCCTAAGCCTAACCCTAACCCTAACCCTAACCCTAATCTAACCTAAAGGTTGAGCAGCGGAACGGTATCCCGAAGGTGCGAGTTCAAATCCCGCTTGAGTAAACATTTTTCAGTTGACTTCGGCTGTGTAGGTTAATTGTGAAGTTATCGTTTCATAATACCCTGAGGATGATTCTGAAATAGAATTGAAACACTGCAAATCCATCCTCATGGATAGCGTTAAGTTGTCGAGAGAATATCTCGTGCAATTAAATTGAATAAAAACTCGCCTCCAATCCCTAACCCTAGTCCTAAACCTAACCCTAACCCTAACCCTAACCCTAACCCTAATCCTAACCTTACCCTAACCCTAACTCTAACCCTAACCCTAACCCTAACCCTAACCCTAACCCTAACTCTAACCTAACCTAAAGGTAGAGCGGCTGACCAGTATCCCGAAGATGCGAATTCAAATCCCGCTCGAGTCAACATTTTTCAGTTGACTTCGGCAGTGTAGGTTAATTGTGAAGCTATCGTTTCATAATACACTGAGGATGATTCTGAAATAGAATTGAATCACAGCACATCCATCCTCATGGATAGCGTTAAGTTGTCGCGAGAATATCTCGTGGACTTAAATTGGATAAAAACTCGCCTCCAATCCTTGTGGACTCGACAGCTCAACAGGTAGAGCGGTGGACCGGTATCCCGAAGGTGCGAGTTGAAATCCCGCTCGAGTCAACATTTTTCAGTAGACTTCGGCAGTGTACGTTTATTGTGAAGTTATCGTTTCATAATACCCAAAGGAAGATTCTGAAATAGAATTGAAACACTCCACATCCATCCTCTTGGATAGCGTTAAGTAGTCGCGAGAATATCTCGTGCACTTAGATTGGATAAAACTCGCTCCCATCCCTGTGGACTCGATAGCTCAACAGGTAGAGCGGTGGACCGGTATCCCGAAGGTGCGAGTTGAAATCCCGCTCGAGTAAACATTTTTCAGTTGACTTCGGCAGTGTAGGTTAATTGTAAAGTTATCGTTTCAAAATACCCAGAGGATGATTCTGAAATAGAATTGAAACACTGCAAATCCATCCTCATGGATAGCGTTAAGTTGTCGAGAGAATATCTCGTGCAATTAAATTGAATAAAAACTCGCCTCCAATCCCTAACCCTAATCCTAAACCTAACCCTAACCCTAACCCTAACCCTAACCCTAATCCTAACCTTACCCTAACCCTAACTCTAACCCTAACCCTAACCCTAACCCTAACCCTAACCCTAACTCTAACCTAACCTAAAGGTAGAGCGGCTGACCAGTATCCCGAAGATGCGAATTCAAATCCCGCTCGAGTCAACATTTTTCAGTTGACTTCGGCAGTGTAGGTTAATTGTGAAGCTATCGTTTCATAATACACTGAGGATGATTCTGAAATAGAATTGAATCACAGCACATCCATCCTCATGGATAGCGTTAAGTTGTCGCGAGAATATCTCGTGGACTTAAATTGGATAAAAACTCGCCTCCAATCCTTGTGGACTCGACAGCTCAACAGGTAGAGCGGTGGACCGGTATCCCGAAGGTGCGAGTTGAAATCCCGCTCGAGTCAACATTTTTCAGTAGACTTCGGCAGTGTACGTTTATTGTGAAGTTATCGTTTCATAATACCCAAAGGAAGATTCTGAAATAGAATTGAAACACTCCACATCCATCCTCTTGGATAGCGTTAAGTAGTCGCGAGAATATCTCGTGCACTTAGATTGGATAAAACTCGCTCCCATCCCTGTGGACTCGATAGCTCAACAGGTAGAGCGGTGGACCGGTATCCCGAAGGTGCGATTTGAAATCCCGCTCGAGTAAACATTTTTCAGTTGACTTCGGCAGTGTAGGTTAATTGTAAAGTTATCGTTTCAAAATACCCAGAGGATGATTCTGAAATAGAATTGAAACACTCCACATCCATCCTCATGAAAAGCGTTAAGTTCTCTCGAGAATATCTCGTGCACTTATATTGGATAAAAACTCGCCTCCAATCCCTGTGGACTCGATAGCTCAACAGGTAGAGCGGTGGACCGGTATCCCGAAGGTGTGAGTTGAAATCCCGCTTGAGTAAACATTTTTCAGTTGACTTCGGCAGTGTAGGTTAATTCTAAAGTTATCGTTTCAAAATACCCAGAGGATGATTCTGAAATAGAATTGAAACACTCCACATCCATCCTCATGGATAGCGTTAAGTTGTCGCGAGAATATCTCGTGCACTTTAATTGAATAAAAACTCGCCTCCAATACCTAACCCTAACCCTAACCCTAACCCTAACCCTAACCCCAACCCTAACCCTAATACTAAATCTAACCCTAACCTTAACCCTAACCCTAACTCTATCCCTTACCCTAACCCTAACTATAACCCTAACCCTAATCCTAACCCTAACCTAACCTAAAGGTTGACCGGCGGATCGGTATCCCGAAGGTGCGAGTTCAAATCCCGCTCGAGTAAACATTTTTCAGTTGAACTCGGCATTGTACGTTAATTGTGAAGATATCGTTTCATAATACACTGAGGATGATTCTGAAATAGAATTGAAACACTGCACATCCATCCTCATGGATAGCGTTAAGTTCTCTCGAGAATATCTCGTACACTTAAATTGAATAAAAACTCGCCTCCAATCCCTGTAGACTCGATAGCTCAACAGGTAGAGCGGCGGACCGGTATCCCGAAGGTGCGAGTTCAAATCCCGCTCGAGTCAACATTTTTCAGTTGACTTTGGCTGTTTAGGTTAATTGTGAAGTTATCGTTTCATAATACCCTGAGGATGATTCTGAAATAGAATTGAAACACTGCACATCCATCATCATTGATAGCGTTAAGTTGTCGCGAGAATATCTCGTGCACTTAAATTGAATAAAAACTCGCCTCCAATCCCTAACCCTAATCCTAACCCTAACTATAACCCTATGCCTAACCCTAACCCTAACCCTAACCCTAACCCTAACCCTAACCCTAACCCTAACCCTAACCCTAACCCTAACACTAATCCTGACCCTAACCCTAACCCTAACCCTAACCCTAACCCTAACATTAACCCTAACCCAAACCCTAACCTTAACCCTAACCCTAACCTAACCTAAAGGTAGAGCGGCGGCCCGGTATCCCGAAGGTGCGAGTTCAAATCCCGCTCGAGTAAACATTTTTCAGTTGACTTTGGCAGTGTAGGTTAATTGTGAAGTTATCGTTTCATAATACCCTGAATATGATTCTGAAATAGAATTGAAATACCGCACATCCATCCTCATGGGTAGCGTTAAGTTGTCGCGAGAATATCCCGTGCAATTATATTGAATAAAAACTCGCCTCCAATCCCTAACCCTAACCCTAACCCTAACTCTAACCCTAACCCTAACCTTAACCCTAACCCTAACCCTAACCCTAAGCCTAACCCTAACCCTAACCCTAACCCTAACCCTAACCCTAACCCTAAGCCTTACCCTAACCCTAACCCTAACCCTAAGCCTAACCCTAAGCCTAACCCTAAGCCTAACCCTAACCCTAACCCTAACCCTAACCCTAACCCTAACCTTAACCCTAACCCTAACACTAACCCTAACCCTAACCCTAACCCTAACCCTAACCCTAACCCTAACATTAACCCTAACCCAAACCCTAACCTTAACCCTAACCCTAACATAAACTAAAGGTAGAGCGGCGGACCGGTATCCCGAAGGTGCGAGTTCAAATCCCGATCGAGTAAACATTTTTCAGTTGACTTTGGCAGTGTAGGTTAATTGTGAAGTTATCGTTTCATAATACCCTGAAGATGATTCTGAAATAGAATTGAAATACCGCACATCCATCCTCATGGGTAGCGTTAAGTTGTCGCGAGAATATCCCGTGCAATTATATTGAATAAAAACTCGCCTCCAATCCCTAACCCTAACCCTAACCCTAACTCTAACCCTAACCCTAACCCTAACCTTAACCCTAACCCTAACCCTAACCCTAACCCTAAGCCTAACCCTAACCCTAACCCTAACCTTAACCCTAACCCTAACTCTAACCCTAAGCCTAAGCCTAACCCTAACCCTAAGCCTAACCCTAAGCCTAACCCTAACTCTAACCCTAACCCTAACCTTAACTCTAACCTAACCTAAAGGTAGAGCGGCGGACCGGTATCCCGAAGGTGCGAATTCAAATCCCGCTCGAGTCAACATTTTTAAGTTGACTTCGGAAGTGTAGGTTAATTGTGAAGCTATCGTTTCATAATACCCTGAGGATGATTCTGAAATAGAATTGAAACACAGCACATCCATCCTCATGGATTGCGTTAAGTTGTCGCGAGAATATCTCGTGCACTTAAATTGGATAAAAACTCGCCTCCAATCCCTGTGGACTCGATAGCTCAACAGGTAGAGCGGCGGACCGGTATCCCGAAAGTGCGAGTTCAAATCCCGCTCGAGTCAACATTTTTAAGTTGACTTCGGCAGTGTAGGTTACTTGTGAAGCTATCGTTTCATAATACCCTGAGGATGATTCTGAAATAGAATTGAAACACTGCACATCCATCCTCATGAAAACCGTTAAGTTCTCTCGAGTATATCTCGGGCACTTATATTGGATAAAAACTCGCCTCCAATCCCTGTGGACTCGATAGCTCAACAGGTAGAGCGGCGGACCGGTATCCCGAAAGTGCGAGTTCAAATCCCGCTCGAGTCAACATTTTTAAGTTGACTTCGGCAGTGTAGGTTAATTGTGAAGCTATCGTTTCATAATACCCTGAGGATGATTCTGAAATAGAATTGAAACACTGCACATCCATCCTCATGGATAGCGTTAAGTTCTCTCGAGAATATCTCGTGCACTTAAATTGGATAAAAACTCGCCTCCAATCCCTGTGGACTCGATAGCTCAACAGGTAGAGCGCCGGACCGGTATCCCAAAGGTGCGATTTCAAATACTGCTCCAGTCATCATTTTTAAGTTGACTTCGGCAGTGTAGGTTAATTGTGAAGTTATCGTTTCATAATACCTTGAGGATGATTCTGAAATAGAATTGAAACACTGCACATCCATCCTCATGGATAGCGTAAAGTTGTCGCGAGAATATCTCGTGCACTTAAATTGAATAAAAACTCGCCTCCAATCCCTAACCCTAACCCTAACCCTAACTATAATCCTAACCTAACCCTAACCCTAACCCTAACTATAACCCTAACCTAACCCTAACCCTAACCCTAACCCTAACTATAACCCTAACCTAACCCTAACCCTAACCCTAACCCTAACCCTAACCCTAACCCTAACCCTAACCCTAACCCTAACCCTAACCCTAATCCTAACCCTAACCATAACCCTAACCCTAACCCTAACCCTAACCCTAACCCTAACCCTAACCCTAACCCTAACCCTAATCCTAACCCTAACCCTAACCCTAACCCTAACCCTAACATTAACCCTAACCCAAACCCTAACCTTAACCCTAACCATAACATAACCTAAAGGTAGAGCGGTTGACCGGTATCCCGAAGGTGCGAGTTCAAATCCCGCTCGAGTCAACATTTTTCAGTTGACTTCGGCAGTGTAGGTTAATTGTGAAGTTATCGTTTCATAATACCCTGAGGGTGATTCTGAAATAGAATTGAAACACTGCACATCCATCCTCATGGATAGCGTAGAGTTGTCGCGAGAATATCTCGTGCACATAAATTGGATAAAAACTCGTCTCCAATCCCTGTGGACTCGATAGCTCAACAGGTAGAGCGGCGGACCGGTATCCCGAAGGTGCGAGTTCAAATCCCGCTCGAGTCAACATTTTTCAGTTGACTTTGGCAGTGTAGGTTAATTGTGAAGTTATCGTTTCATAATACACTGAAGATGATTCTGAAATAGAATTGAAACACTGCACATCCATCCTCATCGATAGCGTTAAGTTGTTGCGAGAATATCTCGTGCAATTATATTGAATAAAAACTCGCCTCCAATCCCTAACCCTAACCCTAACCCTAACTCTAACCCTAACCCTAACCTTAACCCTAACCCTAAACCTAACCCTAACACTAACCCTAACCCTAAGCCTAACCCTAAGCCTAACCCTAACCCTAACCCTAACCCTAATCTAACCTAAAGGTAGAGCGGCGGAACGGTATCCTGAAGGTGCGAGTTCAAATCCCGCTTGAGTAAACATTTTTCAGTTGACTTCGGCAGTGTAGGTTAATTGTGAAGTTATCGTTTCATAATACCCTGAGGATGATTCTGAAATAGAATTGAAACACTGCACAACCATCCTCATGGATAGCGTTAAGTTGTCGCGAGAATATCTCGCGCACTTAAATGGGATAAAAACTCGCCTCCAATCCTTGTTGACTCGATAGCTCAACATTTAGAGCGGCGGACCGGTATCCCGAAGGTGCGAGTTCAAATCCCGCTCGAGTCAATATTTTTCAGTTGACTTCGGCAGTGTAGGTTAATTGTGAAGTAATCGTTTCATAATACCCTGAGGATGATTCTGAAAAAGAATTGAAACACTGCACAACCATCCTCATGGATAGCGTTAAGTTGTCGCGAGAATATCTCGTGCACTTAAATAGGATAAAAACTCGCCTCCAATCCTTGTGGACTCGATAGCTCAACAGGTAGAGCGGCGGACAGGTATCCCGAAGGTGCGAGTTCAAATCCCGCTCGAGTCAACGTTTTTCAGTTGACTTCGGCAGTGTAGGTTAATTGTGAAGTTATCGTTTCATAATACCCTGAGGATGATTCTGAAATAGAATTGAAACACTGCACATCCATCCTCATGGATTGCGTTAAGTTGTCGCGAGAATATCTCGTGCACTTAAATTGGATAAAAACTCGCCTCCAATCCCTGTGGACTCGATAGCTCAACAGGTAGAGCGGCGGACCGGTATCCCGAAAGTGCGAGTTCAAATCCCGCTCGAGTCAACATTTTTAAGTTGACTTCGGCAGTGTAGGTTACTTGTGAAGCTATCGTTTCATAATACCCTGAGGATGATTCTGAAATAGAATTGAAACACTGCACATCCATCCTCATGAAAACCGTTAAGTTCTCTCGAGTATATCTCGGGCACTTATATTGGATAAAAACTCGCCTCCAATCCCTGTGGACTCGATAGCTCAACAGGTAGAGCGGCGGACCGGTATCCCGAAAGTGCGAGTTCAAATCCCGCTCGAGTCAACATTTTTAAGTTGACTTCGGCAGTGTAGGTTAATTGTGAAGCTATCGTTTCATAATACCCTGAGGATGATTCTGAAATAGAATTGAAACACTGCACATCCATCCTCATGGATAGCGTTAAGTTCTCTCGAGAATATCTCGTGCACTTAAATTGGATAAAAACTCGCCTCCAATCCCTGTGGACTCGATAGCTCAACAGGTAGAGCGCCGGACCGGTATCCCAAAGGTGCGATTTCAAATACTGCTCCAGTCATCATTTTTAAGTTGACTTCGGCAGTGTAGGTTAATTGTGAAGTTATCGTTTCATAATACCTTGAGGATGATTCTGAAATAGAATTGAAACACTGCACATCCATCCTCATGGATAGCGTAAAGTTGTCGCGAGAATATCTCGTGCACTTAAATTGAATAAAAACTCGCCTCCAATCCCTAACCCTAACCCTAACCCTAACTATAATCCTAACCTAACCCTAACCCTAACCCTAACTATAACCCTAACCTAACCCTAACCCTAACCCTAACCCTAACTATAACCCTAACCTAACCCTAACCCTAACCCTAACCCTAACCCTAACCCTAACCCTAACCCTAACCCTAACCCTAACCCTAACCCTAATCCTAACCCTAACCATAACCCTAACCCTAACCCTAACCCTAACCCTAACCCTAACCCTAACCCTAACCCTAACCCTAATCCTAACCCTAACCCTAACCCTAACCCTAACCCTAACATTAACCCTAACCCAAACCCTAACCTTAACCCTAACCATAACATAACCTAAAGGTAGAGCGGTTGACCGGTATCCCGAAGGTGCGAGTTCAAATCCCGCTCGAGTCAACATTTTTCAGTTGACTTCGGCAGTGTAGGTTAATTGTGAAGTTATCGTTTCATAATACCCTGAGGGTGATTCTGAAATAGAATTGAAACACTGCACATCCATCCTCATGGATAGCGTAGAGTTGTCGCGAGAATATCTCGTGCACATAAATTGGATAAAAACTCGTCTCCAATCCCTGTGGACTCGATAGCTCAACAGGTAGAGCGGCGGACCGGTATCCCGAAGGTGCGAGTTCAAATCCCGCTCGAGTCAACATTTTTCAGTTGACTTTGGCAGTGTAGGTTAATTGTGAAGTTATCGTTTCATAATACACTGAAGATGATTCTGAAATAGAATTGAAACACTGCACATCCATCCTCATCGATAGCGTTAAGTTGTTGCGAGAATATCTCGTGCAATTATATTGAATAAAAACTCGCCTCCAATCCCTAACCCTAACCCTAACCCTAACTCTAACCCTAACCCTAACCTTAACCCTAACCCTAAACCTAACCCTAACACTAACCCTAACCCTAAGCCTAACCCTAAGCCTAACCCTAACCCTAACCCTAACCCTAATCTAACCTAAAGGTAGAGCGGCGGAACGGTATCCTGAAGGTGCGAGTTCAAATCCCGCTTGAGTAAACATTTTTCAGTTGACTTCGGCAGTGTAGGTTAATTGTGAAGTTATCGTTTCATAATACCCTGAGGGTGATTCTGAAATAGAATTGAAACACTGCACATCCATCCTCATGGATAGCGTAGAGTTGTCGCGAGAATATCTCGTGCACATAAATTGGATAAAAACTCGTCTCCAATCCCTGTGGACTCGATAGCTCAACAGGTAGAGCGGCGGACCGGTATCCCGAAGGTGCGAGTTCAAATCCCGCTCGAGTCAACATTTTTCAGTTGACTTTGGCAGTGTAGGTTAATTGTGAAGTTATCGTTTCATAATACACTGAAGATGATTCTGAAATAGAATTGAAACACTGCACATCCATCCTCATCGATAGCGTTAAGTTGTTGCGAGAATATCTCGTGCAATTATATTGAATAAAAACTCGCCTCCAATCCCTAACCCTAACCCTAACCCTAACTCTAACCCTAACCCTAACCTTAACCCTAACCCTAAACCTAACCCTAACACTAACCCTAACCCTAAGCCTAACCCTAAGCCTAACCCTAACCCTAACCCTAACCCTAATCTAACCTAAAGGTAGAGCGGCGGAACGGTATCCTGAAGGTGCGAGTTCAAATCCCGCTTGAGTAAACATTTTTCAGTTGACTTCGGCAGTGTAGGTTAATTGTGAAGTTATCGTTTCATAATACCCTGAGGATGATTCTGAAATAGAATTGAAACACTGCACAACCATCCTCATGGATAGCGTTAAGTTGTCGCGAGAATATCTCGCGCACTTAAATGGGATAAAAACTCGCCTCCAATCCTTGTTGACTCGATAGCTCAACATTTAGAGCGGCGGACCGGTATCCCGAAGGTGCGAGTTCAAATCCCGCTCGAGTCAATATTTTTCAGTTGACTTCGGCAGTGTAGGTTAATTGTGAAGTAATCGTTTCATAATACCCTGAGGATGATTCTGAAAAAGAATTGAAACACTGCACAACCATCCTCATGGATAGCGTTAAGTTGTCGCGAGAATATCTCGTGCACTTAAATAGGATAAAAACTCGCCTCCAATCCTTGTGGACTCGATAGCTCAACAGGTAGAGCGGCGGACAGGTATCCCGAAGGTGCGAGTTCAAATCCCGCTCGAGTCAACGTTTTTCAGTTGACTTCGGCAGTGTAGGTTAATTGTGAAGTTATCGTTTCATAATACCCTGAGGATGATTCTGAAATAGAATTGAAACACTGCACATCCATCCTCATGGATTGCGTTAAGTTGTCGCGAGAATATCTCGTGCACTTAAATTGGATAAAAACTCGCCTCCAATCCCTGTGGACTCGATAGCTCAACAGGTAGAGCGGCGGACCGGTATCCCGAAAGTGCGAGTTCAAATCCCGCTCGAGTCAACATTTTTAAGTTGACTTCGGCAGTGTAGGTTACTTGTGAAGCTATCGTTTCATAATACCCTGAGGATGATTCTGAAATAGAATTGAAACACTGCACATCCATCCTCATGAAAACCGTTAAGTTCTCTCGAGTATATCTCGGGCACTTATATTGGATAAAAACTCGCCTCCAATCCCTGTGGACTCGATAGCTCAACAGGTAGAGCGGCGGACCGGTATCCCGAAAGTGCGAGTTCAAATCCCGCTCGAGTCAACATTTTTAAGTTGACTTCGGCAGTGTAGGTTAATTGTGAAGCTATCGTTTCATAATACCCTGAGGATGATTCTGAAATAGAATTGAAACACTGCACATCCATCCTCATGGATAGCGTTAAGTTCTCTCGAGAATATCTCGTGCACTTAAATTGGATAAAAACTCGCCTCCAATCCCTGTGGACTCGATAGCTCAACAGGTAGAGCGCCGGACCGGTATCCCAAAGGTGCGATTTCAAATACTGCTCCAGTCATCATTTTTAAGTTGACTTCGGCAGTGTAGGTTAATTGTGAAGTTATCGTTTCATAATACCCTGAGGATGATTCTGAAATAGAATTGAAACACTGCACAACCATCCTCATGGATAGCGTTAAGTTGTCGCGAGAATATCTCGCGCACTTAAATGGGATAAAAACTCGCCTCCAATCCTTGTTGACTCGATAGCTCAACATTTAGAGCGGCGGACCGGTATCCCGAAGGTGCGAGTTCAAATCCCGCTCGAGTCAATATTTTTCAGTTGACTTCGGCAGTGTAGGTTAATTGTGAAGTAATCGTTTCATAATACCCTGAGGATGATTCTGAAAAAGAATTGAAACACTGCACAACCATCCTCATGGATAGCGTTAAGTTGTCGCGAGAATATCTCGTGCACTTAAATAGGATAAAAACTCGCCTCCAATCCTTGTGGACTCGATAGCTCAACAGGTAGAGCGGCGGACAGGTATCCCGAAGGTGCGAGTTCAAATCCCGCTCGAGTCAACGTTTTTCAGTTGACTTCGGCAGTGTAGGTTAATTGTGAAGTTATCGTTTCATAATACCCTGAGGATGATTCTGAAATAGAATTGAAACACTGCACATCCATCCTCATGGATTGCGTTAAGTTGTCGCGAGAATATCTCGTGCACTTAAATTGGATAAAAACTCGCCTCCAATCCCTGTGGACTCGATAGCTCAACAGGTAGAGCGGCGGACCGGTATCCCGAAAGTGCGAGTTCAAATCCCGCTCGAGTCAACATTTTTAAGTTGACTTCGGCAGTGTAGGTTACTTGTGAAGCTATCGTTTCATAATACCCTGAGGATGATTCTGAAATAGAATTGAAACACTGCACATCCATCCTCATGAAAACCGTTAAGTTCTCTCGAGTATATCTCGGGCACTTATATTGGATAAAAACTCGCCTCCAATCCCTGTGGACTCGATAGCTCAACAGGTAGAGCGGCGGACCGGTATCCCGAAAGTGCGAGTTCAAATCCCGCTCGAGTCAACATTTTTAAGTTGACTTCGGCAGTGTAGGTTAATTGTGAAGCTATCGTTTCATAATACCCTGAGGATGATTCTGAAATAGAATTGAAACACTGCACATCCATCCTCATGGATAGCGTTAAGTTCTCTCGAGAATATCTCGTGCACTTAAATTGGATAAAAACTCGCCTCCAATCCCTGTGGACTCGATAGCTCAACAGGTAGAGCGCCGGACCGGTATCCCAAAGGTGCGATTTCAAATACTGCTCCAGTCATCATTTTTAAGTTGACTTCGGCAGTGTAGGTTAATTGTGAAGTTATCGTTTCATAATACCTTGAGGATGATTCTGAAATAGAATTGAAACACTGCACATCCATCCTCATGGATAGCGTAAAGTTGTCGCGAGAATATCTCGTGCACTTAAATTGAATAAAAACTCGCCTCCAATCCCTAACCCTAACCCTAACCCTAACTATAATCCTAACCTAACCCTAACCCTAACCCTAACTATAACCCTAACCTAACCCTAACCCTAACCCTAACCCTAACTATAACCCTAACCTAACCCTAACCCTAACCCTAACCCTAACCCTAACCCTAACCCTAACCCTAACCCTAACCCTAACCCTAACCCTAATCCTAACCCTAACCATAACCCTAACCCTAACCCTAACCCTAACCCTAACCCTAACCCTAACCCTAACCCTAACCCTAATCCTAACCCTAACCCTAACCCTAACCCTAACCCTAACATTAACCCTAACCCAAACCCTAACCTTAACCCTAACCATAACATAACCTAAAGGTAGAGCGGTTGACCGGTATCCCGAAGGTGCGAGTTCAAATCCCGCTCGAGTCAACATTTTTCAGTTGACTTCGGCAGTGTAGGTTAATTGTGAAGTTATCGTTTCATAATACCCTGAGGGTGATTCTGAAATAGAATTGAAACACTGCACATCCATCCTCATGGATAGCGTAGAGTTGTCGCGAGAATATCTCGTGCACATAAATTGGATAAAAACTCGTCTCCAATCCCTGTGGACTCGATAGCTCAACAGGTAGAGCGGCGGACCGGTATCCCGAAGGTGCGAGTTCAAATCCCGCTCGAGTCAACATTTTTCAGTTGACTTTGGCAGTGTAGGTTAATTGTGAAGTTATCGTTTCATAATACACTGAAGATGATTCTGAAATAGAATTGAAACACTGCACATCCATCCTCATCGATAGCGTTAAGTTGTTGCGAGAATATCTCGTGCAATTATATTGAATAAAAACTCGCCTCCAATCCCTAACCCTAACCCTAACCCTAACTCTAACCCTAACCCTAACCTTAACCCTAACCCTAAACCTAACCCTAACACTAACCCTAACCCTAAGCCTAACCCTAAGCCTAACCCTAACCCTAACCCTAACCCTAATCTAACCTAAAGGTAGAGCGGCGGAACGGTATCCTGAAGGTGCGAGTTCAAATCCCGCTTGAGTAAACATTTTTCAGTTGACTTCGGCAGTGTAGGTTAATTGTGAAGTTATCGTTTCATAATACCCTGAGGGTGATTCTGAAATAGAATTGAAACACTGCACATCCATCCTCATGGATAGCGTAGAGTTGTCGCGAGAATATCTCGTGCACATAAATTGGATAAAAACTCGTCTCCAATCCCTGTGGACTCGATAGCTCAACAGGTAGAGCGGCGGACCGGTATCCCGAAGGTGCGTGTTCAAATGCCTCTTGAGTCAACATTTTTCAGTTCATTTCGGCAGTGTAGGTTAATTGTGAAGTAATCGTTTCATAATACCCTGAGGATGATTCTGAAATAGAATTGAAACACTGCACATCCATAATCATGGATAGCGTTAAGTTGTCGCGAGAATATCTCGTGCACTTAAATTGGATAAAAACTCGCCTCCAATCCCTGTGGACTCGATAGCTCAACAGGTAGAGCGGCGGACCGGTATCACGAAGGTGCGAGTTCAAATCCCGCTCGAGTCAACATTTTTCAGTTGACTTCGGCAGTGTAGGTTAATTGTGAAGTAATCGTTTCATAATAACCTGAGGATGATTCTGAAATAGAATTGAAACACTGCACATCCATCCTCATGGATAGCATTAAGTGGTCGCGAGAATATCTCTTGCACTTAAATTGGATAAAAACTCGCCTCCAATCCCTAACCCTAATCCTAAACCTAACCCTAACCCTAACCCTAACCTTACAGTAACCCTAACCCTAACTCTAACCTAACCTAAAGGTAGAGCGGCGGACCGGTATCCCGAAGGTGTGAATTCAAATCCCGCTCGAGTCAACATTTTTAAGTTGACTTCGGCAGTGTAGGTTACTTGTGAAGTTATCGTTTCATAATACCCTGACGATGATACTGAAATAGAATTGAAACACTGCACATCCATCCTCATGTATAGCGTTAAGTTGTCGCGAGAATATCTCTTGCACTTAAATTGGATAAAAACTCGCCTCCAATCCCTGTGGACTCGATAGCTCAACAGGTAGAGCGGCGGACCGGTAACCCGAAGGTGCGAGTTCAAATCCCGTTCGAGTTAACATTTTTCAGTTGACTTCGGCAGTGTAGGTTACTTGTGAAGTTATCGTTTCATAATACCCTGCGGATGATTCTGAAATAGAATTGAAACACTGCACATCCATCCTCATGGATAGCGTTAAGTTGTCGCGAGAATATCTCGTGCACTTAAATAAGATGAAAACTCGCCTCCAATCCCTGTGGACTCGATAGCTAAACAGGTAGAGCGGCGGACCGGTATCCCGAAGGTGCGAGTTCAAATCCCGTTCGAGTCAACATTTTTCAGTTGACTTTGGCAGTGTAGGTTAATTGTGAAGTTATCGTTTCATAATACCCTGAGGATGATTCTGAAATAGAATTCAAACACTGCACATCCATCCTCATGGATAGCGTTAAGTTGTCGCGAGAATATCTCGTGCACTTAAATTGGATAAAAACTCACCTCCAATCCCTGTGGACTCGATAGCTCAACGGGTAGAGTGGCAGACCGGTATCCCGAAAGTGTGAGTTCAAATCCCGCTCGAGTCAACATTTTTCAATTGACTTCGGCAGTGTAGGTTACTTGTGATATTATCGTTTCATAATACCCTGAGGATGATTCTGAAATAGAATTGAAACACTGCACATCCATCCTCATGGATAGCGTTAAGTTGTCGCAAGAATATCTCGTGCACTTAAATAAGATAAAAACTCGCCTCCAATCCCTGTGGACTCGATAGCTAAACAGGTAGAGCGGCGTACCGGTATCCCGAAGGTGCGAGTTCAAATCCCGCTGGGGTCAACATTTTTCAGTTGACTTCGGCAGTGTAGGTTAATTGTGAAGTTATCGTTTCATAATACCCTGAGGATGATTCTGAAATAGAATTGAAACACTGCACATCCATCCTCATGGATAGCGTTAAGTTGTCGCGAGAATATCTCGTGCGCTTAAATTGGATAAAAACTCGCAACCAATCCCTGTCGACTCGATAGCTCAGCGGGTAGAGCGGCGGACCGGTATCCCGAAGGTGCGAGTTCAAATCCCGTTCGAGTCAACATTTTTAAGTTGACTTCGGCAGTGTAGGTTAATTGTGAAGTTATCGTTTCATAATACCCTGATGATGATTTTGAAATAGAATTGAAATACTGCACATCCATCGTCATGGGTAGCGTTAAGTTGTCGGGAGAATATCTCGTGCACTTAAATTAGATAAAAACTCGTCTCCAATCCCTGTGGACTCGATAGCTCAACATGTACAACGGCGGACCGGTACCCCGAAAATACGAGTTCAAATCACGCTCGAGTCAACATTTTTCAGTTGACTTCGGCAGTGTAGGTTAATTGTGAAGTTATCGTTTCATAATACCCTGACGATGATTCTGAAATAGAATTGAAACACTGCACATCCATCCTCATGGATAGCGTTAAGTTGTCGCGAGAATATCTCGTGCACTTAAATTGGATAAAAACTCGCCTCCAATCCCTGTGGACTCGATAGCTAAACAGGTAGAGCGGCGGACCGTTATCCCGAAGGTGCGAGTTCAAATCCCGCTCGAGTCAACATTTTTCAGTTGACTTCGGCAGTGTAGGTTAATTGTGAAGTTATCGTTTCATAATACCCTGAGGATGATTCTGAAATAGAATTGAAACACTGCACATCCATCCTCATGGATATCGTTAAGTTCTCTCGAGAATATCTCGTGCACTTAAATTGGATAAAAACTAGCCTCCAATAACTGTAGACTCGATAGCTCAACAGGTAAAGCGGCTGACCGGTATCCCGAAGGTGCGAGTTCAAATCCCGTTCGAGTCAACATTTTTCAGTTGACTTCGGCTGTGTAGGTTAATTGTGATGTTGTCGTTTCATAATACCCTGAGGATAATTCTGAAATAGAATTGAAACACTGCACATCCATCCTCATGGAAAGCGTTAAGTTGTCTCGAGAATATCTCGTGCACTTAAATTGGATAAAAGCTCGCCTCCAATCCCTGTGGACTCGATAGCTAAACAGGTAGAGCGGAGGACCGGTATCCCGAAGGTGCAAGTTCAAATCCCGCTCGAGTCAACATTTTTCAGTTGGCTTTGGCTGTGTAGGTTAATTGTGAAGTTGTCGTTAAATAATACCCTCAGGATAATTCTGAAATAGAATTGAAACACTGCACATCCATCCTCATGGATAGCGTTAAGTTCTCTCGAGAATATCTCGTGCACTTAAAATGGATAAAAACTCGCCTCCAATCCCTGTAGACTCGATAGCTCAACAGGTAGATCGGCGAACCGGTATCCCGAAGGTGCGAGTTCAAATCCCGCTCGAGTCAACATTTTTCAGTTGACTTCGGCAGTGTAGGTTAAGTATGAATTTATCGTTTCATAATACACTGAGGATGATTCTGAAATAGAATTGAAACACTGCACATCCATCCTCATGGATATCGTTAAGTTCTCTCGAGAATATCTCGTGCACTTAAATTGAATAAAAACACGCCTCCAATCCCTGTGGACTCGATAGCTCAACAGGTAGAACGGCGGACCGGTATCCCGAAGGTGCGAGTTCAAATCCCGCTCGAGTCAACATTTTTCAGTTGACTTCGGCTGTGTAGGTTAATTGTGAAGTTATCTTTTCATAATACCATGAGGATGATTCTGAAATACAATTGAAACACCGCACATCCATCCACATGGATAGCGTTAAGTTGTCGCGAGAATATCTCGTGCACTTAAATTGGATAAAAACTCGCATCCAATCCCTGTGGACTCGATAGCTCAACGGGTAGAGCGGCGGACCGGTATCCCGAAGGTGCGAGTTCAAATCCTGTTCGAGGCAACATTTTTAAGTTGACTTCGGCAGTATAGGTTAATTGTGAAGTTATCGTTTCATAATACCCTGAGGATGATTTTGAAATAGAATAGAAACACTGCACATCCATCCTCATGGATAGCGTTAAGTTGTCGTGAGAATATCTTGTGCACTTAAATTGGATAAAAACTCGCATCCAATCCCTGTGGACTCGATAGCTCAACGGGTAGAGCGGCGGACCGGTATCCCGAAGGTGCGAGTTCAAATCCCGCTCGAGTCAACATTTTTCAGTTGACTTCGGCAGTGTAGGTTAAGTATGAATTTATCGTTTCATAATACCCTGAGGATGATTCTGAAATAGAATTGAAACACTGCACATCCATCCTCATGGATAGCGTTAAGTTCTCTCGAGAATATCTCGTGCACTTAAAATGGATAAAAACTCGCCTCCAATCCCTGTAGACTCGATAGCTCAACAGGTAGATCGGCGAACCGGTATCCCGAAGGTGCGAGTTCAAATCCCGCTCGAGTCAACATTTTTCAGTTGACTTCGGCAGTGTAGGATAATTGTGAAGTTATCGTTTCATAATACCCTGAGGATGATTCTAAAATAGAATTGAAACACTACACATCCATCCTCATGGATAGCGTTAAGTTGTCCCGAGAATATCTCGTGCACTTAAATTGAATAAAAACACGTCTCCAATCCCTAATCCTAACCCTAACCCTAACCCTAACCTAACCCTAACCCTAACCCTAACCCTAACCCTAACCGTAACCCTAACCCTAACCCTATCCCTAATCCTAACCCTAACCCTAACCCTAACAATAACCTTAACCCTAACCGTAACCTAACCTAAAGGTAGAGCGGCGGAACGGTATCCCGAAGGTGCGAGTTCAAATCCCGCTCGAGTAAACATTTTTCAGTTGACTTCGGCAGTGTACGTTAATTGTGAAGTTATCGTTTCATAATACCCTGAGGATGATTCTGAAATAGAATTGAAACACTGCACATCCATCCTCATGGATAGCATTAAGTTGTCGCGAGAATATCTCGTGCACTTAAATTGAATAAAAACTCGCCTCCAATCCCTAACCCTAACCCTAATTCTAACCCTAACCCTAACCCTAACCTAACCCTAACCCTAACCCTAACCCAAACCCTAACCCTAATCCTAACCCTAACCCTAACCATAAACCTAACCCTAACCCTAACCCTAACCCTAACCCTAACCGTAACCCTAACCATAACCATAACCCTAACCCTAACCCTAACCCTAACCCTAACCCTAACCTAACCCTAACCCTAAACCTAACCGTAACCTAACCCTAACCCTAACCCTAACCCTAACCCTAACCCTAACACTAACCCTAACCCTAACCTAAAGGTAGAGTGGCGGACGGGTATCCCGAAGTTGCGAGTTTAAATCGCGCTCGAGTCAATATTTTTCAGTTGACTTCGGCAGTGTAGGTTAATTGTGAAGTTATCTTTTCATAATAACCTGATTATGATTCTGAAATAGAATTGAAACACTGCACATCCATCCTCATGGATAGCGTTAAGTTGTCGCGAGAATATCTCGTGCACTTAAATTGAATAAAAACTCGTCTCCAATCCCTAATCCTAACCCTAACCCTAACCCTAACGCTAACCCTAACCTAACCCTAACCCTAACCCTAACCCTAACCGTAACCCTAACCCTAACCCTATCCCTAATCCTAACCCTAACCCTAACCCTAACAATAACCTTAACACTAACCCTAATCTAACCTAAAGGTAGAGCGGCGGAACGGTATCCCGAAGGTGCGAGTTCAAATCCCGCTCGAGTAAACATTTTTCAGTTGACTTCGGCAGTGTACGTTAATTGTGAAGTTATCGTTTCATAATACCCTGAGGATGATTCTGAAATAAAACTGAAACACTGCAAATCCATCCTCATGG
>JASJOG010000224.1:470000-472500 GCA_030142905.1 Heliopora coerulea
TCGGCGAACCGGTATCCCGAAGGTGCGAGTTCAAATCCCGCTCGAGTCAACATTTTTCAGTTGACTTCGACTGTGTAGGTTAATTGTGAAGTTCTCCTTTGATAATACCCTGAGGATGATTCAGAAATAGAATTGAAACACCGCACATCCATCCTCATGGATAGCGTTAAGTTGTCGTGAGAATATCTTGTGCACTTAAATTGGATAAAACTCGTCTCCAATCCGTGTGGACTCGATAGCTCAACAGGTAGAGCGCCGGACCGGTATCACGAATAAGCGAGTTCAAATCCCGCTCGAGTCAACATTTTTCAGTTGACTTGGGCAGTGTAGGTTAATTGTGAAGTTATCGTTTCATAATACCCTGAGGATGATTCTGAAATAGAATTGAAACACTGCACATCCATCCTCATCGATAGCGTTAAGTTTTTCGCGAGAATATCTCGTGCACTTAGATTGGATAAAACTCGTTCCCATCCCTGTGGACTCGATAGCTCAACAGGTACAGCGGTGGACCGGTATCCCGAAGGTGCGAGTTGAAATCCCGCTCGAGTAAATATTTTTCAGTTGACTTCGGCAGTGTAGGTTAATTGTGAAGTTATCGTTTCTTAAAACCCTGAGGATAATTCTGAAATAGAATTGAAACACTGCACATCCATCCTCATGGATAGCGTTAAGTTGTCGCGAGAATATCTCGTGCACTTTAATTGAATAAAAACTCGCCTCCAATCCCTGTGGACTCGATAGCTGAACAGGTTGATAGGCGGACCGGTATCCCGAAGGTGCGAGTTCAAATCCCGCTCGAGTCAACATTTTTCAATTGACTTCGGCTGTTTAGGTTAATTGTGAAGTTATCGTTTCATAATACCCTGAGGATGATTCTGAAATAGAATTGAAACACTGCACATCCATCCTCATGGATAACGTTAAGTTGCCGCGAGAATATCTCGTGCACTTAAATTGGATAAAAACTCGCCTCCAATCCCTGTGGACTCGATAGCTCAACGGGTAGAGCGGCGGACCGGTATCCCAAAGGTGCGATTTCAAATACCGCTCCAGTCATCATTTTTAAGTTGACTTCGGCAGTGTAGGTTAATTGTGAAGCTATCGTTTCATAATACCCTGAGGATGATTCTGAAATAGAATTGAAACACTGCACATCCATCCTCATGAATAGCGTTAAGTTCTCTCGAGAATATCTCGTGCACTTAAATTGGATAAAAACTCGCCTCCAATACTTGTGGACTCGATAGCTCAACAGGTAGATCGGCGGACCGGTATCCCGAAGGTGCGAGTTCAAATCCCGCTCGAGTCAACATTTTTCAATTGACTTCGGCTGTTTAGGTTAATTGTGAAGTTATCGTTTCATAATACCCTGAGGAAGATTCTGAAATAGAATTGAAACACTGCACATCCATCCTCATGGATAACGTTAAGTTGCCGCGAGAATATCTCGTGCACTTAAATTGGATAAAAACTCGCCTCCAATCCCTGTGGACTCGATAGCTCAACGGGTAGAGCGGCGGACCGGTATCCCAAAGGTGCGATTTCAAATACCGCTCCAGTCATCATTTTTAAGTTGACTTCGGCAGTGTAGGTTAATTGTGAAGCTATCGTTTCATAATACCCTGAGGAAGATTCTGAAATAGAATTGAAACACTGCACATCCATCCTCATGGATAACGTTAAGTTGCCGCGAGAATATCTCGTGCACTTAAATTGGATAAAAACTCGCCTCCAATCCCTGTGGACTCGATAGCTCAACGGGTAGAACGGCGGACCGGTATCCCAAAGGTGCGATTTCAAATACCGCTCCAGTCATCATTTTTAAGTTGACTTCGGCAGTGTAGGTTAATTGTGAAGTTATCGTTTCATAATACCTTGAGGATGATTCTGAAATAGAATTGAAACACTGCACATCCATCCTCATAGATAGCGTTAAGTTGTCGCGAGAATATCTCGTGCACTTAAATTGAATAAAAACTCGCCTCCAATCCCTAACCCTAACCCTAACCCTAACTATAACCCTAACCTAACCCTAACCGTAACCCTAACCCTAACCCTAACCTTAACCCTAACCCTAACCCTAACCCTAACCCTAACCCTAACCCTAACCCTAACCCTAACCCTAACCCTAACCCTAACCCTAACCCTAACCCTAACCCTAACATAACCTAAAGGTAGAGCGGCGGACCGGTATCCCGAAGGTGCGAGTTCAAATCCCGCTCGAGTCAACGTTTTTCAGTTGACTTCGGCAGTAAAGGTTAATTGTGAAGTTATCGTTTCATAATACCCTGAGGATGATTCTGAAATAGAATTGAAACACTGAAAATCCAACCTCATGGATAGCGTTAAGTTCTCTCGAGAATATCTCGTGCACATAAATTGGATAAAAACTCGTCTCCAATCCCTGTGGACTCGATAGCTCAACAGGTAGAGCGGCGGACCGGTATCCCGAAGGTGCGAATTCAAATCCCGCTCGAGTCAACATTTTTCAGTTGGC
>JASJOG010000224.1:475000-501629 GCA_030142905.1 Heliopora coerulea
ACATTAATCCTAACCCAAACCCTAACCTTAACCCTAACCCTAACATAACCTAAAGGTAGGGCGGAGGAACGGTATCCCGAAGATGCGAGTTCAAATCCCGCTTGAGTAAACATTTTTCAGTTGACTTCGGCAGTGTAGGTTAATTGTGAAGTTATCGTTTCATAATACGCTGAGGATGATTCTGAAATAGAATTGAAACATTCCAAATCCATCCTCATGGATAGCGTTAAGTTGTCGCGAGAATATCTCGTGCAATTAAATTGAATAAAAACTCGCCTCCAATCCCTAACCCTAATCCTAAACCTAACCCTAACCCTAACCCTAACCTTACAGTAACCCTAACACTAACCCTAACCCTAACCCTAACCCTAACCCTAACTCTAACCTAACCTAAAAGTAGAGCGGCGGACCGGTATCCCGAAGGTGCGAATTCAAATCCCGCTCGAGTCAACATTTTTAAGTTGACTTCGGCAGTGTAGGTTACTTGTGAAGTTATCGTTTCATAATACCCTGACGATGATTCTGAAATAGAATTAAAACACTGCACATCCATCCTCATGTATAGCGTTAAGTTGTCGCGAGAATATCTCTTGCACTTAAATTGAATAAAAACTCGCCTCCAATCCCTGTGGACTCGATAGCTCAACAGGTAGAGCGGCGGGCCGCTATCCCGAAGGTGCGAGTTCAAATCCGGCTCAAGTCAACATTTTTCAGTTGACTTCGGCAGTGTAGGTTACTTGTGAAGTTATCGTTTCATATTACCGGACGATGATTCTGAAATAGAATTGAAACACTGCACATCCATTCTCATGGATAGCGTTAAGTGGTCGCGAGAATATCTCATGCACTTAAATTTAATAAAAACTCGCCTCCAATCCCTGTGGACTCGATAGCTCAACGGGTAGAGCGGCGGACCGGTATCCCGAAGGTGCGAGTTCAAATCCGGCTCGAGTCAACATTTTTCAGTTGACTTCGGCAGTGTAGGTTTAGTGTGAAGTTATCATTTCATAATACCCTGAGGATGATCCTGAAATAGAATTGAAACACTGCACATCCATCCTCATGGATAGCTTTAAGTTGTCGCGAGAATATCTCGTGCACTTAAATTGGATAAAAACTCGCCTCCAATCCCTGTGAATTCGATTGCTCAACATCTAGAGCGACGGACCGGTATCCCGAATGAGCGAGTTCAAATCCCGCTCGAGTCAACATTTTTCAGTTGACTTCGGCAGTGTAGGTTAATTGTGAAGTTACCGTTTCATAATACCCTGAGGATGATTCTGAAATAGAAATGAAACATTGCACATCCATCAACATGGATAGCGTTATGTTTTCGCGAGAATATTTATTCCACTTAAAGAGGATAAAAACTCGCCTCCAATCCCTGTGGACTCGATAGCTCAACAGGTAGAGAGGCAGCAGGTATCCCGAAGGTGCGAGTTCAAAAACGGCTCGAGTCAACATTTTTCAGTTGACTTCGGCAGTGTAGGTTAATTGTGAAGTTATGGTTTCATAATACCCTGAGGATGATTCTGAAATAGAATTGAAACACTGCAAATCCATCCTCATGGGTAGCGTTAATTTGTTGCGAGAATATCTCGTGCACTTAGATTGTATAAAAAACTCGCCTCCAATCCATGTGGACTCGATAGCTCAACAGGTAGAGCGGCGGAACGGTATCCCGACGTTGCGAGTTCAAATCCCGCTCGAGTCAACATTAGCTCTAGTCAACTAGCATTAAGTTGTCGCGAGAATATCTCGTGTACTTAAATTGGATAAAGACTCGCCTCCAATCCCTGTGGACTCCATAGCTCAACAAGTAGAGCGACTGACCGGTATCCCGAAGGTGCTATTTCAAATCCCGATCGTGTCAACATTTTTCAGATGACTTCGGCAGTGTAGGTTAATTGTGAAGTAATCGTTTTATAATACCTTTAAAATGATTTTGAAATAGAATTGAAACACTGCACATCCATTTTCATGGATAGCGTTAAGTTGTCGCGAGAATATCTCGTGCAATTAGATTGGATAAAAACTCGCCTCCAATACCTGTGGACTCGATAGCCCAACAGGAAAAGCGACGGACGGGTATCCCGAAGGTGCGAGTTCAAATCCCGCTCGAGTCAACATTTTTCAGTTTACTTCGGCAGTGTAGGTTAATTGTGAAGTTATCGTTTCATAATACCCTGAGGATGATTCTGAAATAGAATTGAAACACTGCACATCCATCCTCATGGATAGCGTTAAGTTGTTGCGAGAATATCTCGTGCACTTAAATTGGATAAAAACTCGCCTCCAATCCATGTGGACTCGATAGCTGAACAGGTAGAGAGGCGGACGGTATCCCGAAGGTGCGAGTTCAAATCCCGCTCGAGTCAACATTTTTCAGTTGACTTCGGCAGTGTAGGTTAATTGTGAAGGTATCGTTTCATAATACCCTGAGGATGATTATGAAATAGAATTGAAACACATAACATCCATTCTCATGGTAGCGTTATGTTGTCGAGAGAATATCTCGTGCACTTAAATTGGATAAAAACTCGCCTCCAATCCCTGTGGACTCGATAGCTCAAAAGGTAGAGCGGTGGAACGGTATCCCGAAGGTGCGAGTTCAAATCCGGCTCGAGTCAAAATTTTTCAGTTGACTTCGGCAGTGTAGGTTAATTGTGAAGTTATCGTTTCATAATACCCTGAGGATGATTCTGAAATAGAATTGAAACACTGCACATCCATCCTCATGGGTAGCGTTATGTTGTCGCGAGAATATTTCGTGCACTTAAATAGGATAAAAATCGCTTCCATTCCCTGTGGACTCGATAGCTCAACAGGTAGAGCGACGGACCGGTATCCCGAAAGTGCGAGTTCAAATCCCGCTCGAGTCAACACATTTAAGTTGACTTCTGCAGTGAAGGTTAATTGTGAAGTTATCGTTTCATAATACCCTGAGGATGATTCTGAAATAGAATTGAAACACTGCACATCCATCCTCATGGATAGCGTTATGTTGTCGCGAGAATATCTCGGGCACTTAAATGGGATAAAAACTCGCCTCCAGTACCTGTAGACTCGATAGCTCAACAGGTAGAGCGGCGGACCGCTATCCCGAAGGTGCGAGTTCAAATCCCGCTCGAGTCAACATTATTCAGTAGACTTCGGCAGTGTAGGTTAATTGTGAAGTTATCGTTTCATAATACCCTGAGGATGATTCAGAAATACAATTGAAACACTGCACAACCATCCTCATGGATAGCGTTAAGTTGTCGCGAGAATATCTCTGCTCTTAAATTGAATAAAAACTCGCCTATAATCCCTAACCCTAACCCTAACCCTAATCCTAACCCTAACCCTAACCCTAACCGTAACCCTAACCCTAACCCTAACCCTAATCCTAACCTTAACCCAAACCCTAACCCTAACACTAACCCTAACCCTAACCATAACACTAACCCTAACTCTAACCCTAACCCTAACCCTAACCTAACCTAAAGGTAGAGCGGCGGACCGGTATCCCGAAGGTGCGAGTTCAAATCCCGCTCGAGTAAACATTTTTCAGTTGACTTCGGCAGTGTAGGTTAATTTTGATGTTATCGTTTCATAATACCCTGAGGATGATTCAGAAATACAATTGAAACACTGCACAACCATCCTCATGGATAGCGTTAAGTTGTCGCGAGAATATCTCGTGCTCTTAAATTGAATAAAAACTCGCCTATAATCCCTAACCCTAACCCTAACCCTAATCCTAACCCTAACCCTAACCCTAACCGTAACCCTAACCCTAACCCTAACCCTAACCCTAACCCTAACCCTAACCCTAACCTAACCTAAAGGTAGAGTGGATGACCGATATCCCGAAGGTGCGAGTTTAAATCCCGTTCGAGTCAACATTTTTCAGTTGACTTCGGCTGTGTAGGTTAATTGTGAAGTTATCGGTTCATAATACCCTGATGATGATTCTGAAATAGAATTGAAACACTGCACATCCATCCTCATGGATAGCGTTAAGTTGTCGCGAGAATATCTCGTGCACTTAAATTGGATAAAAACTCGCATCCAATCCCTGTGGACTCGATAGCTCAACGGGTAGAGCGGCGGACCGGTATCCAGAAGGTGCGAGTTGAAATCCCGTTCGAGTCAACATTTTTCAGTTGACTTCGGCAGTGTAGGTTAATTGTGAAGTTATCGTTTCGTAGTACTCTAAGGATGATTCTGAAATAGAATTGAAACACTGCACATCCATCCTCATGGATACCGTTAAGTTCTCTCGAGAATATCTTGTGCACTTAAATTGGATAAAAACTCGCCTCAAATTCTTGTGGACTCGATAGCTCAACAGGTAGAGCGGCGGACCGGTATCCCGAATCAGCGAGTTCAAATCCCGTTCGAGTCAACATTTTTCAGTTGACTTCGGCAGTGTAGGTTAAGTGTGAAGTTATCGTTTCATAATACCCTGAGGATGATTCTGAAATAGAATTGAAATACCGCACATCCATCCTCATGGATAGCGTTAAGTTCTCTCGAGAATATCTCGTGCACTTAAATTGGATAAAAACTCGCCTCCAATCCATGTGGACTCGATAGCTGAACAGGTAGAGAGGCGGACCGGTATCCCGAAGGTGCGAGTTCAAATCCCGCTCGAGTCAACATTTTTCAGTTGACTTCGGCAGTGTAGGTTAATTGTGAAGGTATCGTTTCATAATACCCTGAGGATGATTATGAAATAGAATTGAAACACATAACATCCATTCTCATGGTAGCGTTATGTTGTCGAGAGAATATCTCGTGCACTTAAATTGGATAAAAACTCGCCTCCAATCCCTGTGGACTCGATAGCTCAAAAGGTAGAGCGGTGGAACGGTATCCCGAAGGTGCGAGTTCAAATCCGGCTCGAGTCAAAATTTTTCAGTTGACTTCGGCAGTGTAGGTTAATTGTGAAGTTATCGTTTCATAATACCCTGAGGATGATTCTGAAATAGAATTGAAACACTGCACATCCATCCTCATGGGTAGCGTTATGTTGTCGCGAGAATATTTCGTGCACTTAAATAGGATAAAAATCGCTTCCATTCCCTGTGGACTCGATAGCTCAACAGGTAGAGCGACGGACCGGTATCCCGAAGGTGCGAGTTCAAATCCCGCTAGAGTGAAAATTTTTCAGTTGACTTCGGCAGTGTAGGTTAATTGTGAAGTTATCGTTTCATAATACCCTGAGGATGATTCTTAAATAGAATTGAAACACTGCACATCCATCCTCATGGATAGCGTTAAGTTGTTGCGAGAATATCTCGTGCACTTAAATTGGATAAAAAATCGCCTCCAATCCCTGTGGACTCGATAGCTCAACAGGTAGAGCGGAGAACCGGTATCCCGAAAGTGCGAGTTCAAATCCCGCTCGAGTCAACACATTTAAGTTGACTTCTGCAGTGAAGGTTAATTGTGAAGTTATCGTTTCATAATACCCTGAGGATGATTCTGAAATAGAATTGAAACACTGCACATCCATCCTCATGGATAGCGTTATGTTGTCGCGAGAATATCTCGGGCACTTAAATGGGATAAAAACTCGCCTCCAGTACCTGTAGACTCGATAGCTCAACAGGTAGAGCGGCGGACCGTTATCCCGAAGGTGCGAGTTCAAATCCCGCTCGAGTCAACATTTTTCAGTAGACTTCGGCAGTGTAGGTTAATTGTGAAGTTATCGTTTCATAATACCCTGAGGATGATTCAGAAATACAATTGAAACACTGCACAACCATCCTCATGGATAGCGTTAAGTTGTCGCGAGAATATCTCTGCTCTTAAATTGAATAAAAACTCGCCTATAATCCCTAACCCTAACCCTAACCCTAATCCTAACCCTAACCCTAACCCTAACCGTAACCCTAACCCTAACCCTAACCCTAATCCTAACCTTAACCCAAACCCTAACCCTAACACTAACCCTAACCCTAACCATAACACTAACCCTAACTCTAACCCTAACCCTAACCCTAACCTAACCTAAAGGTAGAGCGGCGGACCGGTATCCCGAAGGTGCGAGTTCAAATCCCGCTCGAGTAAACATTTTTCAGTTGACTTCGGCAGTGTAGGTTAATTTTGATGTTATCGTTTCATAATACCCTGAGGATGATTCAGAAATACAATTGAAACACTGCACAACCATCCTCATGGATAGCGTTAAGTTGTCGCGAGAATATCTCGTGCTCTTAAATTGAATAAAAACTCGCCTATAATCCCTAACCCTAACCCTAACCCTAATCCTAACCCTAACCCTAACCCTAACCGTAACCCTAACCCTAACCCTAACCCTAACCCTAACCCTAACCCTAACCCTAACCTAACCTAAAGGTAGAGTGGATGACCGATATCCCGAAGGTGCGAGTTTAAATCCCGTTCGAGTCAACATTTTTCAGTTGACTTCGGCTGTGTAGGTTAATTGTGAAGTTATCGTTTCATAATACCCTGATGATGATTCTGAAATAGAATTGAAACACTGCACATCCATCCTCATGGATAGCGTTAAGTTGTCGCGAGAATATCTCGTGCACTTAAATTGGATAAAAACTCGCATCCAATCCCTGTGGACTCGATAGCTCAACGGGTAGAGCGGCGGACCGGTATCCAGAAGGTGCGAGTTGAAATCCCGTTCGAGTCAACATTTTTAAGTTGACTTCGGCAGTGTAGGTTAATTGTGAAGTTATCGTTTCGTAGTACTCTAAGGATGATTCTGAAATAGAATTGAAACACTGCACATCCATCCTCATGGATACCGTTAAGTTCTCTCGAGAATATCTTGTGCACTTAAATTGGATAAAAACTCGCCTCAAATTCTTGTGGACTCGATAGCTCAACAGGTAGAGCGGCGGACCGGTATCCCGAATCAGCGAGTTCAAATCCCGTTCGAGTCAACATTTTTCAGTTGACTTCGGCAGTGTAGGTTAAGTGTGAAGTTATCGTTTCATAATACCCTGACGATGATTCTGAAATAGAATTGAAACACTGCACATCCATCATTATGAATAGCGTTAAGTTGTCGCGAGAATATCTCGTGCACATAAATGGGATAAAAAATCGCGTCCAATCCCTGTTGACTCGATAGCTCAACAGGTAGAGCGGCGGACCGGTATCCTGAAGGTGCGAGTTCAAATCCCGCTCGAGTCAACATTTTTCAGTTGACTTCGGCAGTGCAGGTTAATTGTGAAGTTATCGTTTCATAATACCCTGTAGATGGTTCTGATATAGAATTTAAACACTGCACATCCATCCTCATGGATAGCGTTAAGTTGTCGCGTGAATATCTCGTGCAATTAAATTGTATAAAAAGTAGCCTCCAATCTCTGTGGACTCGACAGCTCAACAGGTAGAGCGGCGGACCGGTATCCAGAAGGTGCGAGTTCAAATACCACTCGAGTCAACATTTTTCAGTTGACTTCGGCAGTGTAGGTTAAGTATGAATTTATCGTTTCATAATACCCTGAGGATGATTCTGGAATAGAAATGAAACACTGCCCATCCATACTCAAGGATAGCGTTAAGTTGTCGCGAGAATATCTCGTGCACTTAAATTGTATAAAAACTCGCCTCCAATCGTTGTGGACTCGATAGCTCAACAGGTAGAGCGGCGGACCGGTATCCCGAAGGTGCGAGTTCAAATCCCGCTCGAGTCAACATTTTTCAGTTGACTTCGGCTGTGTAGGTTAATTGTGAAGTTATCGTTTCATAATACCCTGAGGATGATTCTGAAATAGAATTGAAACACTGCACATCTATCCTCATGGATAGCGTTATGTTGTCGCGAGAATATCTCGTGCACTTAAATGGGATAAAAGCTCGCCTCCAATCCCTGTTGACTCGATAGCTCAACAGATAGAGCGGCGGACCGGTATCCCGAAGGAGCGATTTCAAATCACGCTCGAGTGAACATTTTTCAGTTGACTTCGGCAGTGTAGGTTAATTGTGAAGTTATCGTTTCATAATACCCTGAGGATGATTCTGAAATAGAATTGAAACATTGCATATCCATCCTCATGAATAGCGTTAAGTTGTCTCGAGAATATCTCGTGCACTTAAATTGGATGAAAACTCGCCTCCAATCCCTGTAGACTCGATAGCTCAACATTTAGAGCGGCTGACCGGTATCCCGAAGGTGCGAGTTCAAATCCCGCTCGAGTCAACATTTTTCAGTTGATTTTGGCAGTGTAGGTTAAGTGTGAAGTTATCGTTTCAAAATACCCTGAGGATGATTCTGAAATAGAATTGAAACACTGCACATTAATCCTCATGGATAGCGTTTAGTTGTCGCGAGAATATCTCGTGCATTTAAATTGGATAAAAACTCGCCTCCAATCCCTGTGGACTCGATAGCTCAACAGGTAGAGAGGAGAAAGGGTATCCGGAAAGTGTGAGTTCAAATCTCGCTCGAGTCAACACATTTAAGTTGACTTCGGCAGTGTAGGTTAATTGTGAAGTTATCGTTTCATAATACACTGACGATGATTCTGAAATAGAATTGAAACACTGCACATCCATCCTCATGGATAGCGTTATGTTGTCGCGAGAATATCTCGTGTACTTAAATGGGATAAAAACTCGCCTCCAATCCCTGTGGACTCGATAGCTCAAGACATACAGCGGCGGACCGTTATCCCGAAGGAGCGATTTCAAATCCCGCTCAAGTGAACATTTTTCAGTTGACTTCGTCAGTGCAGGTTAATTGTGAAGTTATCGTTTCATAATACCCTGAGGATGATTCTGATATAGAATTGAAACACTGCACAACGATCCTCATGGATAGCGTTAAGTTGTCGCGTGAATATCTCGTGCACTTAAATTGGATAAAAAAACGCCTCCAATCCTTGTGGACTGGATAGCTCAAAAGGTAGAGGGGAGGACTGGTATCCCGAAGGTGTGAATTTAATCACGCTCGAGTCAACTTTTTTCAATTGACTTCGGCCGTGTAGGTTTAGTGTGAAGTTATCGTTTCATAATACCCTGAGGATGATTTTGAAATAGAATTGAAACACTGCACATCCATCCTCATGGATAGCGTTATGTTGTCGCGAGAATATCTCGTGCACTTAAATTGGATAAAAACTCACCTCCAATCCCTGTAGACTCGATAGCTCAACAGGTAGAGAATTGGACAGGTATCCCGAGGGTGCGAGTTGAAATCCCGCTCGAGACAACATTTTTCAGTTGACTTAGGCAGTGTAGGTTAATTGTGAAGTTATCGTTTCATAATACCGTGACGATGATTCTGAAATAGATTTGAAACATTGCACATCCATCCTCATTGATAGCGTTAAGTTGTCGCGAGTATATCTCGTGCACTTAAATTGGATAAAAACTCGCCTCCAATCCCTGTGGACTTGATAGCTCAACAGGTAGAGCTTCGGACAGGTATCCCGAAGGTGCGAGTTTAAATCCCGCTCGAGTCAACATTTTTCAGTTCACTTCAATAGTCGAGGTTAATTGTGAAGTTATCGTTTCATAATACCCTGAAGATGATTCTGAAATAGAATTGAAACACTGCACATCCATCCTCTTGGATAGCGTTAAGTAGTCGCGAGAATATCTCGTGCACTTAAATTGGATAAAAACTCGCCTCCAATCCCTGTGGACTGGATAGCTCAACAGGTAGAGAGGCGGCCCGGTATCCCCAAGTTGCGAGTTTAAATCCCGCTCGAGTCAACATTTTTCAGTTCACTTCAATAGCCGAGGTTAATTGTGAAGTTATCGTTTCATAATACCCTGATGATGATTCTGAAATAGAATTGAAACACTGCACATCCATCCTCTTGGATAGCGTTAAGTAGTCGCGAGAATATCTCGTGCACTTAAATTGGATAAAAACTCGCCTCCAATCCCTGTGGACTCGATAGCTCAACAGGTAGAGCGGCGGACCGGTATCCCGAAGGTGCGAGTTGAAATCACGCTCGAGTCAACATTTTTCAGTTGACTTCGGCAGTGTACGTTAATTGTGAAGTTATCGTTTCATAATACCCTGATGAAGATTCTGAAATAGAATTAAAACACTGCACATCCATCCTCATGGATAGTGTTAAGTTGTCGCGAGAATATCTCGTGCACTTAGATTGGATAAAACTCGCTCCCATCCCTGTGGACTCGATAGCTCAACAGGTAGAGCGGCGGACCGGTATCCCGAAGGTGCGAGTTGAAATCCCGCTCGAGTAAACATTTTTCAGTTGACTTCGGCAGTGTAGATTAATTGTGAAGTTATCGTTTCATAATACCCTGCGGATGATTCTGAAATAGAATTGAAACACTGCACATCCATCCTCATGGATAGCGTTAAGTTGTCGCGAGAATATCTCGTGCACTTAAATTGAATAAAAACTCGCCTCCAATCCCTTACCCTAACCCTAACCCTAACCCTAACCCTAACCCTTACCCCAACCCTAATCCTAACACTAAATTTAACCCTAACCTTAACCCTAACCCTAAATCTATCCCTTACCCTAACCCTAACTATAACCCTAACCCTAACCCTAACCCTAACCTAATCTAAAGGTTGAGCGGCGGACCGGTATCCCGAAGATGCGAGTTCAAATTCCGCTCGAGTAAACATTTTTCAGTTGAACTCGGCAGTGTACGTTAATTGTGAAGTTATCGTTTCATAATATCCTGAGGATGATTCTGAAATAGAATTGAAACACTGCGCATCCATCCTCATGGAAAGCGTTAAGTTGTCGCGAGAATATCTCGTGCACTTAAATTGATCAAAAACTCGTCTCCAATCCCTAACCCTAACTCTAACCCTAACCCTAACCCTAACCCTAAATTAACCCTAACCCTAACCCTAACCCTAACCCTAACCCTAGCCCTAACCCTAGCCCTAACCCTAACCCTAACCATAACCCTAGCCTTAACCTAACCTAAAGGTAGAGCGGGGGACCGGTATCACGAAGGTGCGAGTTCAAATCTCGCTCGAGTCAACATTTTTCAGTTGACTTCGGCTGTGTAGGTTAATTGTGAAGATATCGTTTCATAAATCCCTGAGGATGATTCTGAAATAGAATTGAAACACTGCGCATCCATCCTCATGGAAAGCGTTAAGTTGTCGCGAGAATATCTCGTGCACTTAAATTGATCAAAAACTCGCCTCCAATCCCTAACCCTAACTCTAACCCTAACCCTAACCCTAACCCTAAGTTAACCCTAACCCTAACCCTAACCCTAACCCTAACCCTAACCCTAGCCCTAACCCTAGCCCTAACCCTAGCCATAACCCTAACCCTAACCATAACCCTAGCCCTAACCTAACCTAAAGGTAGAGCGGGGGACCGGTATCACGAAGGTGCGAGTTCAAATCCCGCTCGAGTCAATATTTTTCAGTTGACATCGGCTGTGTAGGTTAATTGTGAAGATATCGTTTCCTAATACACTGAGGATGATTCTGAAATACAATTGAAACACTGCACATCCATCCTCATGGATAGCGTTAAGTTCTCTCGAGAATATCTCGTACACTTAAATTGGATAAAAACTCGCCTCCAATCCCTGTGGACTCGATAGCTAAACAGGTAGAGCGGCGGACCTGTATCCCGAAGGTGCAAGTTCAAATCCCGCTCGAGTCAACGTTTTTCAGTTGACTTCGGCTGTGTAGGTTAATTGTGAAGTTATCGTTTCATAATACCCTGAGGATGATTCTGAAATAGAATTGAAACACTGCACATCCATCCTCATGGATAGCGTTAAGTCGTCGCGAGAATATCTCGTGCACTTAAATTGGATAAAAACTCGCCTCCAATCCCTGTGGACTCGATAGCTCAACAGGTATAGCGGCGGACCGGTATCCCGAAGGTGCGAGTTCAAATCCCGCTCGAGTCAACATTTTTCAGTTGACTTCGGCAGTGTAGGTTAATTGTGAAGTTATCGTTTCATAATACCCTGAGTATGATTCTGAAATAGAATTGAAACACTGCACATCCATCCTCATGGATAGCGTTAAGTTCTCTCGAGAATATCTCGTGCACTTAAATTGGATAAAAACTCGCCTCGAATCCCTGTGGACTCGATAGCTCAACAGGTAGATCGGCGGACCGGTATACCGAAGGTGCGAGTTCAAATCCCGCTCGAGTAAACATTTTTCAATTGACTTCAGCTGTTTAGGTTAATTGTGAAGTTATCGTTTCATAATACCCTGATGATGATTCTGAAATTTAATTGAAACACTGCACATCCATCCTCATGGATAGCGTTAAGTTGTCGCGAGAATATCTCGTGCACTTAAATTGAATAAAAACTCGCCTCCAATCCCTAACCCTAACCCTAACCCTAACTTTAACCCTAACCTAAGCCTAACCCTAACCCTAACCCTAACCCTAACCCTAACCCTAACCATAACCCTAACCCTAAACCTAACCCTAACCCTAACCCTAAACCAAACCCTAACCTTAACCCTAACCCTAACATAACCTAAAGGTAGAGCGGCGGACCGGTATCCCGAAGTTGCGAGTTCAAATTCCGCTCGAGTCAACATTTTTCAGTTGACTTCGGCAGTGTAGGTTAATTGTGAAGTTATCGTTTCATAATACCATGAGGATGATTCTGAAATAGAATTGAAACACTGCACATCCATCCTCATGGATAGCGTAGAGTTGTCGCGAGAATATCTCTTGCACTTAAATTGGATAAAAACTCGCCACCAATCCCTGTGGACTCGATAGCTCAACAGGTAGAGCGGCGGACCGGTATGCCGAAGTTGCGAGTTCAAATCCCGCTCGAGTCAACATTTTTCAGTTGACTTCGGCAGTGTAGGTTACTTGTGAAGTTATCGTTTCATAATACCCTGACGATGATTCTGAAATAGAATTGAAACACTGCACATCCATCATCATGGATAGCGTTAAGTGGTCGCGAGAATATCTCGTGCACTTAAATTGGATAAAAACTCGCCTCCAATCCCTGTGGACTCGATAGCTCAACAGGTAGAACGGCGGACCGGTATCCCGAAGGTGCGAGTTCAAATCCCGCTCGAGTCAACATTTTTCAGTTGACTTCGGCAGTGTAGGTTAATTGTGAAGTTATCGTTTCATAATACCCTGAGGATGATTAAGAAATTGAATTGAAACACTGCACATCCATCCTCATGGATAGCGTTAAGTTGTCGCGAGAATATCTCGTGCACTTAAATTGGATAAAAACTCGCCTCCAATCCCTGTAGAATTGATAGCTCAACAGGTAGAGCGGCGGACCGGTATCCCGAAGAAGCGAGTTCAAATCCGGCTCGATTCAACATTTTTCAGTTGACTTCGGCAGTGTAGGTTTAGTGTGAAGTTATCATTTCATAATACCCTGAGGATGATCCTGAAATAGAATTGAAACACTGCACATCCATCCTCATGGATAGCTTTAAGTTGTAGCGAGAATAACTCGTGCACTTAAATTGGATAAAAACTCGCCTCCAATCCCTGTGAATTCGATTGCTCAACATCTAGAGCGACGGACCTGTATCCCGAAGGAGCGAATTTAAATCCAGCTCGAGTCAACATTTTTCAGTTGACTTCGGCAGTGTAGGTTAATTGTGAAGTTACCGTTTCATAATACCCTGAGGATGAATCTGAAATAGAAATGAAACATTGCACATCCATCAACATGGATAGCGTTATGTTTTCGCGAGAATATTTCTTCCACTTAAAGAGGATAAAAACTCGCCTCCATTCCCTGTGGACTCGATAGCTCAACAGGTAGAGAGGCAGCCCGGTATCCCGAAGGTGCGAGTTCAAAAACGGCTCGAGTCAACATTTTTCAATTGACTTCGGCAGTGTAGGTTAATTGTGAAGTTATGGTTTCATAATACCCTGAGGATGATTCTGAAATAGAATTGAAACACTGCACATCCATCCTCATGGATAGCGTTAAGTGGTCGCGAGAATATCTCATGCACTTAAATTTAATAAAAACTCGCCTCCAATCCCTGTGGACTCGATAGCTCAACGGGTAGAGCGGCGGACCGGTATCCCGAAAGTGCGAGTTCAAATCCCGCTCGAGTCAACATTTTTCAGTTGACTTCGGCAGTGTAGGTTAATTGGGAAGTTTTCGTTTCATAATACCCTGAGGATGATTCTGAAATAGAATTGAAACACTGCACATCCATCCTCATGTATAGCGTTAAGTTGTCGCGAGAATATCTCGTGCACTTAAATTGGATAAAAACTCGCCTCCAATCCCTGTGGACTCGATAGCTCAACGGGTAGAGCGACGGACCGGTATCCCGTTTCTCGACGTACCGGTATCCCGGTATCCCGACGGACCGGTATCTCGTTTCATAATACCCTGAGGATGATTCTGAAATAGAATTGAAACACTGCACATCCATCCTCATTAATAGCGTTATGTTGTCCCGAGTATATCTCGCGCACTTAAATTGGATAAAAACTCGCCTGCAATCCCTGTGGACTCGATAGCTCAAAAGGTAGAGCGGCGGACCGGTATCTCGAAGGTGCGAGTTAAAATCCTGCTCGAGTCAACATTTTTCAGTTGACTTCTGCTGTGTAGGTTAATTGTGAAGTTATCGTTTCATAATATCCTGAGGATGATTCTGAAATAGAATTGAAATACTGCACATCCATCCTCATGGATAGCGTTAAGTTCTCTCGATAATATCTCGTGGACTTAAATTGGATAAAAACTCGCCTCCAATCCCTGTGGACTCGATAGCTCAACAGGTAGAACGGCGGACCGGTATCCCGAAGGTGCGAGTTCAACTCCCGCTCGAGTCAACATTTTTCAGTTGACTTCGGCAGTGTAGGTTAATTGTGAAGTTATCGTTTAATAATACCCTGAGGATGATTCTGAAATAGAATTGAAACACTGCACATCCAAACTCATGGATAGCGTTAAGTTCTCTAGAGAATATCTCGTGGACTTAAATTGGATAAAAACTCGCCTGCAATCCCTGTGGACTCCATAGCTCAACAGGTAGAACGGCGGACCGGTATCCCGAAGGTGCGAGTTGAAATCCCGCTCGAGTCAACATTTTTCAGTTGACTTAGGCAGTGTACGTTATTTGTGAAGTTATCGTTTCATAATACCCTGAGGAAGATTCTGAAATAGAATTGAAACACTGCACATTCATCCTCATGGATAGCGTTAAGTAGTCGCGAGAATATCTCGTGCACTTAAATTGGATAAAAACTCGCCTGCAATCCCTGTGGACTCGATAGCTTAACAGGTAGAGCGGCGGACCGGTATCCCGAAGGTGCGAGTTCAAATCCCTCTCGAGTCAATATTTTTCATTTGACTTCGGTAGTGTACGTTAATTGTGAAGTTTTATTTTGATAAAGATATACTCTTACGCTCCTAGGGCGTAAGTGCAATGAGTATATCTTTAACAGGGGGGGCCTACAAAGCCGCAAAACTAGCTGAGGGCATGACCCTCACCCCCAAAGTCGGAAGCTAAGTTCTGACGCAAGATAATTTTTCTAGAAAAAAAGAATTGAAAAAAGGAATCCTAGGAAACCTAAAAAGAGCTAGTGTCCCGACAACGGAAGTACAACCAATTAAGGCGACCGCCGAGGCCGGAACCTAGAAGAGAAAGAGGTTAAAAATGTTAAAAACGTTAAAAACGTTAAAAACAGGAATCCTAGGAAGCCTAGAAGAAAACAACGTCCCGACAACGGAAGTACGACCAATTAAGGCGACCGCCGAGGCCGGGACCTAACAAAAGAGGTTAAAAACGTTAAAAAGAGAAGACCTGCTTCTCCGAAACAAGGCGACCAAGGGTACCATTTGCGAGCCACTCTTTTCTAAAACGCTCGCGTTGTGCATCCGTATGGCATTGGCGTGCTCTTAGCGCCAATACGAACTTGATACGGACGATGGCCCCTTGGATGTAATCATCCGGACAGGTGGCGTTCCGCGGAACCTAAAGTTGTTCCGGGATAGCCAGATGCGATGCTTCATCACGTGTAGCATCCACATCACGATCTTGGGTATGCGTCTGCGGCGTGCTGGCGGAAAACCGAAGAGAACTTCGGTGACCGTGAAAGGGCCAGCAGATGGATCCACAGACAGCAGATGGAAATATACCCAGTTGATCAGAAACTGCGCAAAGGAGCACTCGAAGAAGAGATGAGCCAGCGTCTCTTCCTCTGCACCGCAATGGCACCGGGGATCGACGTTGCGGTAACCAAAACTGCGGACCAGCCGCGAGGCGGTGTACAAAACTCCGTGCGCGATCTTCCAATTCAGATCAACTATCGTCCTGTCCAGAGTCAGGTAGCTTAATTGGTGCCACGTCTCGGGCCAATGGAGCTCGCCGTAGGTGGGGCGGAATTTGGCGACGCAGTGTGGTGGTTCGCGTTGGATAGCGAGTCCAACGCGATAGGCAGACTGGGTGGACATGGACGCCACCTCCAGAGGGGCGTCCCGCTCGACACCGAGGGCCAAACGGCCGTCTGCCATGGCGCCGCCATGGAATTTTCTCCAGGCCTCGACCAGATGTTTGTAAAAGGTCGTGAGACGTGAACACCTAGTGCGGTTAAATAAAGTGCTACCTAACTTAAAAGATGTTACCGGGTCGTACATGAAAACCCGGTAAAAATTATGGAAAAAGAAGGTCTTCCATTTGGCGCAGGAGTCACGGCGGAAACGCTTTAGCCACTGCAGCGCCATTGCGTCCGCTTTCAACCGAAAGTCCACTATACCAAAACCTCCGTGGGCTCGCGGCTGAACCATACTCCTGCGGGCGACAAGATCTCGGCCGCCCGACCAAAAGAAAGACCAAATCGCCTTGTTAATTCGCGATGCCACCTTTGCTGGCATCACGAATATAGAGCACAAGTGCCAGATCTGGGACAATGCTAGTGCATTAATAATGAGCGCCTTGCCCTGAAAGGAAAGAGAACGACCCTTCCAGGATGCAAGACGCCTCTCAACTTTTTCGACTTTCGGGTCCCAGGTGGCACTTGAGTAATCCGAGGCAGAAAACACTGCCCCGAGTAATGGTAACTCCGTTACCCAATTGAGACCATGGGGCCGGTCGGTACGATCTTTCCACTTGCCGACCCACATGGCCTTAGATTTACCTATGTTTAGTTTCGACCCCGAGCCCAGCTCGTAGAGGTCGTAAACGTTCAATACTTCTTTAATGGAGTTCTCCGTCGTAACTACCACCGTAGTGTCGTCGGCATACCCCGATACCCTCAGTTCCTCTAAAGAATTAGGAAGCTGGACTCCATGGATGCCGGGTGCAGCTCGCAGATTGCAAGCTAGCACCTCGGCACAGAGGACGTAAAGTAACGGGGAGAGAGGACAACCCTGTCGCACTCCACGAGACGGGTGGAGGCTAGGGGAAGTCCAGCCGTTGATGACTACGGCGGATTCTATGTTGTTATAGAATATCGAGACCCACTTGCGAAAACCGGGACCGAAACCCATGGTTTCTAGGACGCGCGAGAGGAATCCCCAGTCGACGCGATCAAAGGCCTTCTCTTGATCTAAGAAGAGAAGGGCGACGGGGATATCCTCCATCGCTGCGTGGTCGATTAGGTCCCTGATGGTGGAAAGGTTTTCGCTTATGGATCTCCCGGGAACTCCACAAGTTTGGTCCGGTGACACCACCGAACCGATAACTTTTAAAAGCCGACCCGCGATAGCACGGGTGGCGATTTTATAATCTAAGTTAAGTAGACTTATTGGGCGCCAGTTCTTTGTCAGTAACCGGTCGCTCTTTTTATACAAAACTATAATAAGTCCTCGGCGTTGAGAGATGGATAATTGCCCGACCTCGTACGCTAGATTGAGAATACGCACGAGATCGGCACCGAGGACTGGCCAAAAGCGCGAATAGAACTCCATCGGAAAGCCGTCCGACCCGGGAGTCTTACCAGCAGACATCCCTTTGAGGGCCGCTTCGCACTCTTCCGACGTGAGGAGTCCTTCACAAAGCTCTCGCTCACCAGGAGCGAGAGTCCGGACTAACTTGGACAACAGGTGGTCCTGGGTAGGGGAATCGCAGCTCTGAGCTGTAAAGAGCTGCTCGTAGTAGGCCCGCCACACTCCCAAGATGTCGATAGGGTCGTGGTGGACCGTCCCCGTCTCAGGGTCTTTGATGGCACTCATAGTCTGCTTAGATCGATGTTTTTGCTCTAGCGAGAAGAAGTAACCAGATGATATTTCTCCTTCTTCAGCCCATCTGCAGCGAGAGCGGACCAGCGCCGCTTGAGCTGCGCGCAGCTCCTGTTCTCGCAATTCCTCTTGTACGGCGCACAGCTCTCCGAAGGCGGTCGAATCTCCAGCGTCAAACCGACGCTGGAGTGTTCGGAGGCGGCGCAACAAGAGGCGCTGGGCAGACGAGCTAGCTAGAGCCTTGGTTTTGGCAAAACTACGAGTTACCTCCCTGAGATAAAACTTCCCCATGTCCCACCAGTCCAAGGAGTTCTCAAAATCCCCCTCAGACTCTTGCGTCTTCCAAAAGGACCAGAACGACTTCACGAGATCACAGTACTCCTGATCTTCGAGGAGCGAGATGTTGAATTTCCAGTATCCAGGGCCTCTCGCCTCGGAGGTGGTGTCGAGCGAGAAGGTTACCTGGATATAGCGGTGATCCGTGAAGAAGGACGGATAATAATCGCAGTCCTGGATCTGGTCCTTCAGACCTATGGGCGCCCAGATCATGTCGATTCGGGAGGAGCAATCCCCCGAAGCATGATCCCAGGAGTAAGTACGAACTCCTGGGTGAAGGGAGCGCCACGTTGGAAAGGTCTGAGTTGCTGACAACAAGGACTGAAGGGCAGTCACGCTTTCGGCAGAGCGGTTTGGAGCCGGCCTCTGAAAGGATCGAGGATGGCGTCGATCGAGGTCGGGGTCCAACACCGCGTTAAAATTCCCACATACAAATGTGGGGCGACACATGTCCATTAGATCCGGCAACGAAGCGAAAAATTTGTTTCGTGCCGGATTAATATTTGGGGCATAGAGGGAGACAAAACGAAGGACTTGCTCCCCTATGCCTACCTCCGCTTGGACGAACCGACCAGCTTCATCCCGCCAGACTTTGTCTAGGCGGTGTTTTGAGGAGACAAGGATAGCCGTTCCTGCACGTTTGTTGGAAATGCAGGAAGAAGCTACCGCATACCCTGAGTTGGAAAACCAACTCCGAAATGTTGCATGAGACGCGGCGTGCGTCTCTTGCAGACAGACAATGTCAGCCTTCAAACACTGCAACCAGTGAATGAAGGTGGTCCGCTTAGTACGGTCATTAAGACCGTTGATGTTTAGCGAGACCACGCTGAACATTGTCGTGTCTAGGAGTGGTTCTCCTCCTCGTCGGAGCTAACCACGACGATTGGGGAAAGCTCCGGAGGGGGTAACGGCAGCGGCCCCGAACGGGGGCCACGGCTACCACGACGACGTAGAACCATCAAAGTTGATGGTTCTTCTACCTTGACCGACACGGCCAAGGTCTTGTCGTCGTCGCTCGACTCAGATGCCGACGCGTATTCGTCGTCGGACATCGGAAGCTGGTCGGAGCAGCCATCGTAGGTGAGCTGAGGGTTAGAAGCCTCAGATTCGGAGCGCTGGCAAGAAGGTAATGGTGCCAGCGCGGATGGCTGCCAGTCGGGGGTGGACCCTAATGAATCGGGTCCGCCCTCCGCCAACGAACAACGTTGGACGGCCGGCGGAAGGACCATCGTCGATCCCACAGCGGACTGAACGACAGTCCGCTGGATGGCCCCTGTCACACTGGGTGTCGGAGGTATTATTCCCTCACTCTCCTGTTGTGTGGCCACGATGGTGGTCTGCTCCACCACGCGGGAAGCAGTGTGGACCACAACTAGGCCTTCTTCCGAGGCCGTAAACTGGCTAATGTGATCCGATGCGACCACATTAGCGACCTGTGCGACTACGGCGGTAGGCGCAGGGGGGATGACAGCACCGTCCTGGGATGGAGAGAAAGAAGCTATCTCCATCCTTTCCGATCCAGAGTCAGAAAAACTCTGGATCTCAGGCTTTGGTGTGCCTGGGTTGACGGGCGTCGAGACCCCGGTCATAAATACTTCCAGGGCCTGGGAATCCCCCAGGGGCACATCAACAACGTTGTTGCCCCGCAGGTCATCCTCGGAGTCGGACTCCGGGAGAGGAGGGACGAGACGTGCGTCAGCCATCTCTGCCAAGGTGGGATCTGCCGCAGATGATGTAGGGGGCAGATCCAATTTTTGGGCAGAACCATCCACGATGGCTAACGCAGAGGCTGAACCTTCAGCCTCGGGGGGCCCTGTGTACGGAACCAGGGCCCTATCCAGACCGGCCTGAACATCGACCACCTCGGCCAATGTACGGTCTTCGGTAGTAGACGTTGGCGGCAATGCCAACGTCTTGGCCGAGGGAACATCCTCACCGTTGTGAGGATGGATGGTAATGGCCAATGCCTTGGCCGGTCCGCAAATGGAGCGCACGACAGGTGCGTCCGAAATGACCACAGGGGTGGTGGGTGGGGGAGTAGGCGGTGTAGAGCCGCTCTTTGCGCAAAGAATGCGCAAGCGCCCTTTATGGCCGGGGAGCACACTGCGCGCCGGCCAGGCGTCAGAGCGACCCCTTTTTGCCGCGATGGAAGAGCGGCAAGATGTAGAACGGTGACGAGCTATGGTCACCGACCGCCTACTACGGGTAAGGGGTTTTGAGGGACGGGGTAGGGGGCCGAGAGAAGAACGACGACCCCCTTTTTTGGGTGCCCCTGTGGCGGCTATGGGGAGAGGAGCAATCCTCTCCAAGAACTGGGAGGGGTCGGGCACACGCCCACCCTCCAAACTGGGGGGAGACTGGCGTGTACCTTTGCCCGTCTCCACAGTATGGGCCTCGGCCGCTTGTTTCTTTTGCCCCCCGCTGTTGGTGTTGTTCTGGGGTTTGGGCGCTTGTTTTTTCTCCCCTCGGCGGAGGGGGGACTGTGGAGCGCCCTTCCCAGTAGCGGAAGGCTTGGCCGAGGACTTTTTGGCTACCGGGGGGGCCTGCTGTCTTTGACCCCCTTCCTTGGTAGCCGAGGTGCCCGAACGGGTATGGACGGTGGGAGGGGGACCTGATTGACGGTCCCTTACTGCACCTGCAAAGGACTTCTGGCCAGTCCTCAGGGGGCACTGCTTCTCCCTGTGACCAACTGTGGCACACCGGTTACAGGTTATGGGTTGCCCCTTGTAACCGGCAGTGCAGGAGAAGCCAGCAACCTTGATGTAACGGGAGACTGGCGTTTTCAACGTCATGGTAACCATTCTGGTACCAGACTGTATCTGGGGGAAGCCCTTCACCGGGAGGTGCTTCACTGCAACCACCCGCCCATACAGGCCTAGATCGCTCTTAAAGGCCTCGTTGGGCACTTGAAAAGGGACCTGGTCGACAAAGACCTAGTGGAAGACCTCGAAGGCAGGCCTAGGGGTAAGGTGGACACCCCTAAAATCTAGTCCCCGGAGTTCCAGGGACTGCCTGTCTCGTACGGTCTTCAATTCTACCCGGAATTGGTAGCCCGGGAGAATTTGGACACCAGAGACGCGACCAGGTCCGATAACTTTTATAAACTCGACTCGGACTTTCGATGAAGAGTCCGAGCCTACAATTTTTTTATTTAATGTAAAAAGGCATGTCGTCTCGTTCCAGAGGGCATAGTCCTCTGGAGTAAATAAAGTCGAGAGAGACGGCATGCTGGATCAACAAAAAAACCCAAAAGACACTAAAGACACTCTAACTATATTAATCAAGACTTTGACCCCACTACAGATAAACGGAGGCCAAAGGAATACAGTCAAAATTTACAAAATACACTAATAGGTAAATAATCAAGTCTTTGACCCCTCTACAAAGAAATGGAGGCCAAAGGAAAGAAGAACACTAATAAATTTGGTTAAGCAAGTTTATGACCCCACTACAATTAAATGGAGGTCAAAACGGAAAAGCACAAAAAAGAGTATAACCAAATCAAATCGTTGACCCCACTACAGATAAATGGGGGCCAAAAAGACAAAAACACTAATAGGAATATTAAGTAAAGTTTCTGACCTCGCTACGGGTGAGTGGAGGCCAGATAACTCTAAAACACCGTCCCAAAAATTATGGGACGCACACAAAGAATAATTAAGACAGAAACGGTCCCGAAACTTGTGGGACCAACACTAATAGTTGTGACAAACTAGTCTTTGACCTCTCTACACGTCGAATGGAGGCCAAAGACACTAAAAACACTAAAAACACTAACTAGCACTACAGTGTTCTGCTAAAAAGCAGAACACAGAAAAGAGAAAGAAAGCCAAAAACCACTACAGGAAAAGGATATGCCTACTCAGAGAGTAGGGTGCTCTCGACCCTCCCCGAACACCGAATGGTATCCGGAGCACCTAAAGTGTCGGCCTTCCCAGGAGTGAGAGCACAAGATTTTAAAGAAAACTATAAGAAGCTCAACGACGAGCGAAGCGTGTCCGGTTCCTAAGACTGGCTAGTCGATTACTGTGGTGCGATTATTAAGGTGCGAGTTCAAATCCCGCTCGAGTCAACATTTTTCAGTTGACTTCGGCAGTGTAGGTTAATTGTGAAGTTATCGTTTCATAATACCATGAGGGTGATTTTGAAATAGAACTGAAACACTGCACATCCATCCTCATGGATAGCGTTAAGTTGTCGCGAGAATATCTCGTGCACTTGATTTGGATAAAAACTCGCATCCAATCCCTGTGGACTCGATAGCTCAACAGGTAGAGCGGCGGACCGGTATCCCGAAAGTGCGAGTTCAAATCCCACTCAAGTCAACATTTTTCAGTTGACTTCGGCAGTGTAGGTTAATTGTGAAGTTATCGTTTCATAATACCCTGATGATGATTCTGAAATAGAATTGAAACACTGCACATCCATCCTCATGGATAGCGTTAAGTTGTCGCGAGAATATCTCGTACACTTAAATTAAAATCAGAACCTTCTTCAGGGTATTATGAAACGATAATTTCACAATTAACCTACACTGCCAAAGTCAACTGAAAATTGTTGCCTCGAGCGGGATTTCAACTCGCACCTTCGGGATACCGGTCCGCCGTTCTACCTGTTGAGCTGTCGAGTCAACACGGATTGGATGCGAGTTTTTATCCAATTTAAGTACACGAGATATTCTCGCGACAACTTATCGCTATCCATGAGGATGGATGTGCAGTGTATCAATTCTATTTCAGAATCATCCTGAGGGTATTATGAAACGATAACTTCACAATTAACCTACACAGCCGAAGTCAACTGAAAAATGTTGACTCGAGCGTGATTTCAACTCTCACCTTCGGGATACCGGTCCGCCACTCTACCTGTTAATCTATCGAGTCCACAGGGATTGGAGGCGAGTTTTTATCCAATTTTAGTGCACGAGATATTCTAGCGAAAACTTAACGCTATCCATGAGGATGGATGTGCAGTGTTTCAATTCTATTTCAGAATCATCCTCAGGTTATTATGAAACGATAACTTCACAATTAACCTACAATGCCGAAGTCAACTGAAAAATGTTGACTCGAGCGGGATTTGAACTCGCACCTTCGGGATACCGGTCCGCCGCTCTACCTGTTGAGCTATCGAGTCCACAGGGATTGGAGGCGATTTTTTATCCAATTTAAGTGCACGAGATATTCTCGCGACAACTTAACGCTATCCATGAGGATGGATGTGCAGTGTTTCAATTCTATTTCAGAATGATCCTCAGGGTATTATGAAACGATAACTTCACAATTAACCTACACTGCCGAAGTCAACTGAAAAATGTAGACTCGTGCGGGATTTGAACTCGCACCGTCGGGATACCGGTCGCACTCTACCCGTTGAGCTATCGAGTCCACCGGAATTGGATGCGAGTTTTTATCCAATTTAAGTGCACAAGATATTCTCGCGGCAACTTAAAGCTATCCATGGGGATAGATGTGCAGTGTTTCAATTCTATTTCAGAATCATCCTCAGGGTATTATGAAACGATAACTTCACAATTAACCTACACTGCCGAAGTCAACTGAAAAATGTTAACTCGATCGGGATTTGAACTCGCAACGTCGGGATACCGGTCCGATGCTCTACCCTTTGAGCTATCGTTCCACAGGGATTGGATGCGATTTTTTATCCAATTTAAGTGCGCGAGAAATTCTCGCGACAACTTAACGCTATCCATGCGGAGTTATGTGCAGTGTTTCATTTCTATTTCAGATTCATCCTCAGGGTATTATGAAACGATAACTTCACTATTAACCTACACTGCCGAAGTCAACTGAAAAATGTTGAGTCGAGCGGGATTTGAACTCGAACATTCACGATACTGGTCCGCCGCTCTACCTGTTGAGCTATGGAGTCCACAGGCATTGGAGGCAAGTTTTTATCCAATTTAAGTGCACGAGATATTCTCGCGACAACTTAACGCTATCCATGAGGATGGATGTGCAGTGTTTCAATTCTATTTCAGAATCATCCTCCGGGTATTATGAAACAATAACTTCACAATTAACCTACGCTGCCGAACTCAACTGAAAAATGTTGACTCGAGCGGGATTTGAACTCGCACCTTCGGGATACCGGTCCGCCGCTCTACCTGTTGAGCTATCGAGTCGACAGGGATTGAAGGCGAGTTTTTATCCAATTTAAGAGCACGAGATATTCTCGCGACAACTAAACGCTATCAAGAGGATGGATGTGCAGTGTTTCAATTTTATTTCAGAATCATCGTCAGTGTATTATGAAACGATAACTTCACAATTAACCTACACTGCCGAAGTCAACTGAAAAATGTTGACTCGAGCGGGATTTGAACTCGCACCGTCGGGATACCGGTCGCACTCTACCCGTTTAGCTATCGAGTCCACAGGGATTGTAGGCGAGTTTTTATCCAATTTAAGTGCACGAGATATTCTTGCGACAAATTTACGCTATCCATGAGGATGGATGTGCAGTGTTTCAATTCTATTTCAGAATCATCCTCAGGGTATTATGAAACGATAACTTCACAATTAACCTACACTGCCGAAGTCAACTGAAAAATATTGAATCGTGTGGGATTTGAACTAGCACCTTCGGGATACCGGTCAGCCGCTCTACCTGTTTTGGTATCGAGTACACAGGGATTGGAGGCGAGTTTTTATCCAATTTAAATGCACGAGATATTCTCGCGACATCTTAACACTATCTATGAGGATGGTTGTGCAATGTTTCAATTCTATTTCAGAATCATCCTCAGGGTATTATGAAACGATAACTTCACATATAAGCTACACTGCCGAAGTCAACTGAAAAATATTGACTCGAGCGGGATTTGAACTAGCACAGTCGGGATACCGGTAAGCCGCTCTACCTGTTGAGCTATCGAGTCCACAGGGATTGGGGGCGAGTTTTTATCTAATTTAAGTGCACGAGATATTCTCGCGACAACTTAACGCTATCCATGAGGATGGATGTGCAGTATATCATTTGTATTTCAGAATCATCCTCAGGGTATTATGAAACGATAACTTCACAATTAACCTACACTGCCGAAGTCAACTGAAAAATGTTGACTCGAGCGGGATTTGATCTTGCACCGTCGGGATACCGGTCCGCCGCTCTACCCGTTGAGCTATCGAGTCCTCAAGGATTGGAGGCGAGTTTTTATCCAATTTAAGTGCACGAGAAATTCTCGCGACAACTTAAAGCTATCCATGAGGATAGATGTGCAGTGTTTCAATTCTATTTCAGAATCATCCTCAGGGTATTATGAAACGATAACTTCACAATTAACCTACACTGTTGAAGTCAACTGAAAAATGTTGACTCGAGCGGGGATTTGAACTCGCACCGTCGGGATACCTGTCTGATGCTCTACTCGTTAAGCTATCGAGTCCACAGGGATTGGAGGCGAGTTTTATCCAATTTAAGTGGCGCGAGAAATTCTCGCGACAACTTAACGCTATCCATGAGGATGGATGTGCAGTGTTTCATTTCTATTTCAGAATCATCCTCATGGTATTATGAAACAATAACTTCACTATTAAACTACACTGCCGAAGTCAACTGAAAAATGTTGACTCGAGCGGTATTTGAACTCGCACCTTCACCATACTGGTCCGCCGCTCTACCTGTTGAGCTATGGATTCCACAGGCATTGGAGGCGAGTTTTTATCCAATCGAAGAGCACGAGATATTCTTGCGACAACTTAACGCTATCCATGAGAATGGATGTGCAATATTTCAATTCTATTTCAGAATCATCCTTCGGGTATTATGAAACGATAACTTCACAGTTAACCTACACTGCCGAAGTCAACTGAAAAATGTTGACTCGATCGGGATTTGAACTCGCACCTTCAGGATACCGGTCCGCCGCTCTACCTGTTGAGCTATCGAGTCAACAGGGATTGAAGGATAGTTTTTTATTCAATTTAAGTGCACGAGATATTCTCGCGACAACTAAACGCTATCCATGAGGATGGATGTGGAGTGTTTCAATTTTATTTCATAATCATCCTCAGGGTATTATGAAACGATAACTTCACAATTAACCTACACTTGCCGAAGTCAACTGAAAAATGTTGACTCGAGCGGGATTTCAACTCGCACCGTCGGGATACAGGTCGCACTCTACCCGTTGAGCTATCGAGTCCACAGGGATTGGAGGCGATTTTTTATCCAATTT